>CM050325.1:155202177-155585783 GCA_027475135.1 Bactrocera correcta
ATCATTAAATTAAGTATATGGTCGCTGGAGCAACGTCTGGTCCGACTCCGATCTCCGCGATCATCTAGAATGCTTTAGAATAACTTAAATCAGTTTATTTAGTAGAATATGCCATAAGCTATTTGAGTAGCTCATAACTCGATTTCACTCATATATACTGTAAGTTTAAGATAATATATTTCCTATCTCCAAAACATGCGTTCTGAACGCATCAACCGCATCTTCAATTGTCAAAAAACGTTGAATTCTTAGTTTATTTATTACGTACGGCAATAAAACAAAAGTCATTCGGTGCCAAGTCAGGTCTGTACGGTGGTAACTCCTCAAATCGATATTTTAAGTGCTCGAAAATACAATTGTTTCTGTCGCTGCGACAAAGCTCGCTTCGTCGTGGTGAAGACGATCCGTCTTCGGCCGTTGGTTTTCTGATTTCTTGAAAGACAAAGGAAGGCAAGCTGTGAAACAAGTGGTTGTGTGCCGCTCAGAATTGACTGTTCTGCGTTCTTCAAGTGCTCGAACAACTTTTGTTGGATTTGGCTCATCTTTAAACCGTCGAATGCTGCTTATTTTGGACTCACACTTGTGAATCCAAGATCATCGCCTTTCAAGTCCAAAATTTTTGGTCGATAGTAATATTTTAAGTTACTATAAATACAAATAGCCCTTATAAGCGAAAACGCTCTGAGTAGTCGAACTTTTTTGGCCGAGATGAATATTTTAGGCTACTGTAAACTCAAATAGCGTTCGTAAGTCAAAACTTAATGCTAAAGTTGTTTGGTGTCAGATTGCACGATAGGGTTGCCAAATTCCAAAAAATAAAAGGCAATTATACTTATTTATCAAATTTTTATCAGCAAAATATGCTCAAATTCAGCGATACTTTCATTATGGAGTCAGCCAGTGACACTAAGGTCCCCTTATTCGATATCTGGGAGCTTCAAAAGGTTTTATTGAGAGAAAGAGTTGTCAAGCTTTGTACTGAAATTGAATGATTTCGACGTTATGGATCAGCCAGTTATGGGCCTCCATTAATTTGCAATCGCTAGAAGGGGGAGGTCTGAGTATATGGGCGTTGCTATTAACACACTTCATGCACTTAGCGCCATATCATGAAATACTAAATGCCAATGTTCCCAACAGAAGTTGCACTCATTAAAATTCCCAATTAAATTCAAGTTGCAACTTCAACTAGGCGGTGCTGCCACAAGTTGCCGCATCAATATACACACATGCCGGCACAGAAATGCAATTTGTTGAAGCGATCGCTTAAATATGGCCATCAATCTTCTTCTCATACACACACATACATACATATGCACGTACATGAATATGCATGTGTGCCTAATCCCAGATTGGCATTCAGAATATTATCTATGGAATATTGAACTGGTTGCCACCAAAAACAAAAAAAAAGCAATCAAATGAAAAAAGAAACAAAAACAAAATTATGTTGCAAAAAATTAGCGAACCGCAAAATACTAGTTCGAACCGCTTGTCAATTGTCACCATTACAAATGCTCCAGAATTTACTAATCTACAAACAGACATGTGTCTTGTGCCTACGAACTACCAGCCAGTAAGCCAGTGGCGGTACGTGTTGCAGCTTGTGGGCGCACATGTTTTGTGGCAAGCTCACACATACATATGCACATATATTAGTGTCTTATTTTACTTTTTCCCTCATTTGTTCCATTAGCGTTGATTCACAGCTCCTTATTTCTCTCGCCATTTGTGCGAAGTTTTCCGTGCTATCATGCTGGCTGTCAGTCTGCAGCGCTTTAAATGGCTTTCTTTGCTGCAGGCAGCTACAAATACAGAATTGTCGTGTACTTATTCCTTATTCTACTCATATGTAATAAGCTTATGCGGTCACTTGCTCTTTAAATGGTTCAAATATGTAGGCCAGCCAGTGCCATTTCAAGACTAGTTTTAGCCAAGAACCATTAAATACACTTGCGTGTGTGTGTGTGGATGTGTGTGTTGCATTGGCCGTGCTTGATATTTAGCGCTAGCGCATCTTTGGCAGCTGAGATTGATATGTGTCTCCGAATACAGAAAATCTAGTGCGATTATACAGAATAAGCACTTAGATGTGTGTGTGGATGTGTGCGAATATGCACATATTTGTATGTGTGGTAGCATTAATATGGTGAAGCCAATGGTTGGTATGCCTTCACACCAACTATTAGCTCCATTATATATTTTTAACTATTTAATTAACTTCGAAAAAAAAAATCCTAAAAGGCTTGATTTATATAAAATATAAATATTTATAAAAATATGTAATTTTTTAAATATTTTTTTTATTCATTATTAATATTAATGTATTAGTATTTTTAATTATTATATTAATATATTATATAATATTATTGTATTAAAAAATGTATTAAAATTAAATTTCAAAATATTAAAAATTAAAAAAAAAAAATTAAATCGATTGCAAATAGTTTTTTAAACGGCATCGGTTTTGTTAAATTTTTTTGTTTGAGGATTGGGTGGCATCTCATGTGTAAAAAAAATGTATGTGGCATATAAAAGGTGAGCCATTTCGAGGTTCCCTACTTTTTTTTATAAAAAAAAGCACAGAAACTTCAAATTTAATGAGGAATGTCATTCGAAAGAACATTTTTTGAGATTTATTTTTTTAGATTATATTTTTCAAATGTTTGGCAGCCCTCTCGTCTCAGATAGTCCATACGTTGAGTCCTATTTTAGATGACTCGTTCCTGCATTTCGACTCGTTAGTGACGAATGACACGCGTGCTGGTTTGCTCCAAGACTTGAATCGAACCGGGATTGTCCGCATAGACTTTAGACCTTACATGTCCCCAAAAAGTCGATCTTGGTGGCCAACCACCGAAGTGTTCGCTCAATAAATCCATTGATTGATGCAATGTGTGCGAAGTGGCGCCTTCTAATTGAAACCAAATGTCGCCGAGATCACGAGTTTAAATTTCAGGCATCAGACATTCGGTTATCATGCCGCGATAACGATCGCCATTGTCGGTTACGCTCTCATCGGCATCATTTTTGAAGAAATATTGACCGAAGACTTCACTGGCCCACAAATCACTCCAAATCGTTATTTTTCTGGATCAAATGGCAGCTCTTGAACCTCTTTCAAGTTGCTCTTCTTTGCATTGAGCCAAAAATGTACCTCATCGTTGAACAAAATTTGGCCCGAAAACGTCGGATCTTCTTTGAATTTTTTAAGAGACATATAGCGAAGCGATGTCGCTTGGGAAGTTCGAGCGTCTTCAGTTCTGGCACAATCTGTATTTTTTCAATTTAAGATCTCGACGTAAAATGCGCCAAGTCGTTCCATGATTAAGTCCGAGTTGCGCCGAATCGACCCTCCACGGTTTTCCTGCACACTCCCAGATACGGTTTATTGCGTTCTGGACGTAGCCTATTCGGTCGAATATTATTCAATAATGAATGCTGGGCCACAAGACAAATACATGGTTTGTCTGAAAAGTAATAGGATTGATTTTCTTCCGCCGCGTCTGTACTTCGAAGCGTGCGCGCTCCGACTGGATTCGGTAGAGGGCGTTCCTAGCTACCGAACGAGTGGCTGGTCAGTTGTCTTCGACCACTTGGAGAGTCAGGACAAACATTTTCGCGCGACATGCTTCTGTGAGTGGTGCAAGCCGAAAATGCAGCGTTCGTTACAGCAGAGGTATGCTGATTAAATTCTGTGTGAAACTCGGTGATTCTGCGACAGAGACGTTTGAAATCTAGGCAGGCTTACCCAGATATTGCTTAAACAAGAAGTGGTGTGTTTCGGTGGTACCAGACCTTTTTGGAAGGCCGGAAGTCGCTAATGAAGACCGTGCTGGGAGACCTGCGACTTTAACAAACACCGAAAATGTGACTCGTGTACGCAAAGTTTTTGACTCAGACCGTCGACTAAGTATTCCTTTAATTGCTCAGATGTTAAATTTAATAAAATCTGTGGTTCATGACATTGCGGAGGAGCACTTGAGTGCTGACGGAGACCAGAAATTCCGCATTTTTTGTGAACAGGTACCTAACCAAGAACGGCATCCTAACGTTTCAGCAGTCGCCCTACAGTCCAGATGTGGCCTCCCCGAACTTTTTTGTTTCCTTGCCAAAAAAAAGAAGGGGGCCAATCATCATGCATTTCGACTCTCAAGGCTATACCGGAATTGTAACGATTGGTTCAATATTTTTTTTTAAATCGACTCAGTCTTGTTACTTTCCGGACAAACCCTGTATATCACTTTATCCCCAAGCTACAGCAACATACCGTTATGCTGTTTATATGCTGTTTGAAATCACATTCATTTGTAGCATCCACCAAATACAGTAGTGTGAACGGTAATATTTTCACTGCAATTGTCAACTTACATAATCCTAAAAAATAGTGAAAACCTGCAATTAAGTACAGCTTACTGAAAATAACAACAACCACAAAGCAAACTTTGCCAAATTGCGCTCAAACACGAGCACTGTAATGCAACCGAATGCCACATTTGGGAAACGCTGAATTTCCTGCAGCAATTAATTTGCACTTAAATTGACGTGTTTGCAACAAATCAGCAGCGAAATGCGGGGCCGGTAGAAACCCAAAACCAAAAACAAAAAGGCAAACCGAAACAAACATTAATTATCAAAGTACATTTGTCGCAAATTGAAGCGAATGTGAGCTAAAAGCGCAGAAAAAACAAACTCAAATGAAATGCAGCGCAAAGCCAATACGGCAGAAATCAAGATCATGCAACAACAGCAACAAAAACAAGCTGTTATGGCTCCAACTCCAAACAGTGGTGAACAGCAAGTTGGAGCCAGTCGGCCGCTACAAGAAGAGTAAAATAGTAGCAAACACAGCCATAAGCAACTAGCTGAGTCTACAATAGCTGCTAGCTGTTAGCTGCTGCTGCAGCAACAACAAGAGCAGCCACAGCCACAGTCACAGCAGTCGCAGAGCAAATTCATTGAGTTTGTGCTCCGCAAATCTTCGCCTTTGAAGCGCAGCTTAAATCAGTCTTCGCAGCAGACTAAAACCGTGTGGACGTTTCCGAACCAGCGAGCGCTTCAGTGTAAGTTCAGCAAAGTTTCGCGTTTGCCGGGAGTTAATGTCAATAATGAAAAGTAGGGAGAGCGTACCTTAAAGTAGTGCTTAGCGCTTCACAATGGTCTGCACCGTTGCGCCATTGTTGCGCCGCTGTGTCGTTTTGAACGCATATCGGCCGCTGTGATTTTTTGTACTTTGCCCGGCAACAACAACTAGCAGAGGCCGCCACGCATGTCTAGTGTTCATTTTCGCGACTTTTTCGCTGTTTTTGCGAGTTATGAGCACTCGAGATGTACATGGTGTCACGCTGCGCTTGAGCGTGTTGAACGTGATAACATAAAGTGATTGTTTTGTGACAAATTTTGGACTACCGTTACAATATGTCGGTGTTTAGCTTTCAACTTTGTGTGTTTGTGACTTTTAGTGCTTGCCTTTGAATAGAGAGAAGAGTCGGGGAAAAAAAAAAAAAATAAAAAATAAAAAGACATGAGAAACATGAAAAACATGAAGTCACAAATTAAAGGTTTTCGTATAAAAAGTTTATAAAAATCAATAAAAAAATATATTTCTTCAAAATGAGTTGATTGTGTGATTAAACTCTCATTTTATCAACCACCCTGTATACGGGATCATCATTTGTACTTAAACTATTTTTAAACCGTTAACAGCGCAATGAATTATAGAAAGCAAAAGACCATTCGTCTTCTACAGTTTCTGATATCAAGACAAACCTAACCTCAATATCTGGAGACCACTTATATTTTGGTGTTTCATGAGTTCAATTTGTCATGAATTCTATGTCGGTCTAGTTTATTTGTTTTCTTACAAGAATTTCGGCCCAAGGCAAAGAGTATAGGACATACTAAGTCTAAACTTAAGGTCTTCTGTCAATTTTTAAGCAAATACTAAGGAAAATAAGCTATGACGAGGATTTTCTGATCTTCAGTGCATTACTTTTACGGATAGGGTAAAGGTAGATTCCGAAAAATTTGGTATGGGAAATCAAAATATCATGGAACGGGCTACCTGGGTGCGAAACTTCAATAATTATGAGTAAAACGGTCGATTGGAAGTACACAAAATTCCTACTGGCACTCGATAGAAAGGATTGTAGGAAAATGATCGTGATACTCACTGAACATTGCTTGGTGTCGTCACAGGAATGCAAAATGGGGCTGAAAAATCCAAAAGTCTGCAGAAAATATCAAGAGCAAGGCACCAGGGGAACATTGGAGCATTTCTTGTGTATTTGTCCCTCATTCCAACTTTTTGACACTGAAAATGCCAATGCTAGCGAAGCTTTTTCTTCGGGGTCAATGTGTGATCAACGTGTTGACAAGAAATTTAGATTCTACAGAAACTCTCGATAGAACTTTTTTTCTAAAGCAGAAAATACTGCTTTAAGCAATTAGATACTCAAAAGATCAACTTGATATAAAGTCAAGTAAAAATTGTGAAAAACCATAGATGAAGGGCGGAAATGCCTTAATCATTCAATGCCCCGATAAATATAAAACCCTTTTAAGAAACTTGGCGAGCGCTGTAGTCGAAACGGTTCAGAACTTGGCTAACACATGTTGGGAAACGTATTCGAGCGCTGCGAGCGAAATGGTTTAAGACTTGGCTATCACATTTCGGGAAACAGGTTCGAAACTAAGTAGAACGAAATAGAAAGGGAAATTAAAGAAAATAGTTTTTCAAATGCGGTCACCAAACGACAGATTCCAGTTTTTAAGTATATAATATTAAAATGCAATAAAAATATAATGAATCCGCTATTTAGAAAAGAGTTCGTAAACGGAAAAGCGGATTCTCTGTGTCATAGCTGTTTAATTATTATAAACTTTACTTAATCTGTCAACTGCTCGATTGTCATTGCTATTGTAATGCTAAAATAACCGCCAGTATTCTAAAAAGAAATCTACAACTGTGAGTGCGAACCGCTAATCAGTCAAATGAGCACAAAGACGCTAAGAACCGAATTCAATAAGGTGTTAACTGCGCATGCGCGCAACTTCAGCGCTTCCAAATGCTCACGACATTGTATGCTTGTGTATATGTGTGCGATGTGTTCGCCCACTGAGAACGCACGCGACGAATGCGCCACACGAAAAATTTGCATATGAAAAGACACAAATTCCTACAACAACTTCGCCGCTTTTTCCACAGATTTGCTTTGGCGAAAGACTCTGCAACTGATTATGAATTCTTACTCATACTAAAGGTAAACTAGAAAATTTTGTTTGTGCAGCTGTCCATTGATAGCCAACATAGCGGTGAACTAGAATTTCTCAAAATAAAAACGGAATTAGTGAAAGAGCAAAATGGGAGAAAATAAACTAAAAAAATTAAATATATAAATAAATGAACGGAAAAAGAGAGTTTGAAAGAAAATCGATCGTTGCATACCTTACAAATTGTGCAGCGTCGAAAGCATATTTTTGCTGCTCATACTGTCTGTAGTGTTGCAACAACAACAGTAAACAGCAGCAACAGTGTGCGCATGCGCAACTGCATTCTTAATGCAACCGATTTTATAGAAATGCATACCACGCTGAATGGCTGGCAGATTGCTGCTGGCGGCCTGGTTAACAACTAGCCGAAGCCGAATACGACTACGTTGCGGCCAAATGACCACGACAATTGGCCGTTAGAAAAGTGATGTAAAAGCTCTATCTCGAAATTAAGCTGAAGTGTAATGGATATTAAGTTAAGAGTACAAGCTAATATTTGTTTACAGACTACCCATAAAATAACTAGTTTGCATGGCTGAATTAATTTTATGGAAACCATTTTGCGGCGAAAAAGTTTAATAATGATTTAAAATTGTAAAGAAAATAATAGAAAATTAAAAAAAAAATAATAATAATATTTTTTTTTTATTGTATCATTATTAATTTCTTGTTTTAACTTTTAAATTGTTTTCACAATCATTTTGCTAAAGTCATATTTATTGTGCAGGCGATATTTTCATATACATATTTATGCATGACTAATTTACTATGTGAAGGTTCTTTTGAAGACAATGAGTTTGTTAACAAAAGAATTCTACAAATTATCATAATTTTAGCAAAGTAGAAGAATTGAATTTCTTCGTAAAGATTTGATTATAGAGAAGTGAATGGAAATATTTCACCAACATCGTCTCCAACAGCGGACTTGGCAAAAAAAAAAATGTTTGTACCTTGACCAGGGTACATTAAGTTTGCCGCAAAAGTTTTAACACACAGTAGAATACATCCGAGACCCTATAAAACACATATAGTACAAAAGATTAGCATTACTAGCTGAGTTGATTAATCCGTCCGTCTGTCTGCCCTTCTGTCCCTAACGTCGATCCACTCGTCTTACGGTTTGTCTGTTTATATACTATACGTGCAATCGAGTTCCGCAGTTTCTGGGAAATTCATCTGGACTTTTGCATACGTTTTTTCTTCCCAAGAAGCTGCTTGTTTGATGCAACCGGACCACTATAGCATATAGCTGCTATAACATTTGTGATAGGGTTTTTTTATTTTTAAATCCGCCAAACCTGACCTACTCCCAACATATGTCTCTCGCACGGAATCAATGGATTAGGTATTACTTCATGAGAGAAAAAACATTTAAGTCTCTTCTATTGTACGGACTAGGCTGACTCCTAATCTTTTGTAAGTTTCTCAGTTTTGTCATAATTAGAGTTGACGTTTCCTTGACAGCTTTTCATTTAAGAGACATACATATGTACATGTGTTGTCCAATTTTCCACCGTTACACTAACGCCGAGTGTAGATTTTAGCTTTTCCCTTAAGTTTAAAAAACGAGGGCACTGAAAAAATACTTGTTCAGAGTCTTGCCCTCTATACTCGTCGGAAAATACGGACTAACGTCATGATTAATTTGGAGCAGATACTTTCTAAAGCAGCCATGGCCACTCAGTATTTGACTTAGTTGGAAATTCAGGTCCCCAAGTCGTCTATCTATCCACGAATAAATGGCTGGGATCAATCTGTGGGTCCATCGTCCTTTGGATGAGGTTTCCCACCGCTGCTGCCCCATTGTCAACATTGTCAGGCTCTCTGTTCTCTCTGCTTTTTCCACATTGTATGCGGCTCTGATAGCTTATATAGTCGCGCGAATTCGTCTCATTGGATGCCAATAGGCGGCACTTATTACTAGGTCCTGCATTTGTGTTTCTCTTGAAAATAAAGTCATTGGTCGATGCAGTTCTTCTTGTTCTTTATTGTCGTAGGCACCGCTTAAACGGTTATAGACGAAAATGGAGCCATGTGTAGAAGCTCACGCAAATGAGGAAAGTTCTTTGAGCGCTGAGGTTCTGAGGTTCAAAAATGCAAACTATTTTAATATGAAATAAGGATTTTTTCTAAAAAAAATTACATAAAATTTTTTAGAATTATTTTATGCATAAATATATACAAATTTATGAAGCTCAAAACATTTATTTCGTCACCTAAACTGCAAAGTAAAGTATCATCAAAAAAATCAAAATTGGGCTTTTTATTGCTTACGATTCACTACATCATATTACATATGTATGTATAAAGTTTTAAGCTTCCGCTATCAGACATAATATATAACCAATGTATAACCAATTTATAACCAATATATAACCAATGTATAACCATTTTATAACCAAAACTCAAACTTTTGTTTTAATATGAGCGGTTTCTATTATATCGTTTTTCCTCTTCCTGCAAACTTGTGAAAAGTGATGTTACGATTTTTTTTGCATTTTAGGTGCCAATGTAATATTATTTTTACAAAAGTTTCAGCGGATTTTGTTCAAAAAATTTATTATTTTAATTTTTTATTTATTTTTACTCGCAAATATATTTTTGTATAGTTTCCACTTACAATTTTATACAAAACTAGTGGCGTTCAAATGTGTTTCGCGCAATTTTTGTTAGAAAAGTAATAATAACCAACTCATACCCAAAAGCAGTGAAAGCAATTTAAATAATCATTATACATGTTTAATTAACTTTAACGAAGGCTTAAAGCACTAAAAGTTAACAAAACAAAAGCTAATTCCAAAGAGAACTGATAAGAGCTTGAGGTGAATTCGAAGAAAAATTACAGGTTCGACATTATTTTGTTTATAAATATATGTATATAAGTGTGTTTGTTAGCTGCTAATGTTCTTACATACATAATTATTACCATAATGAAATGCTAATTAACTCAACGACTTTCTTTCAATTTAAGTTTTTACTACTTTATGTGTATGTGTGTGACAAAAAATTTCTTATGAAACTAGCAACTCGTTAGAAATCGAATTTGTGTGACAAAGTACTAATTAAATAATTGGTTATAAAATTGCAACAACAACATGCGAATTAGCAGCAATAATTAGTGATTAATTTCTGTGAACAAATTTCGTGTAATTAACCAATAAACAAAGTGCCAATACAAAATCAACTACAGCGACTGACTTCAATGAAAGTTGAGTGCAACGAAAATCACATAAAATTCGTGTTGTCACCGGTGTTGTCATGGTGCTGCTTTAAGCCGTAGTAGGTGAGTAGTGTGTGAAATTAAAATGTTTAATTTTTTTTTGTGTGGCAACATTGTCCACACTTCGTTTGAGGATAACACGGAAAGTGATAGTAAAATTTTGTTTTTCGCTATTTTTACCGACTTTCAACCCACAACAACTCACTTTCTGGCCACTTTTCAATTTATTTTAGAGCAATTACGCGCTAATAACAGTGTTGGCAACTGTAATTGCTGTCAGCACAAAATTGCTGCAACAACAACAACGACATGTATGTTTTACTTCATGGTCAAGCATCTTCCTACACAAGTGTCTGTATATATGTGTGCTTTTACTTGTAAATATAGTATTTTTATGATAGAAAAATAAAATTATGAAAATGTCATGCTATACATATTACATAATTGTCTGTCAGTTTATGCGTGAAGAAAAATATATAAACTTTTATAATTTTAATACATATAAAGCATAAGTGGCATGGTTGCCTGTATGCATGTGGCAGTTATTATATAAACAAATGTAATAATCATCATTACTTATTTATTAACAACCATAAAAAGTTGCATATCATACAATCAAGTAAGTCATAAAATACACGCTCTCATCACAAATCAATTAAATGACTTGCAACAAAAGTAAAAGTGGTGCTTAGTTGGTGCATTGGCCCCCCTTAAATGCGTGTATTGTTCGATTGCACTTGCTCATACAAGAAAAAATGCTTCCACAGGAAATGCCAGCGTATCCACAACGCAAGCGACTGTGTTATTATTTTTATTGCTAATTTTTTACGATTCCGCAAAATTTAGTCGTGTTGTGAAAAGATAGTATTGTGGTTAAAGCAGAGACTCTTTTCCGTCGATTGCTGATAAAAAATCAAATAATATCGTGTAAAACCATAATAACTAAGCTAATCAACCAATGCATATCTAAAGTAGGTAATAAAATTTTTACGCATCTCTACAAGATTATCGCCACAGCATTTAGTAATAACCAAAAGTAGGCAACAACGACGATCGCAGGATAATATCGCTGTTAGGAATGTAGTTGATATTGTGGAAATTTATATATTATATATATACATACATAATTTTAATGAGAAAAGCTCATTTTGTAATATTTTTACTAATTTGTATTAATCGATATTTCGATTAACATTTCGATATTTTTACGTTAATCGATCTATGTGAATATATCGATTCGTTTTCTTCACTTAAATGTAAACGTTTGCCTAAAAATATTCAGCTAAACTTTAGGTTTACTTTTTCCTTTTTAAATTAACATTTCGATATTTTTAAATTAATCGATTTATTTGCATACATCGATAAATTTTCCTCACTTAAATGCACACTTTTGTTTCAAAATATTCAGTTAAATTTTGATTTTACTTTTTCACATTTTTAAGTAACATTTCGACATTTTTGCATTAATCGATAATATAAATATATCGAATTTTGTTTCAAATTTTTTGGCTAAACTTTGATTTTACTTTTTTTCTTTTTAAAGTAGCATATCGATATTTTTACTTTAATCGATCATCCAAATTTATCGATTAATTTCCTTTACTCAAATGGAACTCTTTGTAATTCAAAATATTCAGCTATACTTTGATTCCACTTTTTTCCTTTTTAAAGTTGCATTTCGATATTTTAACGTTAATCGATTTATCCGATTGTTTTTTCCGACAGAATTTTCTTCCTCTTTTTCATATTAGTGAGGTAAAACTTAATTTTTATTAATTATTTATACATTTTATTCATCGATTTTTCATGGTATAAGCTTTATTTTATCGATTTTATAATTCGTAATTATCATATATTAGAGAACAAGCTTGGAAAATTCAATACAGAAAATCTAATGAATATCTAAAGAGGAATGGAGACATATATACATACATGATACAAGACTGAAACTTTAATTTTGTAAATGTTTATCGATATTTATGGTTTCTTGACATTAGTTTGATTTATTTCTAAAAGAATTAAAGTTATGATAATTTCAAAATTTAATATTTTCAAAATTTTTCGATAACTGTAGTTTTCGATTTCTTGAATTAATTTACATATATATTTCTCTAGAACTAGAATTTCCGATATTTCTTTTCAATGTGTATTTTTTAAACGTATATATCGATGTTACCATTTTTATCGATAATTTATGCCTCATTTTCTTGTAAGGTGACCTTAGCCTTCTCAATATTTATTTTATGACTTGTATTTTGGGTCATGTATTACCAGTTGCAATTTGTGAACATTTTACTTTAACGACACTTTTCTCACTACATAATTCTAAAAAATTATCGATAATTTTAAACATTTTATCGATAAATGTTTAAGAAATTTTAATAAATATCGGTAAATTTAGAAAATCATTGAAGCGTTTAATAAATTTATCGATAATATATATAAAATTATCGATATATTCCATATCGACATTTAATTGATTATTGTAAAGATTTTACTCATTCCCCACATATTTTTGAAGACACTGTATATATTTTTTTATTTATCGATGAAAACGTATTTACATTTTATGTGATATTTATCGATATTTTATGGTTTGATCTCTATATAAAATCAGTTTTTAGGGCAAATATAAGTTGAAAAGTTTTGTGCTTTGTGAAATATTTTTTTATTAGTCTCATTGTGCAAGTATCGACTATACTTGTGCAAACCTCATCAAATGACCGCTCTCCACTTCCACTTCTGCCTACAGAGAAACAACTTAATTTTACCGGCGTTTCAGCAAAACATCCGTTGCCTCTAATTACACCTTGCTACGCCCGCATTGCAGCCACTTACAACACATGCAAACATACATATATGTAATGCAGTTGCAAAAACTGCTTTTATAGTGACATTAAATCTCCATTTAATATTTTATTTTCAACTATTTTCACATGGCATGCTCATTTGAGTCAAGCGATCGGTGAAAGTCGGACTAATCAATGTGCTATCGGTTTGGACTCGTTGTTGGTAACATACCATATCTATGTATATACATACATATAAACATACTTGCAACGCTTGGTTGATTTGTCGGTTAGGTTTGGCTTGTTTGACCGCTGCTTGTACCTTTGTCGCCCAGATGAGCGTTCAATGATCTCTTTCTCTCGAACGTTGCACAAACAAGCGTCCATATACTTGTACGTACTTATATGAACATATACATATCTGAATATATATAAATAAACATATATTTGTATGCATATCAGTTTAATTGCAAGCCTGTTGCAATTGCGCTTTGCTTTGCTGACCAATGAAGCGAACATGCTGTTGTTGATAAAGTTGCACGGTTGATGTGATTTTTATGTTGGCTCAAATAGACACGCGTACAAGTAACTACATACCGATCCACATTGGTATGCTTCGTAGGCATTTCTAGTGAAAAATCGTATGTCCACTGAGCTTTCCACTTATTTCGGCAGATTGAACCAGTTCAAGTCAGGGAGAGCAGTCGTGTAGTCCTTTTTAGACGCACTCATTTCAGGAATTTGTTTGTGTCAGCCTCGAGTTTAACGTCTGTTAGATAATCTGACTAAAAATATTCACTGCTGGCGGCAAAACTCGTCCATCCAATGGTGGAAACATGTTGCTTCGGTAATAAATTACTTCCTCTTCAAATTGACATGTCGCTTATATCACTGAATAATAGTGAAACTACTCGTAGACTGGAAAGATCATAAGGGGTATATTGATGTCCATGCATTTTTTTCGTTATAAAAAAGTTTTCGTAATGAAAAAAGATCTCATATATCGACATGAGTATAGATTTGGCATAAAGCTTACACAAGTACCATGGTATGAACAAATATGAACGAAGGTACGTATAACACGAAAACACGTTAACTTCGCCTGCACTGCAGCTGCTATAGCTTCAGGTGCATTTATTATGACATGAAAGAGTAAAAAGAGATAATATACAACAATGGTCCGATCTGCATAATCTTTTCGGAAATTGTAGCGTTGCCTTTGACAATCATGTTTGGAAAATTCCTCGAAGATAATTTGTTACATAAAAAGTTTCTCATACAAGGACTTTATTTTGATCGGTTAGATTGGTAGCTATATCCTATAATTGTCCGATATCATCGGGTCTGGGTACTACAAACTTCGTGGCAAAATTAATATACTCGTATTCTGTTCAGAGTATTAAAAAGAAATTAACGGAAATAAAGGAAAAATAAATTGATGGAAAAGTGCAGAGAAGCTTAGGCAGGGAATTATTGGAGGCGACGGGATAAGATAGGTTAGAACAGGATAGGAATGTTTATGAAAGCTAGGATAGGAAAGATCTATCCTAAGAATAGGATTGGACAGGTTATGATAAACTTTGATAGGTTAGGATAGCACTGTTTATGAAAACTAACATAGGAAATGTTAGGATAGAACAAAATAGAAAAGGTTATGATGGATTGTGATGAGTTAGAATAGAATAG
Organism: Bactrocera correcta; assembly: GCA_027475135.1. Classification (NCBI taxonomy): domain Eukaryota; kingdom Metazoa; phylum Arthropoda; class Insecta; order Diptera; family Tephritidae; genus Bactrocera; species Bactrocera correcta. The sequence continues at coordinate 155,217,145 of CM050325.1, forward strand.
GACTGCTTACGATAGATTGCTATAGGTTAGGATGGCACAGGTTGGGAGAGTTTAGAATAGGTTAAGATAGATTGGAGTAGGTATAATAGATTATGATGAGTTAGCATAGTATAGAAAAGTTAGTATAGAAAAGGTTAGGATAGGATAGTATAAATTATGATAGATCATGAAAGGTTGTGATAGTTAGGGATAGGATAGGCCAGGAGTGGTTGGAATAAGTAAGGATAGATCGAAGTAGGAATTGAGAGATTGTAAGGGGTCAGAATAGGATAGGACTGTTTATGATAGATTGCAATAGGTTAGGATAGCAAAGACTAGGAGAGTTTGGAATAGATTAGGATAGATTGGAGTAGGTTGTGATAGATTGTGTTGTGATAGCATAGGAAAGCTTTTGAAAGCTAGGTTAGGATAGGATAATATAGATTATTATAGACTGTAATAAGATGGGATAGGATGGGTATGTTTATAATAGATTGTGGTACAATGGACTAGTATAGGTTAAGACAGGTTGGAATAGATAATGATAGATTGGAGAAGAATATGATGGATTGTGAGAGGTTAGGATGGCATAGAAATATTTAAGATTAGCAATATTGGGATTGTATAGTATAGATTACGATAGATTGTGATAGGTGATGAATAGAAATAAAGGGTATCAGGGCAGGAGAGGTTGGAATAGGTAAAGAGAGATCAGAATAGATCATGTTATAATAAAGCAATATAGGTAGGATATCTTAGGATAAGATGGGTTATGCTATGAAAAAAAGAAAGAGAGGGAGATAAAGAGGGAAAGGGAGAGAATAAGAAACGAAATAAACTAACTTTATTTACTTAGGAAATTGAGAAATAAGAAGCAGTTAAAAACCATTACAAAAAAAGAAAAATGCCTTGCTTCAACAAATTTTTCTAAAATATTTTGCAATTCATTTTATACACCCTCTCTCTCTATGCAATAGCTTACTAAATATTAATAAATACATACACATATTAAACATGTTAATGTCGACTTTTACGTGCCACAACAATTTCACTGCATTTACATTTCAATATTATTGATTTATAGCCACTTTATTAAAGAAAACGATGCAAAATCGCTCTCCTGAATGTAGTTAGCGGCAAGAATTTCCGTTTGAAAACAACAAAAATTTCTACAAGAATTTTTATAGCCACGTAAATGGAAAAATGATATAAATACAAACAACTCGTTGTTAGCGAAGACTCTTTGCGTCGACGAGGCTATGCAAATTATTTGATAAAGTACATAAAATGCTATAAAGCAAACGCTAGAAGCCGGAACATGCAATTAACTGTACACAATAATGCACATGTGTATGCAGAAATTGATCATTTGCTGTGGAATGATAATTATAAGCAGCAACATAAACATACACGTATGTATATGTGAATGGATGTAAGTGTGAGTGTGTGAGAATAGCTGCAAGGCAAGCTTTGTGTTCCGTATTGCATCTTAATAAGCAGCCGTCGGGTCTCACCGCCGCGGCAGCATTGACACACATTTTATTTCTATTTTCCTACACTGCTGTTCTATGCTGCTTCACTGCATATATGTACATATGTATGTGTAAATGTGTGGAAAATATATATGTATAATAAAAGAGAAGATTTATGGCCGAAATTGCCGTTGGCAGGCTAGCAGTGGCAGTTATATTAGCGGCTTAGTGTTTTGTGTGGCAAGTGTTGCATGTTAACGTCGGTGTTGTGGCGCGGAATATAATATGTGTGGACGCTTGACAGTGAAATAATCATTGATAGGCTGTTTTCCAAATTATTTGCCATCAATTCAATGTCAGGTAGGAAATTGGCAAACGGATGAATATATACAATAGATAGCGCGCTTCCGTCAAATTTAAATTTTTTCAAAAAAAAATACAGAATTACTTGTATTCCATGATAATATCAATAATTGCATGCTTAATTTGTTATTGCTTGTTGCTAGTAAAGCTGTTGCCGTCGCTGTGAAATGCCACAACGCCTGCATGTCAGAGGTGAGTGCGGCTTGTTAAGCTTTCAACGCCAGCTTGACCGCTCACCAGTTGGCAGCGAAGTGAAAAATGAGCTGTAAGTTGAAAAGCGTGTCACTGCAACAAATGAGCTGCCATTGTTCGGACGCTATTGTATTGCATATTACATTTCAACTTTTACTAATATATCACTAGACTATACACATGTACTTATATATATATATACATATCTGGGTATGCAAAGCGCTAAGATTTTACTTTTCAAATTTCCATTTCTTCGCATATACCATATTTTACGAAATTTTCATTTTCATTTTGTATTGTCTCTAAGTTGACATGTGTTTTTAAACAAAATTTTTTATCTTCTTTGCTTAATAACTATACATAAATACACACTTGTTCATATATAGTATATTAATTTGACATAGCGCGCTGACCCAGTCTCCGCATATGCGCACATCTCTATATCTTCCAACAATTCATTTCTACTAATAAGTTGCCGGCATGTTGCAAGCGTTGCAGCTAGACAACTTTTCACATTTATATATGTACATATATACAATATGCTTTTCGTACAAAGTCGCCTCGAACTTTAGCGCTGCCTTTAGCCAATTCTCATTCATTTCACATTACACTTCTAAATCCGCCTTTGTATGCTGCGCAGTCTCACACGCCGCTTTACCTTCTGGAGGCCAACGCGCTTTGTGACATTGTTTGTCCGTTGTTTATTGCTTGTCTTTCAACAATAGCGTGTATCTTTTTTTCTCATAGCCAATTTATTTAAAACGCTTGAAAAGCTGCTGCTGTTTTATAATCACGCCTAGTGGCAGAACACTTTCTAATGTTTGGAATTTTCCATAGCCGAATAGTTATTTGTGGCTTAAATTTGACCTAGAATATTAGTACAAATATAAAAAAAAAATAAGTTGAAGTTTGATTAGAAATACGAAAAGACTTTTTCGACAACCAATATTTCAACATTTTTTATACTTTTACATGTTTTTAATTTTTATTTTTTGTTAAATGTGCAAAGTTAGACTGAGACTTAAGTTATCACAGTTTTGTTCTTAAAATTGCACAGTTTTCTGCTTTCATGCCCAATTTCAAGCAAGGCTTTCTCTTGTGCTCTAGAAAACACATATGATCTTGTCATAAACTCCTTTCCACGACAAAGTACACAGTGGACAGTTAATTTCTGCATGAAAAAATCAAGCGGATTCTATCTCCCTAAACTATACTACTATTTTCTTCGAGGAAATTTGAGTGTAAACTTACAAAAATATCTACCAAGCTCATAAGCGTTGGTCCTAGATATATTCCCCAGGTTGGTACTTCGAAAAATAGGTTCCTAGACACCTCTAAGAAAGCCTCTCCAAATATGAGTTTTTAATTGTAACGGGAAGGTCCTCCCACATACAGTTTTCTATTTTTTCTTATTATCAGATAGAAAAATTTATACCTCGCTTCCAACTACTTGAAAAAATATCTTGTTCCTTAGGTTTTGTAGGAAATTGAATGCTCTACAAAAAAGGATTTTTTCGTAAACCCAACCGTTTAAAAGATATCCTTCCATTACAATTAAAAACTCATATTTGGGGAGGCTTTCTTAGAGGTGTAGAAACTTATTTTTCCGAGTACCAATCGAAAAAAAAAATTTTTTTTTTGAATCACCCTAATATTCCCTGTCTTGAGTTAAGAATTGTAGAATGATAATGTGTTAGAAAAAATTCTTAGACTTACAACCTTCATAGATATTTTCTTTGATTTTTTTTAATTTTCGATCTCGTAAATACAGATTCAGATTATATCTTATATCTCCAATCTAGCCCAGAATTCATACAACGGCTGATCTAAGTAGAGGTACTGCCTTTTTTCAAGTCTATTACCAAAATTCACGTTCTGCAAAAAATGTGTTTCACACACTTCGTTGAACTTATGATCAGCATAATCGGCCTACTGATTACATACTATTCGCAACACCGTCACCCAACTTGAGGCCCAGCATTCATTATTGGATAATATTCGAACGAATACACCACGTCCCATACGCAGTGAAGAAAATATGACAGTCGTAGCTAAGAGTATACACGAAACCGTGGATAATCGATTTGACGCCGTACGGTCTATGAACACGATGGTCAAATGCTGTTTCCCAATCTCATTGGCCGCCGCCGCTGCTTTGGAGGTTGCTGGTCTTTTCATTTGATCTTTTTCGAGGGCGCCTCAGGTTCGCTCTCAGTTGAGCGCTGCCTGTGCTCTTAAATAGGATTAGCATACGCTGGGATCGAGGCATTACACCAATTACGAGGTGCGAAGTGTGTCCGACCATTCTTTACCTCCTTTCTAGCCCAAGCCAGCCGTTTCACTTCTGCGTCCTTCAGGAGGGACTTGCTTTCCTTCTGATGGAAGTTCTTTTTTCCTTTTAATGCTTATGCTAACAGCGCTTTCTTGGTCCGAGTCTTCATTCACTGTGGCACTCGTGCGCTGTAAGACTGGTAGTAGTGTAAGACTGGTAGTAGCTGTACAACCCCCGCAACCTGCTGCCGTTGCAGTGGAGGTGTGGCCGCTGGCGACAAAGCTCTTAAGATCGCTGTGCTCGCCAGTGGTAGCTGCTTCACCTCTCACCGACGTTTATCCCGATATCCCGGTCTGCTTCGTTCAATTTCTATTAATTCCTTTCATTATTTTCATAAATAATATACCTCAGTTATTTCCAAAAATTATTATTTTTTTTACTCAAAAACCTCCTTTCTCTAACCAACATTAATACACAGTTCTGTGTACATCTAATTCGAGTCTAAGCTAATAAATTTCAATTTAAAAAATTTTTGCCCGTCACCATTTGCATTTTGTAATGTTTATTTGCATACGTCTAAGTAGATGATCATAAGTTTTGGGATTTTTCTGGCGTAATTTATGTGCTAATCAACGCTTAAGAGCATATTTACCCAGAAGATAGGTTATTACAAACCTGTTTATACATAATTTCTTTCCAGCTAACTTAATTGTGAATTATTTCAGCATACTTCGTGTAAAACACTTAACGGTTGTGACGTTCTCACGGCGATCTTGTGGCCGCCGCAATTAGATAAGCACATTGAAGAGTGTCGCAGGCCCGCACATTTGTTATGCAATTACCATGTGTGTGCGCGCCAATCGAACAGTTTAGTAAACAAGTAGGTAAACTTGCTGCAAAAACGAGATTTGCAGACCATTAATATCTTCCGCCGTCGTTTTCCGTACTTTCTTATTTGCCTTTCTTCTTGGCTTTGATAAAAACGTGTTGCGCTGGTGGCGACGTGATAAGAATTGAGGTTACCGAGGCATGTTTGCTGCATGAAATTGGGTTGTAGATCTTGCAAGGCGGGAATTTGTTTTAGCAAATAACAACAACAGGAAAAATTTATTAATGAACAAAGCGCTTGTAGAATGCGTGTCCATATGTGCTTTGCTTAGCCAACCACAGTTTGCCTCACCCTTTGAACAAGACCCGTTTGTTGTTATTTAGAGCACTTTACATAGTTATGGAATTATGGCTTGCAATTAACGATGCGAACAGATACATTTATCGGTGGACTTGACTGATTACGTGCAATTATTTGCTCAGGCAGTTGTCTATCCATTAGTGTGACTTTAAGTTGTTTTTGTTTGAAACATTATATGTGGAGTTACGGCCTAGAATATAATATAGAAATGTAATATAGAATAAAGACAGGTTTACACATTAATCTACTTTTAATATAGAACAATGATCTCTCGTGGGTTAATTTTTGGGTACACTTTTTGCCTCTTAAGCTATGCGTTCTTTTTTAACACAATTATGTTAAAAACTTACTGAGAAACGATTTTTAAAAAGTAATAAAAATGAGATTCTCAGATAACATCATTTCAGCCTGATTTTTTCAATTCAAAAGATTTTCATAATTGAACTGATCAACAGAAAAGGCTTCGTCTTTCGTCAGGACAACGCTGGATCACACACATCTTTGAAGACTCGGAGAAAATTGGGAGAGCTTGGCTGGGAAGTTTTGATGCATCCACCATTTAGCTTTGACCTTGCACCGTCGGACCACCATTTGTTTCGTTCAAGGCAGAACTCTCTTAATAGAGTAAAGTTGGCTTCCAGAGAAGCCTGTGAAAATTACTTGTCGCAGATTTTGGCCGAGAAATCAGGAAAGCTTTACACTGATAGAATAATCTCTATAGCGGAAAAATAGCAAGAAGTGGTAGACCAAAATTATATATATTTGGTTGATTAAAGTTCTTTATAAATATAAAAAAATAAAATAAGTTGAAGTTTGAATGGAAATACGAAAAGACTTTTTCGACTATTCTATATATTGCAGTTTTGTGTCGAAAATAACAGTCAAAACTTTCACCAAACCCTGACAAACCAACAGAAATAATTTCAGACTTGACCGAAGCTAACTTCAAAATTGGTTGAGAGTAATAAATTCAAGCTCATATATTCACACATCTTACTTTGCTCCTCGTCCATACCATCAAACATTAAGTCATACACTTAGTAATGAAATTTTTATTTTAGTATTTGTCTACACCATAAATGTGTTTTTTTTATAGTTTTTGCTACCATTACCACATTCTGTTGCATCACATTTCAATAAGTGTATCTTTGCGCAATGAATTCCAAAACACTTCCACTTTATTTCGATCTTTAGATAGTCACTGGCTACTTTGTCATTTCTGGTTTCTTTCAATCACTCCACATTTTCGTTGCTGCGTCCAACAAGCATGTGAGTGGTAATCGTCATAATGACCTCTTTTCTGCATTCACTTCAGCGTTTAAATATTATTTACACACAAGTATATTTGTATTTGAAGAAAAAGCTGCTGTGTCAAAGCGACGACCCAATTCTACTTTTCAAACGCCGGCCGCAACCAGCTTAGCACAAGTAACTGCTTTGATTGTAGATATACACACAGTTTAATATATAAAAATATGTTTTTGCAACATTTCATACAACAACAACAAAAAGTTGCAGCATTAATGCCGCTGTTTTTCGTTAGTTTGCCGCCAATACTACATCCTGTGCAACCTTCTACTTATAAACGAGTATATACAAATGTGTGTATATGTGGCTTTGTGCTGCCAGCGCAAGTGTGTAGGCATTGACGCGTTCGTTGCTGAAGTCTTTCGTTTCGCTGCCACCAAACCAGTTGGATTTTAATTGAATTCATGCTTTTAACTGATTTGTGACTGTTTCAATAATAATGCTTAGTTGTTGTAATGCATATTTTGTGAGCTTATGTTTTAGGCTGCTTTTCCGAATTTTGCACAGCTGACAGCTTTTTTTATTGTATCGATTTATTCGTTTTTTTGCGCGTTTGCCATATCTTAAATTACGATTTTCTGTATTTTTGTGTTTTTTTTGTTAGCAGTGACCATACATTGTCGGCTTATTAAGTTGTTTTTGTATTTTAACACTTTAAAATATGAGTCAAGCCGGCATTTTACTATTTATTTTTATTTTTGCGTAAGCTTTTTGCTTTTCTTGTTGAAAAGAGAAATTTGCATATTTTACTCTTTGTGCTGCGGTAAGTCCACAAGCGTTTAAATGTCATAATTTATACTTTTTTCACTTCATTATCATTGCTATTGAATGCTACGGTCTGTGGCAGACATAATTTGCACGTTTTTATGTGGGTATATATTTGTGGTTGTTGGTTTTTGTTCATTTTTAATATCTTTTCAGTTTCTTGCCGTTTTTTACAGTTTGAATCAGTTAGTGGTTAATTTTATTACAATGAAATAATTGTAAATACGTTTGTGTTAAAAATATTTTATTTTGCAAAAATATTTTCAAGATTTTTTAGTAATTCTAGCATCTTAGAAGATGTTTAAATTTGATCAGACAGTTTACAAGGTAGCTATATAGTGACTCGATCCGAATAATTTAGTTCATCAAATGAAATAGTTTTCTATATAAGCACATGACAGCGATCGTTCAGTTTGTATGGCAGCTATAAGCCATAGTGGTCCGATCTGAACAAGTTCTTGGGAAATTGTAACATTGTCTTAGACAATAAGCTCTACCAAATTTCTTGAAGATATCTCGTCAAATGGGAAAGTTTTCCACATAAGCACTTGATTCCCAACGTTCAGTTTGTATGGCAGCTATATGCTATAGTAGTCCGATATCGATGATTCCAACAAATGAGCAACTTCTTGAAGAGGAAAAGACATTTACAAAATGTCAGATCTATATCTCTAAAACTGAGGGACTAATTTGCATATATACAGGCAGACTAGTATGGCTAAAGCGATTCAACTCAACACACCGATAATTTATATAAATAAGTTTTAGAATCTTCGACGTTTCCTACTGAGTGTTACAAACTACCTGGCAAACTTCATCTACCCTGTTCAGTATATAGGAAAAAACCTAAAGTCATTACTACTGTGTTATTCAAACAAAAGACTTAAGAAACAAACTTGGTTAATGATGAGAATAATTTACTTGAATAATTAAAAGACTTCCCACAATTATTATGATAATAACTCCAACATTGACACAGAAGTGATTTTAGCAGTGTGTGTGTGGGTCAAATTATAGTGAAGCGGATTAAAGAAAATAGTAGAAATTAAGAGAAAATACGCCAGATAAATGGCAAACGGACTTATTGAAACGAAATTCCATTACGCTGAGCAACTGCTGTTAACGTGAAGACCAGATATTCTCCTATTCATTATACGGAGCTGTAGTATGGTTCCAATACGAATACGATAGTCGGATATATGCAACTGGCACTGATCTACATTTATATTCTGCAAAGCAATTCTAACTCTTGATCTTTCCTTAATATAATTTAAGGCTGAAGGAAAGACGAACAGACAAACAAACCGCCAGTAACAAACTGCTATCGTCAACCTGATCATTTTGATTTACTTTTATAAAACTTCACATATATCTTGATTAGTTTTAGATATTACAAAAACCAGTTAGGGAAACATGCTGCAAGCTTATAAAACTGCTAATTACAGGTCATAACTATAAATCACATATTTGAAAGGCATGTTCTACATGTACTACATAACAGAAGCTCTAACGAAATTGCGCAAATATGCCCCAAAATGTGAGAAAGCAGGAGACATAACCAAACAAGGCAACAAGAAAGCCAGCAAACAGTCAGGAAAAGGCGTGTTGCAACAATGAATTATAGCAAAGTTAAATGCGCGCTTGTGCCACTGAAACGCCTTGCAATTTATTTGCATTTATTTATGCTGCCAAGACTACAGCAAAAGCAACTGGGTCACTAGAACTATTGGCGGCTGGGTTGGTATGTAAACATGTGGTTGGATAAGAATACCCAGCGTGCATTTGAGACTGTACGAGAGATGAGTTTATAAATAGTTGCCAACTCAAGGTCTCAATCCGATTCTTTTAAAGAGAGGCTGATTAGATAAGGCGAAAAATTTTGAAAAAAATATGAAAAAAAATTGTTTAGTATACTTACACTTCCAAGGAGAAAAGAAAAAATTGTTCAGGAGCTTCGAAAAATTTAGAAAAAATTTTGAAATGCTAAAAACTAAAATTTTGAAACATTAACTAGTTTTTAGAATTCTTTTTGAAGGAAATAATTAGGAAAAAATTATTTTATAAGGTTTCTCAAAATATTAAAATTTTTTTGGAAATTTCGAAAGCTTAAATTTTTCAAACACATATTTAAAATAAAAAAACTAAAATTTTTTTAACACATTCTTCAAAATTTTTGTAAGAAACTAAATTTAAAAGTTTTATTTTCTAAATATTAATTATTTATTAAATAAAAAAAAAAACGTTTTAAGTAATTGTGTTTAAATATTAAAATTCAAATATTCACAAGAACAAATTTGATAGTTTAAAAATTTAATTTTTTTAAAAACAGTTCTTTTTTAATTTTTTTAAAGAAATTAAAAAGGAAAACATTATTTTATAAGGTTTCTCAAAGTTGTGTGTTGAATATTAAAATATTAAAATTTTTTGGAAATTTCAAAAGCTAAAATTTTTGAATTTTTTTTAGGAAATTAAATTTGAAAAATTTAGTATTTAGTAAATAAAAAAAATTATGTTTTAAAAAGATGTGTTTAAATAATAAATTTAAAAATTTCGTAAAACCAAATTTGATATTTCAAACCCAAATTTTTTTTTAAATTTATTTTATATGGTTTTAAAATTGTGTTAAAAATTTAAGTGTTACAATTTTTTTTAGTGTTTCTCGAAAATTTAAATTTTTTAGACACATATTTCAAAACTGTTTTCTTAGGAAACTAAGTTTAAAAAAAATATTTACTGAATAATTATTTATTAAAAAATAAAAATTTTGTCAAAAGGAAATTATATATTTCAAATACTAATTTTTTTTAAAAACCTATTTTTAGAATTTTTTTAAGGAACTGAATCGAAAAAATTTATTTGCTATTATTTATAAAATTTTGTCAAAATACTAAATTTAATTATTTTTTTTTTTTGTTAATTTCAAAAATGAAAATTAAAAAAATTTTTAACACATAACTTTGGAGTTGTTCTTTGAAAAAATTTTGTAGAAAAAACCTTTTTACTATGGTTTTGTGTGAAAATCCCAAATATTTAAAAATTTCCTAATATATTTAAGCCAAAAAGATGACATTATCTCGCCTTGTACTTACTGGGTAACCTGCTATAAAATCCTTTCACAAATGCCCATACAAGTTTGCATTTATTATACATGTGAGCCCGCACAGCAGGCTTCTTCACGATTTGGAACATATCCCACTCTAAATTAACCGTTTACATTCGAAGTGCGAAACTTGGCAATTGCGTAGCTGTGGGCTAAAACACGTGCGACAATCAGGCAGATAACCTGAAATCAATCTAACTAAACCACATACAAACATACATATCAAATGGAACAGGATGCAGCTGCGTCTGGCAAGCAAGAGTAGCAACAGCATTTATCATAATAACTATATACATGCAACTACCCTGTTCTTAAGGCTGTGTACACATACGTCTATATGCTAGAGCAGAACTATAAATTTTGAGCTGCGATGTGTTGCCATAACCGCCACACCTGCGACTAGCGAAGCAAATTGACTGGAAGGATGTTAGAATGCTCTGGATTGTAGTGCAAACACACATATGCGAGTATATATTCTTTGCATTTTATATAAGCGCACAGTCTGGCAGACAATATTTACGAGCGTCAAACCAGTTGCCACGTCCCGAGGAACTGCAGGCAAATGCGTTCTTCCACATTGCTTGTTCGACACATTTTCAATGCAATAAATTGAAATTAACCGCCAGCGGCGAGTCAAGTGTATTGGCCTGCTTTTAGTGTTGCATATTCCCAACAAATTCCACTTCAAATTGATATATATGTGTTTGCGAAACTTTTCAATCAATTTCCGCGCTATCAGAACGCTCTACATACGTGCCTAAAGATAAACGGCGCACGCAGTCCGAAGCAATTGCGAAGTGCTGCTTTTAAACTGACGTCGATTTTCTTCAATTACGCGTACGCGAACAGTCAATGCGACCGCATTGTTTTGTCTGTTAGATGTATTCTGCGGCAGTCTGCGGTGCACTGCTTTCAGGTAGTAGTCTTGGCAAGCTGATTGGCCTCCTGATTGGCATTATTAGTGAGCTATTATGTAATCAGCAAATGTTGTTGCAGTTGCTGTTACACTTACAGACAGCCAACGCCGCAATGATGCCTCAATTTACTCGCTACCGAGATCACTGCTTTTCTTAGTTTCTCATCTCTTTGTTGCTGCAATTTATTATCAACTCTTTAGCCTATCCAAGTGTACATCTTTATTGACTTTAACTCGAATACTCCACTTGACTTTGCATGCGCTTCATGCCATGTCATTTGGACAGTTTTCAATGTTGAAGAAATGTTAATACTTATATACTATTATATATAGTATTTTGTCGTGCGAGCTTCTGGAATTGAACGCTTACGCTAATATTGCTGCTTAATGCCTATTATTTGACTATTGACATACCGAATGTGTTAGTTTTGCTGTTAAGTGCAGCTAAATCTAATTTTCCTGAAGCTATGTGATAAATTTATGCTTAAGTATATAAATTTATCAGTGTCTAAGAACTCGTCTGAATCGATAAATTTTACTGGCTTCATTGTGCTCGACTGTAAATATGTAGATATAGTCGTATAATCGTAAAGAAAATTCAAAAAAAAAAAAATAAAGAAATAGTAATTGAAAGTACAAATACTTGAAAAAATCTTTAAATTTCGTTGAAAGTAGTTCTATTTGAAAATATTTTATGCAAAAATAACAATTTTTTATTAACAATCTTCTAGCCTTTATATTTTCTGTATACCCGAGTTAATCGGCATGAAATTATTGCTTACATAGGTGTGAAACTTGGCTAAAAAATTCCCTAAATGTAGGCAACATTTTTCTTTGCATACTATTACTGCCTACTTTTGGGGTGACATTAAGTTATTTTCAAATAATTTTTACTGGCTTTATTAAGCATGGAATATGTACGTAAATAAAGTCATAATATTTTTAATATGCTGGAGTACTGACCTGTTGTATTTCGGGCTCTATTAGCACCAGCTGTGCCATTTTGATGCACTAGTAGTTGACCTTTTTGTTATTGCTATCACTTTTCACCTTATCTTTTAAACCATTTTATGGTTTCGATGAAGCTCCTAATATCCGATATGTTTTTTGTAGACAACCATTGAAGGTTTGGTACTTGATGTTCTGCGCCAGATCTGCGATAGGGCTGGACATACACAGAGAAAGTGGAAAATTGTTTCCTTATTTCCTACTGTTTCGCAGCCTCGACAGATGTTGTTGTAGGGCATACCCATTTTGGACGCATTCTCCAAATGGCCAATGCCCTGTAATGGTAGCAGTTGGTCTATAGATACTTTTTATGGACCAATGTAATAAGTCGTTAGTTCTTTTATTATCATATATTGCCCATAACTGTTTTAAAGTAAAATAACAAAATTTTGTTATATTTTTTATATGTTTTTTTTTTGTAATTATGTATCATTGAGCTCTCTCCTGATCGATCCTAGCGGGCTTGGCATTAGCTCTGGCTCAGGTTCGTTTAGAAAAACTCTTTCCTTTGCCAACTCGTCTGCCTTTTCGTTGCTGAAAATGTTTACTGGGCGGGAACCCCATTTAAATCTAGGTGGAGCTTGTTTCTACTGAGCTCAATGCCTTCTTGCAGATAAGGACTATACTGGAATTAGTCACAAGGCCAGGAGAGCCGCCCCGCTATTTTTATATTGCTGCTTTATATATCCTCTCGGGAGCTTTTTCAATAGAGCTTCGCAGACCTTTTTCTATGCCCAGTACTTCCGCATTTGGGAAAATGCTAGCTGAGTTTAGTAGACGGATAGAAAAGAAATGTCCAAATCATCGGAATATATTTCCGTGCCTAATCCACAGTCCATCTTTTGGGCCCGGTTCGGGGGATAAAATTTTAAGAAATTGGGTATTTTAAAACCCCCTAAAAAATTAAAAATTTAAAAATTTTTTGCGCAATAGGTGTGAAACCTGGCAATAAGTTTCCTAAATGTAGGCAATATTTTTCTTTGCACGCTAATCCTGCCTACTTTTAAGCTGACATTACTTTAATTTCAGTTATAGTCTGTACATTGTGAGGATTTTTCTTTTACCTTACTACAACACTTACAACTACTACTTTTTCAAATGCCAGTCAAAATAAGGCTACTTGATCAGAAAGTGTTTAAAACAGCTGACTGAATATTTGCCACTTTTGTCTTGTAGACTTTTCTAATTTGATCTTGGCTTTTCAAAACTCTCTTCGTTGCCTAATAAAACATCTTATGATCACAGATCTTTCATCGACGCTAATAATTGTGTAATACTAAAACGAGGAACTAATTATCGTTTACCTATCGAGGCTTGACTTTCCACCGCTTAGCATATCCATCATAATTGATATGAGCACCTGTTTGCCATTAAGATGGTGGAGATAAATGTAAAGCAAAGCAAAAGTTAATCATGTATTCATACTTTACAGCCATATGTATGTATGGTGTATATGTGTGCTTGAAGTCTCTTACAGATATTTTTCATATTTACTTGTCAAAGTTGCCGAAGCAGAACAATAAACCATAGTAAAGAAAGCATACCGAAATCCAAATGAAGCAAATATGTAAATTTTATGTTCACATAAATCAAACTATGCGCAGTAAGGCGAATATATATGTCAAACTTTACCGTTAAAGCAAGGTCGACGAAAAAGTAGGACATAACTCAAGGGTTAATACGATTTTTTTGGTATGAAGTAGACAGGCAAGGTTATGAGAGTTTTGTGGAAAAGTGATTTGGACAAATGCCTTTACGTGGAGGAGGGCTTTAGAAAAGACCACACTTGCAATGAAACTTGAGAGCATGGACTTAACGCTATTTTGAATATAATATCCGTGGACATCGCCGAAGAGAATTTGGGTTCTTAAAAGAACGCATCTGAACACTCGGATATCCGAACACACTTTGATTGATCATCTAGATCATGGAGTCGCTTAACTGAACTCTGGTTTCCCATATATCAACGGGAGAGCTATTGGTGGGGAGAAGCAGTTGGAGGAGAGGGGCAGTGAGCTTCTTTAAGAATGGGTCAAAGCTTTGAGAGAAGGTTTGTGGAGGGGTTTACTGTCGGGAGCTTTTTATCAACTCCAGTTTCAAACTTCCTTACTACCGCAGTGTCTTCCATGCTGAGGTTGCAGCTATCAAGGTGACAGTAGATTTTCTGCTCCGGAGAGCGGCTTCCTTTAGAGTAGTGACTACTCATTTACAGTGTGTTCAGGGTTGGTCGAGGAGTTTTTAACCTCGCTATCAACACTGGTTTAACAAATATTCGCTCTACAAAAATTTTTTGTCTTCAATTCAGATGGTAAAGGTACTAAAATTGTTTACGCCTCCTTTCTGCAAAAGTATTAGATCATACTAATTTCAAAACCTCAAATTCAAAAAGACAATGTCGCTCTAATAGAAATTCAGAATAAACTTCTTTGATTAAATTTTCCTAGCTACCCTACCAACTGCAATAGCCTCAATTGAACTTAGCACACTTAGCAATTTTAGCAATGTAACCACAACAATAATAACATATTAGAACAACATATTTTGGGTCTAAACTGCAATGCATACTCATACATACTTAAGTGGGCTTGAGCGGCCGCAGTCAAGCTTGACCCATGAAAATTGCATAGATTTGCATTTCAACAGCAGCGACAGCAGGTGATTACGAAATTGATAGAACAATGCATGTGTAAAGTGATGATGAAGACAGTTAGACAAATGAGGCGGACAACAGAATATACAAAGAAAAAGGAACAAATAAAAACGCCAAACAAGTAGCAAGAAAAACAAAACAAAACAGCAAAATCTAAGTGATCAAAACAAAGGCGCGGAAAATAAAACATGCTTGCAAAACAACAACAAACAAAAAAATCACAAAAATCACAAAAAAGCAAAAAATAATGAAATAGCATAAAATTAGCAACTCACCATCTTGCTTTTGTTGTTGTTGCGAATGTAAGTGATAGCTATTGTGGGCATAGGATTTTGCAGTTAAATCGCTAGTAATGAGTGAAAGACTTCGAAAAGCGTAGCTGCAAAGCGTCAGGTAGCATTTGTGTCGATTTTAATGGGTACTTAAAAAAGGCGGTCAGAGTGCTTAGGTGTTTGGTGTTCGGTGAAATGAAGAAACAATTCAAGCTTGATAGGTATGCTTGTGTACAAGCAAAAATTGTACATTAAATTAACGATTAGTTTTACTAAATCTTGCAATTTCTTACAACATATTGCTTTTGGAGTTATACTGTGGATTTTAGTTAAGCGCTGCAATTAATTGTTACAAAGTTGAAATTTCTTAAATTATTTTTTAACTGAGAGCAAGCAAAAATTAAGCATTTTCCCTAATGAAAGAGCAGATCTGAGTTGAATGGAGAGAACAGTTGTGGTTATTTGCTTGACAGGGTTCTATTTTCCTATAGCTACAATGTGCTGGAACCAGACTTATGCTAATCTAGACAAAGATTGTCAATCTCACCACAACAGCATTGGCAGTTGTCAGACAAATAAAAGACGATTAAGACCTAGGTTTTCGAAATTTCATAAGACTGTAGATAAATTAGTTGAAAAGTTTGGAAGAAACTTTCACAAAATCGTTAATATGGGATAGGCGAAAAAGTATTTTCGTATTTTGACAATAGAGGTCGTATATCACCGGTGCTACCAATCACATTGTGTCATACCGTATAGCGTTGGAAAGGAGAGATTTTAGCCTTCATTTAACCAAAAATAAATTAAATTCGGCGAAGTTGAAGAAAAAAATTACAGCTGTTCAAAAATGAGTGAAAATAATGAAGAAATTCGTTATGTTTTGAAATTTTTGTATAAAAATGGGATAAATGCCAAGCAAGTGACCATTGAAATTTGTGAAGTTTACGGAGACGATGCTGTATCAGTTCGTGTAGCACAACAATGGTTCGCTCGGCTCTGTTCTGAAAATTTCGAAATTTTGATTTACAGTAATGAAAGTTTTACACAGATGGAATACTGTCTCTAGCGGAACAATGACAAAAAGTGTTCGACCAAAATGTTTATTTATTTATTAGTATAAATATAAAAAAATATGCTCAAGTTTAATTAGAAATACGAAAATAATTTGTTCGACTAACCAATATATAGGTTAGCAACGCTACAATAGCGTCCTCATTTAAGGTTGACTCCGCTCAAAACTGAGTTCACGCATTGATTACTCTGCGTTGCAGCAAGTTGAATAAGTTGAAGTTCTAAAAGAATAAACTGTTCGACTGCTCATTTTCCACAGACATCCCTCAAGTGGTTACATATCAAATTTCAGTTTGCTTATCTCTTTAAATTTAAATTTTAATATTCAACAGATGCTTATTTCTGCCTTCAAGCAATACTTACAACAGTCTTTATGTTTCTTCTTTTTCTAGCCACTTCGCATGCCGCTGCAATAATGGGAAATTCACTGACGCACGCCGTCCATCGCGGCTCAGCGGCTTTCAGTAGCAACAGCAACAACCACACGGGCAAATCACGCGCTTCAACTACACCGCGGAATCAAAAGTCACGCTATCACTCAACACTCTGCGACGATGGAGACGGCGGCGCGCCACAACGCAAAGCTAAAACATTACCAGCACGGCACAGCCGTCGGCGCAGTGAGCACACGACCAATGACATTCACGGTCATGGACGCAGTAAAACGCCGCCAGCATCGGCGCCACCGAACGGTGAGACATCGCGTATGCTCTTTCTACTCTATCTGATACATCGCACCTGGAATGTGGTGGTGGAGACGGTGGATACGCGCAGCAAAAGGTAAGTATGCTTGCTTGTACCGTCTTGTGCACTGAGTTGAGCTTTGTTTTTTAGATCGCGCCGTAGCGCACCTGCTTCAGAAGGTCACACACTCACGCGACCGCGTTCTGCGCATTTATACACCGAACGCGAGCTGAGTTGTTCGAACAGCGATGGTGATTGCTCCATACATATCACAGATTTGGATGACGCTGAGGTCGCTTCGTCCTTTTGCTGCTCACAATATTCGTATTGTAGTTGCAGCTATTGCTTTGATACTAATCAGAATGTTTACAATTCCATTGGTGGTGGCGAGGATCAGTGTTCGCTGGATTCGATTTGTGAGCGTTCTTCAACCAAGTGTGGCAGGTGAGTCAAACACGCGAAATTAGATTTTGGGTTACAACTTGAGTTGTGAGCTCAAGCTTTGCAGTGGTTATAAAACTGTATTCAAGTTAAGCTTTCCGAATATTTACAACCGCGACATTCAAACTGTGAAATGTCTTTGTTCATACATCGAACGTCGAAGTAGGAATGTGTATTACTATTAGTCAAGACATACACCAGAAACTAGATGGATTTCCAAGTGCCTAAGAGCATGCTATTATTTTGCTTATTGACAGCTTAAAATTCTCCAAAGAAATAAAGATTTATATGCTTTTTAACTTTATTATTAAGCCTACGCTAGCACCCATTATGGGTTATCACTAGTAAATTAATATTACTATCGTATACAAGTCTAATCAGTAATTATTATATGCGTATATCTCGGTTGATAAACAAACATTCCGAAGCGCCTGCGCAGTTGTTTAAAAAGTTTTGTCAAATCTAAGGATCCTGGAAGTCTTGAGTAAATATTTGATAACAATGGTGTCCTCGGTTCTGAATATTGATTTGCTGCCGTGCAAGAACATGTAGCAGGTGGCTGCGCTTGATAAGTTGGAGCTGTTTCAGTATTTGCATAAGATGCAGAAGTTGGAGCAGGTGGAGCGCTTGGGTAACTTTGACTCTGGTCTGGAGCAGTATATGACATACCTGTAGGCGCAGGAACCGATGCAGCACACGCTGGAGGTTGTTGAGCGTTATAAGGAATCTGTGAAGGTACTGAATCACTAGCAGTATATGGATACGGAGCTGGTTGTGGCTGTACATATGGAGCAGTCGCTGGCACTGGATCTGGACTAACGTAAGGTGCAGGAGTGAGAGCAGGTGCTGAAGGAGTGTACGGAGCCGGTTGTTGTATTTCACATGGAGCTGGAGCTGGCGCAGGATCTGGGTACGTTGAGGAGTAAGAAGAAGGAGCTGGTGCTACGTAATTTTGAGGCTGTTCTGCAGCAGTGTAAGGAGCTGGATCAGAATAAGATGGTGATGGAGTGTAAGGAACTGTCTGCTGAACTTCTGTATTGGCAAAAGCTGCTGGAGCTTGCCCTTCGTAACTTTGGCTTTGGTCAGGAGCTGAATATGGCAATGGTGTTGGAACTGGAGCTACTGCTGGTGATGAATAAGCCTTTGGTGATGGCTGTTGGCCTTCATAAGGAGCAACAGGAACTGGAAGTGGAGTAACATAATTTTGTGTCTGTTCTGGGACAGTATAAGTTGCAGGATTGGAGGCGGAAGCTGATGTGGCGTAAGGGCACGAGGCTGTTTGCTGTACTTCATTAGTGGCTACAACTGGATTTGGAGCTACGTAAGGCGCAGGATTTTGTTCAACAGCAGCATACGATGGAGGCGCATAAGCTGGTGTTTCTTTTGCATAGGGACAAGGAGCTGGTTGTGGTACATCATAAGGATATGATATTGGGGCTGGAGCAGAATTAGTATAAGGAGCAGGAGCTGAAAGACCTGTAGCGTAAGTTTGACCCTGGTCAAGAGATGAATAAGGCGCTGGTCCTGGAGCAGGTGCAGAGTTTGCATTTGAGCAATGTGCTTCATAAGGTGATGGAACTTGTTCTTGAACGGGATAAGGCAAAGGAGCTGGAGCTGGTTCTATATAATTTGGATTCTGGTCAGTTGCAGAACAAGGTGCTGGTGCTGACTTCTGCGCTTCATATTGGCTTACATCTGAATCCTGTGCTGCTGGCACTACGTAATTTAGACTCTGGTCAAGGGCACCATAAGGTGGCGATGTTGGAGCAGGAGTTGGTGTTGCGCAAGGGTATGATGGTGGCTGTTGTGTTCCATAAGAAGCTGGCGCTGGATCCTGTGCCACATAAGGAGCTGGAGCTGGAGCTGTGATAGGTAAAACCAAATTATGATTCTGATCAGAGGCCGTATAGGGTGCTGGTTCTACAGAAGGTGCCGAACATTGAGAAAGCGGTTGTGCTTCATATGGTGCTGAGGATGGAATTGTTCCCATAACTGGATAAGATTTCGGAGCTTCAGCAGGTGCCACATAGTTCTGACTCTGATCAAGAGCTACATATTTTGCTGGTTCTGAATCAGGAGCTGTTGCATAGGGACAGGGCGCTGATGCTGGTACAGAAACGGTAGGCGCAACATAATTTTGATTCGGTTCCTCTTGACCATAAGGTGGTGCGATTGGAGCCGGAGCTGGAGCAGGTGCTTGATAGCTTTGACTCTGATCTGGAGCAGTATATGGTAAAGAATCTGAAGGAGCTTGATAGTTTTGGCTTTTGTCGGGTGCAGTATATGGTAGAGGATCGGAACCAGCAGCCGAGCAAGGAGCTGCTTGTGGTGCCTCATAAGTAGGTTGTACTGCAACTGGAGTGGCATACGGTACAGGAGCGGGAGCTGAATCAATGTAATTTTGGCTTTGATCTTGAACTGCATATGATGAAGAATCAGATGCAGGCGGCGATGAGTATTCTTGGCCTGTGTATGGGGATGACGCAATATAGGATGTCGAAATTGGTTTCGGATCGGATGCAAGATAATCTTCAGATGGTGCTGAAGTAAACGAATACTCTTCATCTGTTAGTGGTATTGATTTTAGTGTTGGCGCACAGGGTCCTTCGCCGATTACTTTCCAGTCTATGGAGAGGTAAATAGTTCAGAAATTGAATAAGTATTTTCCGGAATGAAAATCAAAATTTATACTTACGTCGCTTAGTTGCACAAATTAGCTGATTTACGAGACAGGCATTGGGCACGGTGCGCACAGCTCCTTCTGGCACTTGCTGAGCACAAACAGGCTTAAAAAGTGCTGGGCAGACAATTTCATGACAGTTTAGTAAACAGTTTTCCAAGTCCGTTTTAATGGGAACTGAAAGAAATATATATTTTGTTTTAATTTCGGGGAGGTATTAACGGTATCCAAAAAAGGAGTATGAAGCTTACCTCGCTGTCCCAGATAAATTTGCCTGTAAATATAAGCATTTAGTCTGCATTCGTTTTCGAAGTAAAGATATGCTACGCCATTCGTGGCGCACACGGGTAAACCGCCCTCAGCGCAAATCGGTGTATAAAGTCCGCTTGCGGTAGAAGTGATCAGGCCTCCTAAAAATAATATTAACCACATATTTATGACTTGAAGGTTTACTAAAGTGATTTCTCCAACAACTGTAATGTGAATGTACTAAAGTTTTCAGGGCCGCGGGCTTTTTATACTCCATTTGAATTTGGTCCAACGTAAAATTAAAATTTCGGACCTCACCGCCAAAGCACCTACTTATCACCAAGTTATGTGCCTTCGGCTCAATGGACCAATCTAACCATTATTCGTCGGTCCATGTTTGCAAAGTTTGGCAAAGTGCGTTCTTCAGTTATTAGACAGAATTCAGCGCTTATCACCTGAGCTTACGCAAAGCCGGCGGTCTTCAACTGCAAGTACGTGTTTTTCGCACGCCGGTAGTCATGTTTACCAACCGCTTAATTGCATTTATAGCATTGGTAATGAAATAGTTGTTGTAGTTCGGGTGTTTACAAATAACAACACAACTTATGTAACTGTGTGTCTTTGCTTGAATGAAAAGTAGTTGACGAAGTTATCTGCATTTGTTGAAGAGTATGACTCAAGCACTGTTTTAATTATATAACCGAAACGAAACATTCTTATCTCGTTCGGATGTTGAACGTTGTTCCGGACTTGGCAGGTATACAGTAACTTAAGATTATTTCAGGAAGAATTGAAGTAATTTAAACCCTAAAGGTCGTCTTAGATAAACTTTTTTGACGGGACTACCATAGCTTTCTGTAATATTATCATGTTTGTCTTGAATGGTTGGTTCATTGAAAAGAGAGGCGTATGAGCGCCAGCCCATGGTCTGCCGCTCTTAGATCATCAATAGCCTCATTGTGTTCTCGGGTGGTAACCAATTAAAACCTTTTCCAGCAACTTCGGGGATTTAGAGAAACATCAGACTCTTTTCTACCTCAGCTACCCAATATTTCTTAGGTTGGAGAACCGTGGAATATGTACCTTCTCATTTAACTGAAGGCTGGGCATTCGCTTGGATAATGTTCCAGCGTCTCCTCCTCTGCACGTACTCTGTATTCTGCCAAATCCACTTTTCCCATTCTCTGAAGGATAGGTGTGCTGTGAACACCCCTAAAATGTTATGAAGTTCCTTTTTACATAGGTGTAGGTTCTTTTTGGCTTGTCCACCATCAACACTACCCCTAAGTAACTTCGTGGTATGCCGTGTATTGCTTGTGTTCCAAGACCTGAGGTGTTCCACTACGGTCCATTGCATCAAATAACCATAGAAGGAGCTGAATGGCCTGGAGCAGCTTAGGGGGATTGTGAATCCAGCTGCCTCCAGAAGACCAACTCGTCTGCCTTTTCTTTTCTTTATATACCTATATAACCTAAAAGATCTTAAGCGATTTATGTACTAAAAGTCTAGCCTGCTTGCATAACCTAACGCAATGTGACTTCTGACATTAATTTCGGCCTGGAAGACTGAATTGTAGTCATTTAGTTTGAAGCTGGCTTTTGTGTACAAATTACAACAGAAGAAGCCCGCTCCTGTTCCAGTTTCACTCTTTAATCCGTCAGTGAATATGTAGGTTTTGCCTTTAAAACTTTCGATCATAAAAAATTGATCCAATCTTTCCTACTGGAAAATGTAAGCGATGTGTTTAGTTATTCGTGGGTCTCCTTTTCTCGGTCGCATTAGCAACTTAACTTAAGAGTTCATTTACAAGCCTGAGTCCAATGGCCTAAAACCATGAGCGGGCTGCCCATAAGCATTGGCTCATACCTCACTTTTATGTGTATTGGCCGGATGACGTGGATAACCTTAAGAGCCTCTGTTGAGGTAGTTTTTATTGCGCCCGTAATCCCCAGCAAAAAATTCCATTGCACCTGTTTTAGGGGTTTAATAAGGATCCGTTTCGATAATACCATACACCATATCACTGCAGTCGAATGACATTGATATAGATCCACTTTATCTATCATAACTCCGAGGTATTTGATAGAGCTCGAGATTATAGTAGTTTAACCCCTTTCCCTTAACGGTCTGCATTTTATATTAGTAAGATGAGTTTTCTACTTTGTAGCCACAACCCAACAAATATGGTAGTCATCAAACGTTTATTGAGGTCCATATATTATTTGTTCTGTTAAAGATCAATGAGCAAGCCCAGATTTACAGTTTAGTATGTACTGGCAGCTTTTTATTAACAGAGGCTTAGAGATGACTCGTAGAATCGAGAGGTTTGTGCTAAAATAAATCAAGGCCTAGTTGTCTATACTTTCCTGCGAAAAATATTTTACTACTTTTAACTTAACGGCTGATTACTTTCTGTGTAATAAATAGCTAAACCTATTCAAGAAGTATGGACATTTTTTCCCCCTATCTGATAGAAAAAATTTTGATTTCGAGTTTTTATTAAAAATGTGTTTTTCTTCAAAAATAACTTGATGAATAACTAAAATTTATTATGTAGAGACAGGATACATCTTATAAAAGTACGGTTTGTGTTCTAGCACTACTTGACCACGAAGTTATTTGTTCGCAATGGTGAATGCGATCGCAAAATTTACAACGATCGCTGCAAATGCTATCATACCAGTGGCTGTAAAACTGTAAAGCACAAGCTATTAGCATTGACACAAACCATATTGTGTAATATAATGCAAAGCTTTCTCTGAAGTAATCTTGTGGAATACAAAAATAAGCTTCGCTTCGAAATTATTTGGAAGAGTTTATGAATATTAAAATTTTTAATAAATTTTAATTTAGAATTTTATAATAAAAGAATTGTAATTAAAAATTGTGAATAATTGTGTAATAATTCTATTGCTGAGATAGCCCTTATACATATTCAGTGGTACATTAGTCAAAATTATTTAAAATATTCTTAGGTGCAAATGAAGCAATATTAAAAGAAACTTTCTATCAACGAAGTTTAACAAAGACAAAATAAAGATTGGTTGATTTGTAATATGATTTATTTATCGATGTCTTCGGAAACTAATTTAAACATATTGTGTTCATTGATAGTATTTAACAGCACTGGAATATGGGGGAAGAATAGGTGCGGGTGCTGGTGCGGGAGCAACGTAAGAAGGCTGAGCTGGCACAGGAGCAACATAAGCAGCAGGCGAAGGAGCAGCATAGGACCCCGGAGCTGGAGCTGGGACTTGATAAGGGGCAGGAGGGGATGCTGGGGCTGGTGCTTTGTAAGATGGTGGTGCATAATCAGAGGTAGCTGGAGCTGGTTCAAGAGCAGCATAAGCAGCCGGTGAAAGTGGAGCATACGACATCGGAGCTGGAGCTGGGGCTTGATAAGGGGCAGGAGGGATGCTGGTGCTGGTGCTGTGTAAGATGGGGTGCATAAGCAGAGGCAGCTGGTGCTGGAGCAGCGTAAGATGCTGAGCTGGCTCAGGAGCAACATAAGCAGCCGGCGAAGGAGCAGCATAGGACCCCGGAGCTGGAGCTAGGGACTTGATAAGGGGCAGGAGGGGATGCTGGGGCTGGTGAAGCGTAAGCTGGAGCGGAACTGGAGCTGCACAAGGGGCTGGAGCAGGTGCCGGGGCTGCATATGGTGCGAGTGGGGATGCTGGGGCAGGCGTAGCTGTGGCTAGGATAGCAGCATAAGACCCCGGAGCTGGAGCTGGCTTGATAAGGGGAGGAGGGTGCTGGGCTGGTGAAGCGTAAGCTGGAGCCGGAACTGGAGCTGCACAAGGGGCTGGAGCAGGTGCCGGGCTGCATATGGTGCGAGTGGGGATGCTGGGGCTGGCGCTGTGTAGGATGCACATAAGATGGCTGAGCTGCTCAGGAGCACATAAGTAGCCGGTGAAGGCAGCATAGGACCCCGGAGCTGGAGCTGGGGCTTGATAAGTGGAAGGAGGGGATGCTGGGGCTGGTGAAGCGTAAGCTGGAGCCGGAACTGGAGCTGCACAAGGGGCTGGAGCAGGTGCCGGGGCTGCATATGGTGCGAGTGGGGATGCTGGGGCTGGCGCTGTGTAGGATGCATCATAAGATGGCTGAGCTGGCTCAGGAGCAGCATAAGTAGCCGGTGAAGGAGCAGCATAGGACCCCGGAGCTGGAGCTGGGGCTTGATAAGGGGCAGGAGGGGATGCTGGGGCTGGTGCTGTGTAAGATGGTGGTGCATAATCAGAGGTAGCTGGAGCTGGTTCAGGAGCAGCATAACCAGCCGGTGAAGGAGCAGCATAAGGCATAGGAGCTGGAGCTGGAGCCGGAATTGGAGCTGCACAAGGGGCAGGAGCAGGCGCCGGAGCAGCATAAGATGCTTCGTATTGTGTTGGTGCTAGATAAGAGGGTAGGGCTGGTGAGACACTTTGGCTTGGAGCAGCATAAAAGGAGACAGGTGCAGGTGCTGGAACTGGTACGGGAGTATTATAAGCTTGTGGGGCTGGTGCTGGTACTGAGTAAGCGGCCGGAGCAGGTGCTGGAGCTGCATAAGCAGCCGAGGATGAAACCGGTGCTGATGAAAAAGGCGACATTAGGAGTATTGGTACTGGTTCTGGTTCTGTTTCGTAAGGACATGATGGAGCTGCTGGTATGGGGTCTGCTGCAGCATAACTGGCTGGAGCGGGAGCAGGAGCAGGTGCACCGTAAGCAACAGGAGCTGGAGCAGGAGCAGGAGCTGCGTAAGCACCTGGAGTTGGGCTAGGAGCCGGAGCTGTATAAGCAACTGGAGCTTGAGGATAAGCGGCTGGTGGAGCATAAGCGTTGGAGCAGGCGCTGGTGCATAAGCATTTACAGCTGGTGCCAGGGCTATCGCATTAGAACACGGTGAAGGAGCAGGCACAGCTTCTGGAGTTGCATAACCAACAGGAGCCGGTTGTGGCGCTACATAAGCGTCAGGAGCTGGCACAGGTTCTGCTGCATAAGAACAAGGAGTTGGTACCGGAACTGGCTCTGGTGCTGAGTAAGGAGCTGGAACTGGTGCTGGTGCATACGGAAATGGCTCAGGAAGTGGGGCAGGCGTCGCCGCATAGGGACAGGGCGGTTGTACTATTGCCGAAGCTCCGTAGGCGGGTGCTGGTGCTGGCGCTGCATAAGTCGCAGGTGCGGGTGCAGGAGCTGGTGCCGAATATTGATAGGAAGGTACAGGTGCTTGCGGATCTGAAGATGGTACAGGACTCAGATAACGTGGCAACGTAGACGGTGGTTGCAAGTTGTAGGTGGCCGCATTAGCGGACACAATAAATGCACAAATTAAAAGAATGAAACGCATATTGAAATAACTTATTTTTCGCTGAAGCAACTGAAGTGATTTGCTGTGTAGTCGTTTTGTTATACTACCCAGCTGACGGCCGTGAACCTTTTATACCGAATTTTATGTCAAAGGCCTATCGTGCGTAGTAGAGGAATTATACTTATCGGGTTATGTGCCTCTGCTACATGGGAATAATCTTTGTACTGCCTACCGAGGGTGGCTCATTCAACGCACCTGTGGTGGCGTTGGTCTTTAACTGTTCCACCGTACGTGCTTCTTGGCTCTCGAAGTTCGCTTGATATCTACTTTGGTGCGGCATTCTTCGGCGCTGCGCTAAAAAAGAACCGCTTGTGTTTTTGAATGAAATGCTTGAGCTATTTGTTTACCAATATACGTGCCCTAAAACGTTTTCGTTCTAATAGTAATTGTAATTAAGATATTATTTTTTTATATTTTCAGGTGAGTACATGAAATTTGCATCTATTTCACTCTGATAATTACCAAAACTAAAGGGGTAAGTCATATGATAATATATATATCAATCCTTTCTGAACAACAGGAACCTCTCAAGAGCTTTTTAAAAAAATTTTGAAGCTTCTGTATATAACTCAAATTTTTTTGGTACCGTAAATTGTGTCAAATTTTTGCCTATCTATTAATTTTTGCTTCATTAATGGGTTTTTTACCATTAAGTTCTTCCGAGACCCACAGGCTTATACATATAGTGATTTTATTCAGATATAAGGAAATTCCAGAACTTATGGAACAAGGTTTCTTACTTCATAAGATTACATTTCGTTAGCCAAATTTTCAAAGATCTTTAATTCTAGTAGGTCTGCAGAGATAAGAGTCTGACATAAAAAAATACACTACATCTAATTATTACGCATATAACCAAGTATTAATAAGGCGTTGCTAAGTTTTGAGAAATTATAGAAACTTCAAAAAAATCTAAATCTGGAAATAGCAACATTAAACCGAGCAGTTTTGATCTCTGATAGGAAAGTCCGTTTGCTTCAAAACTTCTACCAAATAAACCCCATACCCATCCCTAGCAGTAGGATGGAACTAAGCCAATTTTCTGAACAATCTTCGGGCTGACATTGAAAAACAATTATATATCTAAATTTCCAACGACCGAAAAAGATAACATATGTATGTATATTAATCTCAGCATTTTTAGTTTTTATAAAGGGTGATCTATTTCGAGGTTCCCTAGTTTTTTAAAGAAAAAACACAAATTTTTCACATTTAATGGGGAATGTTTATTCTTATTCGAAAGAACATTCTTTGCATTTATTTGGCATTTATTATTTGAATATTATATCTTTCCAGCGTTGGCCGCGGCTACGTCTCAGATAATGCATACATTGAGTCCAACTTTCGATGACTCGTTCGAGTATTTCGACTGGTTACTAGCGAATGGCACGCATGATATTTTTCTTCAAGGCCTAAATCCAAGCGGGATTGTCGGCATAGACCATAGACTTTACATAGTGCCAAAGAAAAAATCTAACGGTGTGATATCACACGATCTTGGTAGTCAATCGACCGCCCAAAACGTGAAATTATATGCTCATCGAAATGTTCTCTCAATAAATCCATTGGTGGAAGTGGTGCCGTCTTGTTAAAACCAGATGTCGTCGAGATCATAAGCTTCAATTTCAGTCATCAAAAAGTCGGTTATCATTCCGCGGTAAAGGTCGTCATTGACGGTTACGTTCTCACCGGCAACAGTTTTGAGGAAATATGGACCGATGATTCCACAGACCCTCAAAACACACCAAAGTGTTTTTTTTTTCTGGATGGAATGCCAGCTCTTGAATCTCTTCAGATTGCTCCTCGTCCCAAATGCAGCAATTTCGCTTGTTTACATATCTATTGAGTCAGAAATAGGCCTAATTGTTGAACAAAATTTGGCTCGAAAACGTCGGATCTTCTTGGAATTTTTCAAAGGCACATAGAGAGAAGCGATATCGCTTGGGAAAGTCGAGCAGTTTCATTTCTTCCACAAGCTGTACTTTGATCTCGCCTTAAATATGCCAAATCGTTCCATTCGTCAGTCCGAGTTACTGCGAACGGCGCCGAATCGACTCTCTACGGTTTTCGTGTACATTCTAATAAACTGGACTCATTTATAAACGTTGTTCAGGCGTAAGTCGCTCCATGATCCAAGGCATTTGGATCTCCCGTTATGTATAGTTTTCCCAATGTACACAAGTTTGTTTTATAGCCTATTTTACAAATGTCTAATACTTGGCAATGTCGCCTCGATCCGACCGGGCTTCAAAAGAGCTTTCACCAACGCAGATCAATTGGAACATTCGTGAAGAATGACATTAGTCAAAATATATCAAAATTACCCTCATACCTTTTAAACCTGAGCTCAGTAAAAGAGTTGAAGCTCAGAGATTTGTATTGAAATGGAGTAGACTTTTTATTCTATATTATCGAGGCATTATTTTGAGTATAGATTGGAACTTCTATCTGGAATCGTGCTATTAAAAGTTACGAAGGTTCTCGTATATATATTCAACGGGAAAACGATCAAAAATACATATATTTTTGTTTTCAAATTTTACTTTATTAAGCTTTCTATATATCTAAGGAATAACTATTATAGGTATATACAAACAATTTCAATGGGTCGGGGAATCTTACAACTACATGCACACATTCATACAAGAATCACATTGGAAATTAATTGAGGCTAAACTTCAGTTCACTCTTTAAGTAATTTTTTAATACGAGCGTGGAGCTTTCGAACCTCTATATTCGATGAGTGTATAAGTGGGCTGATAATAGAAGGGAGCAAGTGACTGCAAACCATTCTTTGATATCAGGGGATTACTATCAATCCATTTCGAAATTAAAGCAGCGATGTCTGGTGTATATGCCTCCGAAATATCTTGTTGACCTCCAATAATTGCAGGAATATCGTATTTTAGCGACGCAATTTTCGGTTGTGAAGGCCACCAAGGAACAGATTGCGCTGGACTTGATGAGCACGTACATGCAGGCGATGGTGTCGGCGAGTAATTAGCAGGATCCGTTGCAGGAGCTGGTAAGGCTACAGGAGCAGGTAATGGATATTCCGCTGTGTAGGGACTTACTGATGGCGATGATGCTGAAGTAGGAGCAGAGTATACGCTCAAATCTGTGGCTGGGGCTTGATATTGATTTGGAATAGGGTAGGGGTAAGAATTGGAATTTTGGTTTGTGTACGCGTAAGAGTTTGGTTCTGGTGCCGTATATTGTTCAGAGGCTGAGTAAGGAGCAGGAGCTGAAACACTGTAGGAGGATGGTGCCGCCGCGGCTGGGTTTTGATTAGCATCTGAATATGTGGGTTGACTAGGTGCGGCATATGAATCTGTGGCTTGATTAGCTGAAACGGCGGGGTATTGACTCGATGATGTGCAAGTGGATGGAGTTTCTACCGTATACTGATCCCAGTTTTCATAAGAAGTTGAAGCAGGTGCTGGTACTGGGGCTAGCGTAGGATAAGTAGTTGGATTCAGTGCAGGTGATGCATAGGCAGATGGAGATTGTTGATAGGAATCCTGATATGCTGGTGGGGCCAGAGCTTCGGATTCAGAGCAAGGTAATGGGGCAGGATCGTATGAGGCTGGGGCTGGTGCTGGTGCAGGATAAGACGCTGGATTCGGTGCAGGTGATGCATAGACTGTTGGAGATTGAGCGTCCTGATAAAGTGATGGTGACAAATCAGGAACCGATGCAGAGCAAGGTAGTGGCGCTGGTTCGTAAGTGGCTGGGGCTGGGGCTGGTGCTGGCGTAGGATAAGCAGATGGGCTCGGTGCAGGTGATGCGTAGGCAGATTGAGAGTCTTGATATGGTGATGGCGCTAGACCGGGAACAACATCGGATATAGAGCAAGGTAGTGGAGCTGATTCGTAAGTGGCTGGGCTTCCATAAGAATTTGGAGCAGGTTCTGGTCCTGGTGCAGGATAAGTAATTTGACTCTGTGCAGATGATGCATAATCAGATGGAGATTGTTGATAGGTGTCCTGATAGGCTGGTGGTGCCGGAGCAGGAACTGATGGCGCCCCGTATGAATCTACTGCAGGAATTGAAGCATATCCTGGTGATGGTTCTTGACTGTAAGAAGCTTGGCATGTGTTTGCAGGTGGCAAAGTCGTCGGTGCTGCAGTATAATCAGAAGGTGGATAAGCGAATGGAGCAGGATCTACACCGGTGGCTAAATAAGAATTGGCACCAGGCGATGGACTTTGATCTGCTGCTGTTACATAAGAATCAGGCGCTGCTGGTGGTGAGTAAGGTGACGGAACAGTCGGTAAAGTTTGGCTCGGTGCTGTATATGAGTCCTGCGCTGGTGCAGCGTAAGAACTGGCAGGAACTGGTTCTGGTGCCAAAACTGAGTAATCAGCAGCACACGATTGGGGCGCCGGAGCATTATAGCTTGCGGCGGGTACGGGTTCAGCAGGTGCTGGTGCAGCGTAAGAACCGGAAGGTACAGATTCTGGTGCCAAACCTGAGTAATCAGCAGCATAAGTTTGAGGCGCCGGAGCATTATAGCTTGTGGCCGGTACGGGTTGAGCAGGTGCTGGTGCAGCGTAAGATCCGGAAGGTACAGGTTCTGGTGCCAAACCTGAGTAATCAGCAGCATAAGTTTGAGGCGCCGGAGCGTTATAGCTTGTGGGCGGGACGGGTTCAACAGGTGCTGCTGACGCTTGTGGTGAATAATATGTTGGTGTTGGTGCTGCTGTTGGTTCATATGTCGCTTGAGGCTCGTAACTCGGCGCAGGAGCCGGTGCAGGTGCAGGTGCTGGCGAATAAGGAGCCGCTGGCGAGTAGGGAGTCGATTGCGAGTAAGGACCCACTGGTGGCACAGCATCAGAATCTGGACATGCACCGTTGGCTATGATTACCCATTCTGGAAGATATTTTGAAAGAAAGCATATAGCAAACTTATTTGAATTAGTGCATGAAAGAGTTGTGTCACTTACGTTGTCTCGTCTGACAAATCAACTGATTCACCAGGCAAGCATTGGACACTGTTTGCACGGTACCTCCAGGCACTTGCTGCGCGCAAACTGGCTGGAATATTGCGGGGCATATGATTCCGGCGCAATTAGAGAAGCATTCCACCAGCGACACCCTAATGGGACCTATGGCGAAGATTTTAATTAAAGCTCTCAAAATTCATTCGAAATTAATACTCACTTGGGCGGCCAGCAAAAAGTTCTTTATAGCTAAAAACATTCAATTTACATTCGTTCTCGAAGTAAATGAATTCGAAGCCACTCTTCGCGCACACCGGCTCACCACCATCTGGACAAAGTGGCGTTTCGAGCGCGCTATGTGTGGTTGCAATTAGGATGCTGAATAAAAGTAAACGCCACATTTTTGGTTAAATTGACCAACTGCTGAAACGTTTGTTGTGTTTTGATGCCAAATTGAAGGTCGCATGCCTTATATACTCATGATGCAATTAAGTGGAGTACAAAAATGTTTACTCTTTCTCTAATTTAGCTATCATTCTATGTGCTTCTTGTGCAATTAAACAATCTGCACAGCATTTAGCCAAAGCAATGAAGTTTTGCCCAAATATGTATGTCAATAACTGCAGTCTGCGCTCTTAACGGTATTGTGCATGTTTTGACGGTGATCTGCAGCTGCAACTACGTGCCTCTGGACACATCAACTAGAAAAGAAAACAACGCACCACTTGCTTCAATCGTAGTAGAGAATTGTAGCATACTAGAATACTCGGCTAGTAAAATTATCAATTGTTTATAATATTTTTTAATTACTAAAGCGGTGAATCACTTGAAGTTATCAGCAAAAATATGTTGGAGCGCATATGGAAATGTATTTCATTCATATTTTCATCGGCAAATCATTATCACTTTTTGCTTTTGTCATTTTTGTTCGCTTATATCTGACATTTCATTGTCAACACTTTGTTGTTAATTGCTTGTTAATTGTTTAATCTCTTGCAAATAAATATAGGTGAATGGCAAGTTGGTGTAGTGATAATTATGTATGTAATTGATAACTGTTGGACGTGGGTAATTAAAGCATTGCAAATATTCGTTTTTAGATTTTGAAATATAAATAAATACACGTATGTATACATTTAATAGGAGTATTTTATTTGACTAGCAAATTAAGCTATTAGCTTATTTTGTATGGAAGACTTAGCCAACATAATTATGTTGGCTTGTCATAAGCTAAAATAGCTTGTGTATTGAACTAGAGGCATTGCCAGTTCATATTTGTTTTTCATTCACAATAACAAATTTTTGCCCAAAAAAAGTAGTTGGCAAAGCGAGAAACTTCATTTTGATAGATGAAAATGTCAAAAAAAAAAAAAAAAATTACATATTTTTTGGATGAGTATTGAGCTAAAATTAAGGCAAATATGAACACTTGTTTTCAGTTTTTTGTATTCTAGACCTCAAATAACTAGAATAAATATATTTGTATAGTATATTAATATTCCGTTTACAAATTGTAAATTTCAAACTAAATTGTATATCAGCTGATTGTTCTTGTCCGCATTACCAACCCAATTCATTTTTAAGCGAATATATGGAATAAGCTAAGTGCGTTTTATTTGTCTATGATTTAGCTATTAGCTTGTGATGGTCAAATGAAACACGGCTAATATTACCGTAGTACTTGTAGAGTTATGCGAATATAACAGGGTTTTCAATAGGGACGCTAAGTAGACCAAACGAACAGTAAATGACGATGAAAGATATACGAGCAAACAACGAGTCGAAATTATTAAAATTTACTACCGAAATTCGGAGTCAGTGGTCTCAACTTTAAGAATTATATATGAGACGCTTATATCTTGTAAAGTGTTCGACTACTATTGGACCTTCGAAAGTTAAGTAAAATTGAAAAGTAGAGACACTGATGTAACTTCAAAATTTAAGCTTATCACATTGTCTTCATAGAATAAATTTCAGAAGGTATTCCAGAATTAACAATTTATCCATCAGTTTCAAATGTTTTTATAGGTTTCGACAATTACCTCTTCATTTGACGAAAATTTCTTCCTAGCGAGCATTCCTTTCAGATCTGAGGTATATTCCTGTGTGCCAGATCTGGAGAATACGCTGAATGCGGAAGCGATTCGAATTCCAATTCTTGGATTATTGCCATCGTTTTCACTGATTTGTGACACGGTGCATAGTCTTGATGAAACAGCAATATCTTTTTCTTCACATGCTGCCGATTTTTGGCGATTTCGTCCTTCGAACGATCCAATATTGCTATGTAATAGTGGCTGTTGATGGTCCTTTCTTTTTGAAGGTAGTCAAAACTAATTTTTTCATGCGCATTCCAAAATACAGACGCCATAACCTTGCCAGCCGATTGTTGCGTTTTTTCACGCTTCTGAACGAGTTCATCGTGTACAGTCCACTCGGCTGACAGTCGATTGGACTTCGTAGTGAAATAATGGAGCCCTGTTTCAACCTTTGTCACATATCCAAGAAAAAGCTCTGGTTTATTACCTGTGAGCATCACCAAACTCTGCTCTTGGCCATCAACTCGCCATTTTTTTGGTCAAAAGTGAACTCGCGCGGCATCCACTTTGCAGAGAACTCTTTCATATATAAAATTTCGTGAATGATATGATTTATATACTCAGTTGATATTTTTAGAGTGTCTATTATCTTGAACAACTTCACTTTACGGGCATCTAGAAGTATTTTGTAAACTTTATTGACGTTTCCGTCGGTAATAACCTCTTTTGGGTATCCATGGCGTTCATCGTTTTCGGTGCTAATTTTATCACGTCTAAGTCCTTATACCTAGATGGTTGATTTTCCCGGTGTAGTGTACGGGACCTTCTCCCCAAGCCAAATTTAAGCCAAGGTTTTGATACAAATATATGTTTTTTCTTCAAAAAATAATGTTTGAGTGTTTTCTGAAAATCGTTCTGTTTTTTTGAAAATCGGAGCATCCTGAGAAGAGGTTGGAAAATTGGACTCGGGACATTTAAACCATTATTAAACAAACCAACCAAAGAAAGTTCTGCACTTCATACAGGACCACGAAAGAATTTCATTATTTTCAAACAAAAAAATTTATGTATATTTATATATGATATACAAATACATAAGTATGTATTTAATTATGTATTTTTAAGCCGTTAAATTTCGACAGCTTATCATCCTATATTTCATATTTATTCAATTAACGATCCATCTTAATTCTTCAAATTAAAAAATTTCGCTTAAACCCCTACCAACCTCAATAAAATAAAACCAACTCTTCCTCAAGACTGTCACTCAGCATTTAAGCAGCTCTGTGGCGCATCAAAACCACATCATGTGACATTTTTGACTTGACTTAATAGCGCCGCTGTGCATTTGCACGCTCAATGCGCGCGTCAATTATACACACTCTCGCTGAGAAATTGTCAACCAACTCACTTTGGCTGAGTTACCCCAATCCGTGCTTGTGCTCATTTATGAATATGAAAGAAAAAAGATCCATATTGCATTAAGTAAAATGACATGCGACAGGTGTTGGAGTTTGCGTGAGTATGCAAGAGCGCGGTTGAGCGCTTGCGAGTCTCATAGTTTTACAAAATAAAGACGGCAGGTTTTTGTATCCACTAAGTCGCTGTTTAGTCTAAGGTGTACACAGTGTTTGCTTTCGATAAGTCAGCTAGTGATCAAGTTGAGCGCAGGTGTAGCGGAGACAACATACCCTTGTGAGTGCACCAAACTACAGGTGTCAGCGAGAGCGCGAATTAGAGAGTGAGAACGCGCTTACACTAGTGCCGAAAAGAGCCGCTCGTTGACCAATACGACGGTGTGAAAACATAAACAAACGACAAGTGAGCGGTAAGCGCCGCTATAAGTCGTCGCTTGTTGTTCTGGCTAACTGATCTAAGCCAAGTTTGATATGTTGGTGCTGCACGCTTTTCAGTTGTGTTTTAGCGGCGTTTCGAGTAGTACGTGTTTTGCGCTTAAATCGGCTCTACAATTCTCTTTTCATATTTTATGTGTTTATGTTTGAGTGGGCAACAGTTGAGTTGAAAAAACCCCGATTTCCGCAAACTAAGAAAATTCTTTCTTACATAGTGTTGAGAACACCGGATATCCGAATGTTAGATTTGATGTATTTTAATGATGTGATCACCCATAAGGATGATAAAGAAATGATAAAAACAAATTAATTGTTGAAAATATGAAAATCTTAACTGTGAAAAATAACGGTAATTGGTTTGCAGAAATGGAAAATACTCCAAACTACTGATGTGAAAGCATTCACTATTTTATTGCGATTCGAGGGGATACTTGAAAACTTGAAAATAAATACTTAAAAAATTCCAAAAATGTGGAAATCAAAATATGATTGTAATTTTTTAAATTGAGTGTAATGCGAATGATTTAAATAAAAGTTCAAATGGAAAATACTATTTGACCTAACCTGTTGGTGTGAAAACGAAACAAATTTAATATAAAACCGAAAAAATGGTTCTAACTTAGAAAATATTTTTAACAAATATTTCTTCGATAAAAATAAAATAATCTTTTACAACTGCGCTCAACATTACGGAATATTTGAGACGCAACCTTAGTAAATAATCGACAACCTGATATTTGTAGTCTTCAAGACGGTAGAAATTTCATATTCCTGCTTGTGAAGGTATTTATAGTTTCTAGTATAATTTTTTTTTTTTTAAATATGGTAAAGAATCTTTGATTCAAATATGTTTGCTACCTAAGTCTTAATTAAACACTTAATCTAAATACATGGTATACAATTTAAATATTTTCCTTTATAAGACTAAATTATTAAAATTGCTGCCATTAAATGCGAAAACACAAATATATGTATTTGTTATGGCAAATTTGTAACTTAAACTTAATTAAACTGAGCCTAATGAGTTGCAACTAAGCGGCTATCATATACTAAATAAAGTAAAATCCGGCAGATTCGCTTCTTGAATGACTCATGCCTTTGCACTAGGTTAGGCTAGTTTTATGTATCTGGTCTGACGTCACCGCATTTTGCGAACTGTAAGAACGACTTGACAACTAATTTTGATACTTCATCCATTTTCTTGAACAGAATAGCTCCAATTTTTAGGCAATGCTAGACAGAAGCATAGAAGGTGTTTCAGCATATCTCTCATGCCTACTTCCCTTTAGTTTCTGCATGAATCGTCGATACTTACATATGCCCATATGGCTTGCATGTGATGCCAGTAGACCTGTCATTAGAGCAACCGTCCTGCAGTCCTTTCGAGACCGCGTGAGGAAAAAGCATGCGTGTTTTCCTTGAGGGTTCTAGTATATAATCTTGACGATCCTGCCTGCTTTAATATTCCATCTTGCCTTGAGCCGTCTGACAGCCCTTTCGGAAATTTTATTGTACATTGTTTTTAGTCACTTCCGTATTTCCTGAACTGGTTCATTGTCAGACAGATGGAACTTTGGAAATCTCAGCAGCTATTTCTTTTCCCGAAATTCCTTTTTGGCCTGGAACCATGTATATGCATATGCCGCTTTCCGGCAGCCACAACATTTACTGCCTCCCTGCTTCTAAGGTCATTTCCTGATCCATTATTGCCTTAATCCTTAACGACGTATATATTGATCTTCTTCACGTTGTTTCCTGCGTAGTTAGCTATCTCAGCCGCTTTCCTAACTTCATATTCTTCTGCCTGGAAAATATTGCAGTATGCAGGAAGCTTGAAGGGTTGCCTGAACAATAGATTCCTACTCCCACTCCATTAGACATTTTTAATGCGTCCGTATAAATGTTCTAAGCTCCACTTGGCAATTCGCATTTGCACTATAAGGTCCTTCTCTCCCTGGTTTTTCCAACGAGTGGAGGACTTCCCTTCCTCGGCTTCTCCCGTCGGGTATTTCGTCGAATACATTCAGAGCTGACGGCTCCATTCGGACGACATAACCTAGCTATCGCACTCACTGTCTCTTAATTCGCTGAACTAAGTATGTGAATGTCGTCGCATATCAGAGTACAGCTCATCGTTCCATCGACTGCGATATTTGCCGTTGCCAATGCGCAAAGGACCATAAATCTTCCGCAGCACCTTTCTCTCGAAAAGTCGTAACGCCGACTCACCAGATGTTGTCATCGTCTATGCCTCTATATCATATAGCAGGCGGGGATAGATGAGTAACTTGTAGAGTTTGGTTTTTACATGCTAGATATAGTAAATTTAACGATTTTGCGAAGTAATCAGCTCTCTCATAGGAAAAACATTCATCGTTAGAACAGATTTATTGAAGTTCAGAACCTTAGAATATACCCAAAAAATTTACTGAAATGTTATGAGTGTTTGGTGAAAAACGGTTACATGCGAAGGAGAGCTGAATGAGAAATATCTTTGTTGACTAAAGCCGAGTTATAATATACGCATAATGTGGGTTGGTCATTCCTCCCAATTTTATTTGATTTATATGTTTTTTGTTTCGATTAATTTATCTGTCAATGAAGACTTCCCATCAAATACTTAATTATTATATACATATTTATAAACAATATTATGTAAATGTGCTTCACAGTCTTTCGTGAAAGGTAAAGCCTACTTTCGGTTATTGATTTTTGCCGTTCCCGTTAGTTTTCAGTTAACATTAAAAGGTAAAAACTGGTTAGCACCACTTTGATGCGTAAATTGGCATACCCAGACTGCCGCACGATGAGCTGACCTCCATTACAGTGGCACACACACACACATATATTTATATAGCTATCAAAATATAAGGTATTATAACACATTCGATTACACACCCATTGCACATTTTCACCAATTAAATGCGATTGACAGCGCAAACAATAAAAAAAATGAAATAAAATAATGAGAGAATGTTTGTTAGTTTTGTAGCCTGCGGAAATTATCTAACCTGAGTGCGGCGAAATGTGAAACGTGTATTTCGAGAATGCACTTAGCAGCAAGACACAAAGATTTGTATATGTATATATGTGGCTTATATGAATATGTGTGTTGGTATGTGTATTTGCGGCGATGCATGCGATCGATTAGAATTGCTTAGTGGCGAAAGACGGAAAAGTCAAGAAAACAAGAACAGTAATCAAAAATCTCGTCATCGATTACGCGATGCACTGCATGCTGCGGTCATTTCCGAGCAAACATATATATGTATATGTGTGTAAATATACATATGTATGTATATATTGTATATGCAACCTTGCATATATGGTTTCATATAGGCTAATATATTTATTGAATAAAATCGGAAAATCACTCAGCAGCTAAACATTCACCGCAAGCCACATGACACACACACATATATATACTCATTTAGAGGCACACACACACACTTGCATGTATGTGTGTATGGTATGTGCTATACCCAGAAGTGAAGGCAGAAGCCGAAGAGCTGCACACTTCTTGTTCAACTTGGCTGTAGATTGGCTTGGAACCGGCCTAGTCGTTGCATTCACTGCATTCTAACGGTAAAACGAGTACAACTTTTTTATTACGAAAAAAGCTGTTGTACACACACATACACACACACATTCACACATGCGGACTAACTAACTGCGCGACGGTGCATTGCATTAGTTTCATTTGCAACAACAAAAAGCAACAAGATGAAGACGAACAGATTGGCTGTAAGATTTGCTGTGACGCAGCAGAAGAAAGAATAAGCGAAAAAATTCTGAAAGTAGCCGTGGAGTAAAGCAATTTATTTCCACTTACCGCATACATAAATTCATACACATAAATATTATGTACACATACACAAACAACTGCGCGTCAAAGCAGCGTTAGAACATTGCACAAGAAGCAGCATCCAAAAAAACAACAATAAAAACAACATATACCAAAGAAAAACTTAGAATATGCTGAAAAGCATACCAGCGCCATTAACAGCAACAATAAATTCTGAATAGACCCGCGGCAACAACAACAACAACAACAACTGAAACAGCAGCGACAGCAGCAATCGATGTTGCAGCATTGGCAGTAGCAGCAAGTTGCTAACGCCGCGAGCGCGCAACGCCCATCGAACGGCAGCAGCCAATTGTCAGAACAAATCCAGCAACAAAAAAAAAACGAGAACAACATTTGTCAGTACAGCAACAGCAACAGCGACAGTGACAGTGACAGCCACCACTGACAACAACAAATTACAGTATAAGCGCGCATGTTTGCCCCATTTTTTGGCGTAAACTATGCCAAGCCACCAACTTTTTCGGCCAAATTCGCGCGCTGCACTTGGTTTTGACCAGCGGTACTACCGACAGCACAGGTAATTGGCAACAAAAAATCTTTGCTGACAGACTTTTTACGCTGAAGCTCGCGGCTTACAAGTGATTTTTATTGCCTACCAGTGTCCTGAATTTTCCTGTCAGCCAAAAATTTTCCAAAAAAAAGCGTTGAAAACACTGCGGCCCAAAAGAGCAATAAGAACAGCAATCAAATATTTATGTTGCCACTGGTGGCTAGCAATCAAGTGCAGCGGCTTACTTGCAAATACAGCAGCATTCTAAGCACTTAAGCGGTCGGCAGCAGCTTGCTGCGTGCTTTACCTGACAGTTGCGGCCGAAATTGGAGCAGTTGCACTGCTATTCCCCTACTCACACGTTAGTCAATTGCTTTGCGCTCATTAATTGATGCTCCATTTTTGGCGCTCGCGCTCTTCTACTTATTTCACTTCTGCAGATATTTGCATGTCAGCGTCCCAT
This sequence comes from Bactrocera correcta, assembly GCA_027475135.1. Classification (NCBI taxonomy): domain Eukaryota; kingdom Metazoa; phylum Arthropoda; class Insecta; order Diptera; family Tephritidae; genus Bactrocera; species Bactrocera correcta. Next base: position 155,256,751 of record CM050325.1, read on the forward strand.
TTATCAGCTTCTTCCAAGTTTCTCGCTGAAGCTGCTGAAGTTTATGGGTTATACTCAAAGGATGTATTGATTTTTCTCACACCAAGCTGTCAAAGAATTGGCACGGATGTGTGATATAGATAAATAAGCCAAACAAGAGTTCTGTTTAAGAGCAGTATTTACAAAGAAACAAAAAAAAAACATCATTGCCCCATTTCTGACTTGAAAACCGGTAAAATTAGATCAGGTTCTACTGAAGCTATTCACGAGTGATTTCCTATCGTCTGTGGGTTAAATTGTCTTTATTCAGATTATACATTTGTTCTTCTTCTTTACTGGCGTAGACATCGCTAATGCGGTTATAACCGAGTTAGCAGCAGCGCGCCAGTTTTAATTTTTGTTCGTCGAGGGAGGACTTACTTCTCAACTGCCTACTCAGTCCGAGGTAACACCTGTTGGTAAGAGTTATTCTGCGTTGGATTTCGAGGCTGACATTGTTGTTGGTGTTAATGCTGGTTCCAAGATAGACGAAATTATCTACACCTTTGTAAAAAGGGAGGTCTCCCATCCGAGGCTGTTTTCTACTTTTCATTGAGGGCGTTTTTCCAAGTGGCGGGTTCCAAACCTAGCGTACAACCTTGTGGGGGAATGTTTCGCCTTCTCACTTGAGCTCGCCTTCAAATGGATATTCTTTGGCTGCCCAGATGATGCTTAATCTAAAACCGAAAATCGTGAGCTGCTTGAGCCATATGTAAAAGAATCTTTCTGACCACTCCCAAGTGAATGGCAATCAGAGAACTTTCTTCATTCACGTGAACTTCTGCAAAAATGTAGTGCTTGCAGTTCCAACATCCGACATCAATCTGGTCATACAATGTATTGTGTAGCATAAATGGTACTTTGACATTTTAGGTAAAAAATACCTTCTTGATCCAAGCCTGGTCTCTTCTTCTTGTGTTTGTTTTTGCAATTAGCATTTTCTGTTATTTTTGTCTTTAAATTTTGAAAACTACGCCACAATTACGCAGCTTGTCAATCGTTCAACTAGAGCGCTTCTTCTTCGTATCCCCACATTCAGCTATGAATCTTCGCTTACACTTTTTGCAAACAAATTTGCTTTCTACATTTCGGTGAAATTCGTGGTAAATAAAATAATTTTCGCTAATTTCAAATTGTCGGTTTAAACGGTAAAATCGTGGCAATCGCGCCGCAGACAACCATCAGTCATTCATCCAACCAGCACACCACCGTACTCATCAAATCATCTACTGCACTCAACAGCTGTGACAGCAACTGTGCCATTTAGTTAGCTTCCTTCCTTTAGTGTTATTGCTGCTGTTGCTGTTCAAACAACTTGGTGACTTAATGATGCAGCTGGTTGATAATATTATTTACCATCTTTGCTATTGTTTTTGTGCCATTAGTTGTCACCGCTACGTAACTTACGCGTCAGCGCAGCATAAACTCTAACCTGCTCCCAAAGCCAACTTTCCATAGCCCGCAATTAAATCTAAGTGTGAAGGTTTCAAGAATTGTTTTTCTTTACTTAAGTATTTTGCATATATTTACTTAAAGTATATCTTCTGTTGTTCTTATTTCTGGTTGCTGTTGTGTTGGTGCGTTTAATTGCTCTTGGTGACACGCTTTCGGCAGCGCGTCATTAACATCAATTAAAAATTCAGTTAAATTAAATTTTTGGCTCAAAAGCAAATTACACATTTAGTAAGTATGCAAGGAAGGTAAAGCAAATAAGAAGAAAGAAAATGTTTAAGAGATGTTTCGCAAAATATGAATACAGGCAATTTAGTCTAAGTTTGGCTTCGGGATGAGCTTAGTTCTATATAAAGAATTTCGTTTGGTAGAGCGATCTTTGCTGAAGAATTCTCTTTACTTTCTTTAATAACTCTTGCTTACGACTTTTCTAGATCATAGCAGTGTACTATCTAATACCTAATTTCTCGAACTGAGTGTTTACAAATGATTTTGGGTAACACTATCGGGTAGTGGCTCCATAGAACACCAGAAAATCTTTGCTGTAAAAAAACTGCTAATAAAAATTATATTTCAATATGCTTCCTTTGGTCGTGCCTGATCGTGTTGGCCTAAGATCATCATCATTTGGAAAACTTTTTGTTATTTGAAAATAATTTCACGAGTTCCATAAATTTCTTCATAATACTCCTGGAATCATACAGCTTTTCGGCCAATATTGGCTTACCAACCAGTCTAGAAGTTCCCAAGTTGAGTATTGGAGACGAGCCTCTCCTGAAATTTAAACCACTTTCTGTGGGGTATATTGTCAGAAACTCTCTATCAACTTTAGTTTCAGCCATTAAGGTAGCGGGAGCTTTATTGTTCCGAAGTGCAGCCTTCTTCAGAGGAATGACTATCCATCCACTTTTACGCCAGGGCGGCGATACTAGTATAGAGCTCACTTACCGTGCGTTCAATGTTGGTTAAAGAATACCTAACCTCGTTAACAATGGCAGCGAGTCACTTTGTGATAAGATCAGTATGGGTGCAGGGGTATCGCATGCAACTATAAAGCTGATGAGCTGGCATGGTACATAGCGTACACGAGCCTCGCTATCAGTAGAATGGTAACGAAACGATGCTCTTCTCTCCATGTGCCTTCTACTACTATCATCGGCTCATGCGATGTCGAAAGATCCATTTGATCCAAGCTCGATTAAAAGCAAATCTGTGAGCTTTTTACCCTCAGTAAGGCTAGCCTCTTCTTGGTTGTGGGGATTCTAATAGGCCATTACTCTATCGACTCAAGCTGTAAGGTTGAGAATCTTACCAGACGCAGTACAGCAGATACAGTAGCTTTATGGAAAAAAGGTAGAATCATCTTAGCCCTTCCTTCTTGATTATACCGCGTTTGCGAGATCAACGCGTAAACACTTGGAAGCTCACGCTTTCAGATGTTCCACCGAATTGGTCGATTTTCACTGCCCACAAAGCGCTTTGCTAAGTTATAAGTTCGATTTACAAAAGTTGCTTTTATCTCATAACAAAGAACTATATGCATATCATAGTCCAAGTGGAGCGATCAAACCTTACCTTAGGCTATACCCCGCCGTTCACACGACGGTCGGGTCTAAATAAACGTAACGAATCCGGATTTCTATCCGGCCAAGGACTGTCAACTCGGTAGAATGCCTCGAAATTACTACAGGAATGTTTTCTGCCGTTACGACAACAAAAATTATACTCTGAAATAAAACTAGACTTTAGTTAGCTTATTTTGAAATTTTTTTTTTTTTTAAATTTTTAGATTAGTAAACTCAAAAATAATAATTCAATAAACAGCGGTGTTGGCTTATAAACCTGATTTCGTGTGGCACCGACAAAGAAAACTCGTAAAAATAATTGCACCATAAATTGTGCTAAACCATATGTACCTAAAATTGTAAAAAAAATATAAAAAAATTAAATGCTCACGTATGAAATACTTCTGCAAAAAAAAAAACAACGCTCAGCTTCCTTTGGCTTAACACAATTTCTGTGCAATAAAAATTTAGTGCTACATAAAATCATACCATAAATTATCTGCTCAACTTCATTCAGTAAAATAAGTAAGTGCATGAAAATAGTAAAAAGCAACAACTATAAACACCGGCTAGTTGAAAAATCACCATATTCAAGCGCTTGAAGAAAGCAGCAGCGTGCGGCTGGCGTACACTGACTGCAGCGCGGAGTGTGCAGGGCGTCAACAGCAACACCCAAATTATATGCTTTATGCACAATAAAAAGTCATGGCCAAGGTAGTTTCGAATTACTTTAAATAATAAGCGCACTCATAAATTTGAAAACTAAAATGCGCATTCCTGTCGCTGCGGCGCGTGTTTACCGGTGCAACGGTGTCAGCACAAACGCTCAAACACACATTATGGCCAATTAAGTTTGAGAAAATGGACTGGTGGGCAGTTATCGTTGAGTTGTTTGGAAGCGTGTTGAGTTATGTGGAGCGTACTGAGTGAATGAGTCGGTGAGTGAGTGAGTGTGAATGTGTGACCGATGATTGAATGAGACTTTTTGGCTTACGGCACTTGGCTGTGTAGTATAAGCTTATGTACTACAATATAACGGTAGATGCTACCTTTTGTTTGTGTGGCGTAAAATACGGTTGTTATTGTTGCGAGCGTTTAGGAAAATTTGGAAATTTGGTATGACAGAAAATGAAGTTTACCGTTAATAGCAGCAACAATGGAAGTTAAAATATGCAAAGATTTAGGCAGAGTGATCATCCATTCGGTTTTTTCTTAACTTCTATCATTTTTTGAGCACATGACACTGAGGTTTTCGAAATTGAGTTGATTATTTTTACTATTATATGGTTGGTTTACACTTTATTCGGTTGTTTTGCCCTGGAGCGTGGATCACATTCGTGTTGAATTAAAGGTTAATTCATTTCGAGGTTCTCTACTCTTTCAAAGAAAATGCACAAATTCAATGGAGAACGTCTATTATTATTCTAAAGTACATCCTCTGGCATTTCTTTTTTGAAGATTATCTCTTTCAAAATTATCTTGGCCTCGCCAACGTCTCAGCTGTTCCATCCGTTGAGTCCAATTTTCGATGACTCGTTCGAGCAATTCGACTGGTAACTGGTGAATGACACATGTGATATTTTGCTCGAAGGTTACAATCGAAACGGGATTGTCCGCATAGAATTTAGACTTTACACATCCCCACGGGAAAAAGTATAACGGTGTGATATCACGCGATCTTGGTGGCCAAACGACCGACCAAAAACGTGAAATTAACTGCTCACGGAAGTGTTCTCTCTATAAATCCATTGATTTAGGGATGTGTGGGAAGTGGCGCCATCTTGTTAAAACCAAATGCCGCCGAGATCACGAACTTCAATTTCAGGCACCAAATAGTCTGTTATCATGGCGCGATAACGACCACCATAGACGGTTGCGTTCTCAACATTGCATCGTTTTTGAAGAAATATGGACCGATGATTCCACTTCTCTCAAAACCTTTGTTATTTCAAGATGAAATCGCAACTCTTGAGTCTCTTCACGTTGCTCTTCGTTCCAAATGCGGCAATTTTGCTTGTTTATAACCCATTGAGCATTTCTGGCTGAACAAAATTTGGCTCTTAAACGTCGGATCCTCTTGGAATTTTTCCATATAGCGAAGCCATGTCTCTTGTGATGGTCGAGAGGCTGTAGCTCTTACTTAAGCTGTATTTTGTACGCTGACAATTTAAGATCTCGACGTAAAATGCATCAAGTCATCGTAAGTCAGTCTGGCTTGATGCGAACGGCGCCGAATCGACTCTCCACGGTCTTCGTGTACACTCTCAGCTACGGCTACTCAATTTTTTTCACTACCTGGTCTACTTTGGTCTATTGGGTCACATATTATCCAATAATGAATGCTGGGTCTCAAGGTGTTGCGAACAGTGCGCTCAGTAGGCCGATTTTGTTGGTTGTAAGGTTGAAATTCCCTTAAAGGATTTTTATTTTTCTCGCCCAGATACATATGTAGATCGGTAGTTCGCTTGTAATTGCTAATGAACATGTAATTCTCAGCTGAGTTATACGACTCACGGCTGGACTGACGTCACAGAAACGTGTCGTGTATATTTTTTCAATATTAAAAACTCAAACCACTATAAACGTCGCCACCAAGTCTAACTTTTGTAGGTAAAGCCAACAACAAACAAAAACAGCGTCTTTAGTGCCAAAAAAATCGTATATTCGTCGCACATTTCGTTTTATTTTTGTGTGCACTGAAACCGAAAGCGGTAACAACAACTACAACATTACATACTGACACATTAAACGCTTCATTTAGCTGTGAACGTGTCAATTGGTTTGCATTGTTGTTGTTGCAACAAATTAGTGCAACCACAATTGAATTCGAAAGCAGTCTGGCGCAACAAAGCGACTAAATTACCATTGGCAATTGAGCTTACCGTTCGTTTGCACACACACACATTTTGATTTTGTCTACGGATTTCGGTCGAACAAATAGAATATGTCCATATGTATGTACGTGGAAAACTTAACGGAAATTATAGAGGGAGAAGGCAGTAAGAAGTTGACAAAATTGTGGAGTAAGGAATTTTCGGGAAAATACATTTTCTGAAATGAACTCAAATTCATAAACAGGACACCTTAACGCCCACTTCCACCCACAGACCACCTTAGCACAACAGTCGCAAATTTTTCCTTCAGATTTGTTGAGTAGCGTTATCTATTCCGAAAAATTTCTCGAATTAAAATTTTCCATAACTTTCCTTTCTCCAACATATCGTCCATACACCCAATTTGTGTTGTCTTTTTTTACTTTTTCTCCTCGAGTCGCCTCCATTGGCTGCGCATACGACCCGTCGACCTCAGCGCGTTGAGTGTGACAGCGTGCCGGCCTCTGCAGTCGCTCGTCGCGCAGATGACCTGCGGCCATCACAACTGCACCGTCATCTCAACGGCTAAACTAATTTCTATGTAGCACTTAGCCGCTTGCGGCACGTCTCAACTCAAACTCACCTCATTTCAGCATATAGCCCCGCGTATTTATTAACAATTTTCAAATTAGACCGTAACATTAACTGCGTGTGCTTTCTTCTTCTAGATTTACGATTACAAACTCGGCTTGCCTACCAATTTTCTCTGTTTTATTTTCCCTTTCTCTTTTTGTTTTTGTTATTGCCATTAGTAAATGACTATTTAATATAACTTGCTGTTTGCCGTTGCGCATGCGCATGCGCACTCACTCAGCCGATCAACGAACCGTCAGCACTTACTTTTGTGGCAGTCAGTGTGATTGCTGCTGCGCTGCTGGTGTGCAATTGAATATTGTTGCTTTGCATTTTCCATAGCTTAGTTACTAACGTCACAAATACACACACACACATACATACAGTTGAAGAAATAGATTTATGTCTAATCGCCTTCACTCGCGCTACATTTCTCGTAAGCGTAAATTTTAACTCCTCATTTCACTGCTTCGCCGCTTAGCAAATGTCTGTGTTTTTTTTTTGCTGACGCTCATGAAGTGTGTCTGTTGTCTTTGAAATCTTTGCGGTCAGCTCATAAAAATTACACCTCTGAATGTTTGAGTGCTTACATTTAGATTTTAGATTTTAGCGCTTTCTTTTGCTTTTAGTTTTCTGCCCACTCAGCTTTTTGTTGTTGTGTGCTTTGTTTTGCACACCAGGTGAATGCGCGTTCTGCTCGGTCGAGTTTTGGACTTTCGGTATTGCGCTTCTAACGCCCTAGCCTGTGGGGGTGTTTGGCCGTTAGTTGGCTATAATCTTCATGCTACAGTGGGCCCAGTAGAGAAATTGCTTGCTTTTTGTTTTTATTTTTTCTTGAAGATTTTGCTTTGTTTTTCTATGACCGCAATGGTTTCCATAATTTTGGCATAAATAAATTTGTACAGGAATTCGAATAAGAGCGCTTCAAAATTTTTTTAAATAAAATTTGGGATATCAATGAAATTATTTATTCCTGTGAAAGTACATTCGATGCGATTATGTATAGAACTCAATTTTTGTTGCAAGCCTACCACAGGCTCGCTTGCAGAAGTCCAGACGATGAACCCAATTTTCGATGGTTCGGTTCGGCCGACGGTTCGACGGCATAAATCGGCAGATATGCTGCAATTTCACTTTCGATATTCGAATGAAGTTCATCAGTCGCCGCTGACTTGTTGGTATAGCCCATAGACTTGACGTAGCCCCACAGGAAATAGTCTAACGGCGTCAAAACGCACGACCGAGGTGGCCAATTGACTGGGCCATTTCGTGAGATAACACATTCACCAAACTTGGTTTTCAATAAATCGATTGTGACATTCGCTGTGTAGCTTGTGGTGCCGCCCTGTTGGATCCACATATTGTCCAGAGTACATTCATCCAATTCGAGCCAAAACTATTCGGTTATCATTGGGCGGTAGCGATTTCTATTCACAGTAACGAGCCGGTCTTGATCATCACGGAAAAAGTATGGCCCGATGATGCCGCCATAAACCGCACCAAACCGTAATTTTTTCAGGAAAGCACTGTGACTCATGGAGTACGTGTGGATTGTTGCTGACCATAACGCATATTTTGCTAATGGCGAAGCCATTCAGCCAAAAATGAGCCTCATCGTTGAAGATGATTTTTCGATGAAAATCCGCATAATTTTCAAGTTGTTGCTCAGCCCAAATCACGAGCGTATGACGATTCTGGTGGTCAAGCGGCTTCAGTTCTTACATCAATTTGATCTTGTAAGGATGTCAGCCGAGATTTTTCGCTAAATTCGTCACAGAGATGCCCAACGCTTGAGAGCGACATGTGAGGGACTAATTTGGGTCTTTCTCAGTTGAAGCGCTAGCGGCAGCAATATTCTCGACTCTACCGGCACTTTTTTGTCTCACTGGAACGGAAAAATTTTGTACTGTGCCTGTGGATTAAATTTTTTCCACTAGACGTTCAATTGTTGATCTGCCAGGACGATTATGGCGACCATAAATTAGTCGTAGTCCTCTTAAAGTTGAGGGCAATGACTCCGAATTTCGAAGTTCTTGTGTGACTTATGATCTCAATACCAGAAGAGGCACGAAAATTTTATTTTGAATGTACCATTAACTCGAATGGTGTTACATATACATACATATATTCAGGAATTTATCAATTATGACATTTTTATTTTCCGGAGATTGTACGAGCATACAAAAAGTTTTATTTTCTTATTAGAAATGTTCGCTTTCTCTGTTTAATTAGCTATTCTATAGAATGAAATGCAAATCACAATAATTTAATGCAGACTCCAGCCATTTGAAAATCCAAAACAAAGCGCACCATTAACGCTTTCTCAATTCTAAAAGTTAAACAAAGCGGAAAGATGTATCTCTATATACACATATTGTTTGTTTAAATGTGTTAGTAAAGCTATTTAAACGCAGAAAACAAATATCATTTTACTAGTCTAATGGTGTCGCTAATAATTTAGTAACAATATAATACTTATTGTAGAGCTTTCATAGAATTTCATGCGTGAAAACGTTACACGATTGTGGCCCACACATACTCAAATAATTATACACACATACTTACTTGGTGCTATCAAATATGCGCTAATTAATTAACATACCAAAAAATAGCAAAATTTCTACTCAACATTTTTTATTTTTGCATTTTGCATATTTTTAAAAAGAATTGTATACTTTCACTAGCTTTTAGCTAAACAATTGTTCTCTTCTGTTTGCATTTTGTTTATAAACTGCAAATGTTTGGCACTCTTGCTTTTCATAAAGGATCAATGGAGTTTTATTATTATTTTAAATTTTTTGTTTGAAAAGTGTGAAAGTGATAATTAGACAAAGCTGGCGTAAATAATGACTTGCATTATATTGAATAATAAAATAATGCAGAATTTTTGTGAAATATTTTTGTATAGATATGCAAATTGAATTTTGCAAAAAAAAATGAAAATATTTTTTTTAATCGATTTTTTTTATTAAAAAACACGTGTTAAGTTTCACACTTTCACTTCTTTTTTATTAGAATACCAAAACTGTTAAATAAATATTACTAAACTCTCACTTATTCCACCATTTGATTAAAACTCAAATTCGAAAACTCTTTTCTCCGTTTTCTAATTTTTTATTGCCAAGAACAACACTGAAAGCTCTCAAAGCTCTCTAATGTGTATGAAAATTTGAGTAAAAGCTTAATGTTATATTGGGGAAAAACAATGCTGAAAATCAAAAGTTTTTAATATGCATGAAAGCTTGAGTGAACGCCTAATACTATTTAACCAAGAACAATGCGGAAACTTCCAAGTTCTCCAATATGTATGAAAGCTTGAGTAAAAGCTTGATGTTATTCAAGCAAAAATAGTACTGAAAACTGAAATTTACTAATATGTATGAAAGTTCGAGTGAAAGCTTAATATTATTTAGGCAAGAACATGCTGAAACCTCAAAGTTCTCTAGTATGAATGAAAGCTTGAGTGAAAACTTTAAGTTATAATAGAAAGAACAATGCTGAAAATCAAAGCTTTTTAAAATGCATGAAAGCTTGAGTGAAAGCTTAATATTATATTTGTAAGGACAATGTTGAAATAGCTTTTTAATATACATAAAAATTTGGTAAAGGCTTAATATGATTGTTATTCTTGCAACGTAAAACTCAAAATATATATGAAAGCTTGACTGAAAAAGCTCTCTAATATATGTATATGAAAGCTTGAGAAAACTTTAACGTGATAACACAAAACTCAGAGTATATTACTGAAATTGAACTGAATCAAAAAATTTCAGTCAAGATCGCCGATTTGATCTTCATTTCGACTTTTATGTTATCTATAAACGAAAGTTAGAAGTTTCGTTAAAGTGTTTTACAGCAATGTTACGTTATAAAAGTCAAACTAAAAGCTCTTTGAAGCGCGGCATACCTCTCTGCAATTTTGTTGCAGAACAGACAGTTTTTTCTACTTTTTACTTATATGAGTTCCTTAAATCGTCGATACAATTCAATTTAACAAGTTTCCAAAGCTGGGTGCTTTAGCCAGCTTGTTATCTAAATTCTCATCACTTCCTAGTACTTTTCTTTTATGTTTTTCTCCCGCTTTGAACTAAGCGCAGCAATAAACATGAATTGACACAAAGCCGCAAATTAATGTGCGTCGGCGCATGTGTCATTCTTTATACATAACGCCAATCAAGCGAATGCCCCCGAGGCATGCTCGAGCCACCAACAGACCACCAAGCGGCCGGGCGACACGCCACACCGCCGTTGCTGGGTTCAACAAATCTAAGGCGACGCACTACATGAGTGCCGTTGCCATTTGGATTGACACAGTGTTATAAAAAAACAAAAGGGTAAACACAAAAACAAAGAAGAAAAAAATACATAAAATGATAAATATTAAACCAGCTTGTTGGCGGTCCACAAAAGGCCACTGCCACTTCAAATGCTTCGGCACACGGTGTGGTAAACTTAAGTTCGCATGCCTTTTGCGGTTGAACTCCACGGCACGCAAGCACGCACGCAAAATACTTAAGTATCGGTGCACAAGCGCACCGGCATAGGTCTACATACATACGTCGTACATATTCGTATAAGTACATGCCTCTGCATAAGCAGGCTTATAAGTGTAATAAGTGTGTAGCGCGCTTAGTATTTTTTAGCAGCAAACAGTTGTTAGCCGCTCTTGCTGTCGCCTCACCGCTCGGCGTACTCGCTTAAGTGAATAAGTTCATATGTCCATAAGCGTTAAGTGTGCTAGTCCATTTGCTATTGCTCTTGTTCTGAACAGCTCGGTGCAAGCGTGCGACTACCGTATTTAGACTTGCAGCAGTGGATTGTCAAAAATAAACTACGCGCATTTATTATCGAGACAATCATTGGCCTCACCTTGTCATATTGGCATGTTTTAGGTGGCTGATGTTGTTGCTGTTCTTGTAACTGCATTTTACTGACTTTTTTTGTGTTTTTTTCAGTTATGGTTACGTTCGTTCACGAACTCTTGTTACGTTACTCAAATTAGTTTGACGTATGAATTGTGGTCTGCTTGGGCTAACTTAGATTTGGTTGTGACTCAAAAACCCTATCAATAAGGGCTTTAAGTGCATTGGAATAATGTAGGAAGTGAGTAAAATATCGGATTTGCTCTGTACTTAAGTTTTGCATAAAGAGAGGGAGAGAGAGCGAGAGAAGAGCTTAACAAGCTCTTTGTATCAGCGAAGTTATCGGGAACATTTCAGTCCAACGCTTTAATCTAATCTCATTCAACAGTCAGTTATTGGAAATTTTAATATTCCATATCATTATTCGTTTACTGCAATACTCTACAATTCTCAAAAACTTATTGCTGAATGCTTCTAGCCCAGTATTTCATCTAACGGCTGGCTGCTTATCACTTTTATCCTTCTACGATGTCAATACAACAGAAGTTCTACCTGCTTAAATTTGGTTAAAAATATACATATTCCTTTCATATTTATATATTGCTTCATTGGAAGGAATTCCTTTATCTAATATTGCTCATTATTTATCCGTTTTCCAATAGAAGTACATAGTATTGAAAAATTTATTGAGCGTTAAAAAATTTAGTCTTCAAACTCTTCCTCAAACAAATTTCTCAGGAAACGTCTCATGTTAGTAGTTATAGAATAACTCTTTGTTGCTTTTAATTTCATTATTTAATTATTTTATTTATTTTTATTATTTCTAAAAAAGCTCATTGTTAATATTTCTATTTTTATTATTTTCTTTTGTTATTAAACTTCTTGTCCAATTTTCAATTGCTTTTCAAATGTTCATTAATGCCGTCTTGGTCAGTGGTAATTGTACTTACTGATTCACCACTTTTGTAGAAGCCGAGTTCACACCCAGCAAGAAATCGATGAATGTTATAGCTACAGTGTTGTTCACAGCAAAAAACTTTTATTTGACATAAAGGATATGTTTTCTCCAGAAAATGGGCATTTTTGTATTTCTGGATATATATTTACGCTCTGGATATATATAACATTTATTTTATTTTTTGTACCAAGCAAATGACTCACTTTTAAATATCTGGATATATACATATGTATTTATACCCTGAACAGGGTATATTGAGTAAGCCACGAAGTCTGTAACACCCAGCAGGAAAAATCGAAAACCCTTTAAAAAATATGTGCGTATAAATGATCAGTGTACCGAGCTGTGAAGATATAGCCATATACGTTTGTCAGTCTATATATACACGACAAACTCCCTCATTTTTGGAGATATCGTTCTGAAATGTTGCACACGAACTTTTCTCCCCAATATGCTGTTCATTTGTCGGAATCGTTGTTATTGAACGACTGTTGCATATAGCTGCCATACAAACTAAACGATCGGAATAAAGATAATGTATACAAAGCTTTTACATTTGACAATATATCTTCCATCAATTTGGCAAGAATTATTTTCTAAGAAAACGGTACAATCTCCAAGGAAATTGTTCAGATCGGGTCACTATAGTATTTAGCTGCCATACAAACTGAACGATCGGAATAAAGTTATTGTATGGAAAACTTTTTTCATTTGATGAGACATCTCTCAAAAATTTGGCACGAGTAATTGTCCTAGAAAATAGCGCAATCTTCGAAGAAATTGTTCAGATCGGATCACTATAGCATATAGCTGTCATACAAGCTGACCGATGAAAAATAAGTTCATATAGTTTTTCCAATATACATAGTACTATATTAGTATAAATGTCTATCTAATTTATATTTATACCTAAAATTCGCATTCACCTTATAATTTCCAGTTGGGTTTCTTCGAGAACCTCGCCAATGTCGCTAGCACTTATAATTGATCAAACGTTGCTTTGTGGTTTTCCGCATTGCACAATTCTGTCTTTTTCTCCTACATTATGCTTTCAGTTACATACAAATGTATAAAAATATGCATATATATTTCTAATAGTTTCATGTTGATTTATAAAGTATGTTTGTATGCTTGTGAAGCCACCTAAAGGCAGAATATTCTTTGCAATTTTTTGCATGATTTTTGCTTTCGATTTTCATAGTAACTTTTTTGTTGTATTTCAAATGTTATTGATTGGCAGTATTCCCGTCAGAATACACTACAATTATTTTGCGGTTTATTTACACAAAGAACATACACACCCACATGTCACACCTGAAACATATAAGAATACATGACAGCATATACCAAAATTTGTTTCTTATTTTGAAACTATACCTTAAAATAATAAAAAAATAAATAAATATACAAATTTGTACGTGTGTTTGTGCTTTTTCAAGTATTTCTTAATTAAAATACAAATACTTGTGGCTATAAGTGAAAACGTTTCTAAAAGAAACCACTTCAAACGTCAAGGTTGCCAACCAATGCACAGACACAACAATGAACACTTTGTGCTTCGTGCTGAAAAAATAATGAAATATATGTCTGTGTGTGTTCCTTTGGGTGTCTCAAAATGGTGTTAATTAAAGATTTTGTTTATTTTTGCCAACTCATGGTTTAGTTTTTGTTCATTTCGCTCTTGTAATTGGTCATTTTGTCGGTGTTGTAATAATGTGTGAGTTTTGTTTTTCTGATGCCGTTATTTAAGTCACGTTCTCAGCACAAATTTTTGTTTTATTACAAATTTCTTTGCTTTTTTGGTATAGCGAGCTTACATATTGGGTGAAACCGTAGTTAAACGTGGCTTAGCGGTAAACTTCTTACCCTGTATCGCTAGAGACGGATTACGAAACAGTTTTTTAAATTACAAAATCCAAGCTAGAACAGTTAGGAAGTCGAATTATACTTGGTGGTACCTTGTAGCTTATTTAGAGCAGTTACAGAAACAAATTCACATTTACTTTCCTCTATAAGGTTTGGCGATTATTGAATAATAAGCTTTTTTACTTCCCGTTTTTTATATTTTTTGTTTTTTTGGAATTATGTCCGTATTTTGTCAAAAATTTTATCAAAATTAGTTCAATGTATTTTTTATGTATAAGCTTTGTGTATATTTTGTTTGTAATGGCATATTAAAACACGCGTTCTCGAAAGCTCAACGGCATTGCATTGAAGTGAAAGCTTTAAAGCTTTGAAACGAAATTTTCTGAAGCTTTAAGCGCAAATGAAATTGGATTACTTTAATAAAATATATTATTGGCATGTTAAAACTTAGGTTTTGGAAAGCTCGAGAGCATTTGATTAAAGTGAAAGCTTTAAAACTTTGAAACGAAATTTTCTGAAGCGTTTAAAAAATTTTAAGCGCAAATGAAATAAAATAATTTCAATAAAGTATGTAAATTTAAATAAGCTTTTAAAGTTATGCCTTTAAAAGCTCATCGAACTTTCAATTTAAACACTTTCTACTACTTTATGCATAAAAAGTATGTATTGAAACCAAAATAAGTTATATTCATAAAAGCTTTTTTAAACAGTGTAAAGCAAAAAAAATTTTAAAAAGCACAAAAAGCTTTAAAAAGCTTATTTGATTATGTATAAGTAGTTTTGATTAAATCTGATTATGTTTTACTAAATAAATTGTACAAAGTAAAAGCCCCCAAAAGCTTACTAAAGTGAGAGCTTAACTTTAAACGACATAGTTTCTAAAAATTTTGCGCAAGTAAACAAAGAAAAGCTGTTTTTTCCTCAGCATGAAAAAGTTCAGAAAAAGCTTATTAGAACCGCATTTATTGCAACTTATTGTATGCACAATCACATCTCACCAAAATTCCTAAACGATTTTCCATCTAGGTCAAAACATAGATGTACACTTAACTTTGTTAGCCATGGAAATCTCTTATAACCTCAAAAAATCGTAATCAATTCTATAGGCCATAAATTCAAACAGTCACACGCACAAAGCGAAATGGAATGTGTGTGGTTAATGCTGCCTGCTGAGAAAAAACAGCAACAATGAAAGCGAAAGACAATTTTTATCACAAAAAGTATTGAAATAAAAATTTTATTACGGAAAAAGTGCGAAAATTATTAATCAGCGCCAAAAGCTCTAAGGCGCTTTAATTGTAATGTCATAAAAAGCATACATATCGCGGTAATGAATGCCACGATAGAAAAACGGCGGATGTGGGTTAACACCTTGCGGATATTTATGTGCGTACAAATGACTTTCATTCGTTTCTTTAGTGAAAATATACAAACTGTCTCTTTCATTCAAAGTGTATGTACGTATGTTAGTGTGTTTACTTTTCGAAAGGTGTCTGCTGTATTCATTTTAAGGTGATTATAGCTCATTTAACACAACGCTGTAGGCCAATGAAAATAAAATCACGCTGCTGTGCGATCTTCACGCGTCTTCTAAACAGCCGCTGCTGCCGTGTGTTTGAGAATATTAATCATACAGTGACCCATATTTCACTGCCGTTGCCAACTGACCCAAACTGCAAAATAAATGAGCTGTGAAGAGAGACAATGTAAGGAATATGAAATTATATACAAGCCGAGGAGCCAAAATTAGCAGTTTTCAAAACGCGAATAAATTGGTCAAAATAGAAATGAGAATGTTGTGCGATTTTCAAGGCGCAGTAATTAATAATGTTTACATCCTCCTCTTGTTGATGTATATAGTAAAAATCTGAAGAGTGGTCGTTTGTAAAATACATAAAATTAGCAATTAAAAAACTAACAAAGAAATAAGAATGCAGACGATCCAACGTTTCACTATTTAATACATGAATTTGGGTTAGATTTCTGTCAAGAGCGAAAGCTATCAAGAAATGTAGTTGATAGTGGCAACTCTCGAATTTTAAGCATTTCTGAAACATAGAGTCTTATTAAAGTTTTAATAAACTTTTTTAACTTTTTTTCTATCCTTTGTAGGTATCAACGCGCTCTAGACTATCTGTTCATATTCCCATTTCTTTATAACTCTATAAACAAAATTTGCATATTTTTTTCACAGCAATTTGTCAAGCTTTGCTATGTCTAAAAGCCGTGCCAATATATTGTGCGTGCATATTTGCTTCCAATACTTTTAAATTTATTACTGCGTTATTTCTTTCTTATGGTTACATATTCTTATTAGTTTTTTAGATTTATTGGCTTGACTTTACCTCTCCTTTCTTTGCAAAAGATTAGCTATTTTGCCTTGTCATTCATTCAATTCCCACTAGTGACTCACATGTGTTGTTATCCCAACAAAAAATCTGTTAAATTGGCACCCACACCTTGGCGAATTCAAAGCAATTACAATTGATTTTTTATGCCGGTTTTGCTTTTGTTATATTTGCTTCAGGGTTGAGCTTAAATAAAACACGAATTATTTTTTTTTTTGTATTATTTTTTATTTTTTGTGAAACTGAAGCAGGTATACTGACTGATTGCTGATGGGATTAAGATTTGCAAATTGTTGCAAAAAATACATAATAGGTCATTGAAAGCTTTGTTTGCGAGCTTTTGAACTTAATATGAAATTTTATGTTTGATGAATATTGTTGATATTTTTTTATATGAACATTAGAGCGATTGTACGGGGTTTTCAAACTTCGCCTAAAAAATCACTGATTCGAAACCGGTTTTTGAACCATAGTCTCTTTGGCAAAATTGTTCAGAATAATCCGAAGAACAAATTTCATATAACAATCAATATATTTGAAAAATAAAAAAAATAAATCATTTGTTAGTTACAAAGCTACAAAGAGGTATACAAATTAAAACTCTGAAAAGCTCACTTAACATTAGTTTTTGGTAGCTTCCAATGAAAACAACTCTTGAAAATTAAGAAAACCTCAGAAACGCTTCTTTTTTAAACCTTTTTAAAACTTTTTATGAAAGTTCCAGAGAATTATAAAAAATAAATCCCCGGAAAGCTCACTTAACACTACTTTTTGGTTGCTTCCAATGAAATTAACTCTTGAAGATGAGAAAAAACTATGGTTTTTTGTTTGTAGTAAAATATGACTATAAAAGCTCCAAAGACTTATAAAAATTAAAGCTCTAGAAATTTGACTTATGACTATTTTTTAACTTCATAATTACAATAGCTTGTGGATGTTAAAACTCAAAATGTTCTTCTATTTTATACTAAAAACTTTTTATGAAAGCTCCAAAGACGTGTGCAAAGATGAAAGTTCTAGAAATTTGACATTTCACTATTTTTTTGAACTTCATAATTATATTATTTGTGGATGTAAGAATTCAAAATACTTTTCTGTTTTATATTAAAAACTTTTTATGAAAGCTCCAGAGAATTAAAATAAGTAAAGATTCTGGAAAGCTCACTTTACACTACTTTTTGGTAGTTTCCAATGAAAATAACTCTTGAAAATAAAAATTTACTATGAAAGCTCCAAAGAATTGTAAATATGAAGTCTCTTGAAATCTTACTTATCACTTTTTTTTTTAATTTCGCAATTATAGTAACTTGTAGATGTAAAAGCATCAAAAATCTCTTCTGTATTGCAATAAAAACTTATTATGAAAGCTCCAGAGAATTATGAAAATTGAAAAAACTGGAAAGCTCCCTTAAAAAAACGAAAAGCTTTTCCATTTTGTATTAAAAAATGATCATGAAAGCTCCAAATAATTAAAAGCCTAAAAAAGCTCACTTATAACTATTTCTGAAGCATCCAAATTATAATAACTTATGATTTAGATATAAAAATACCCCAAAAAACTCTCTTTATACTTCTACTTTCACTTGTTTTAATATGTTCAAAAGAACTTAGTACAGAAAAGTAATGTTAGTTCGTCAAAGGAAGGAAGGTTTTTGAAATTCAGCTAACTTCACTAAATACTGGCAGGCTAATCTAAAGCTTTGACCAAAAATACAGCAAGACTACAAAAAGGACAAAATAAATGAGTTTTGCCTTAGTATGTATGATGCTTGCAACAAGTAGTTTGCTTGTTTTGCTCATTCATTTCAACTCTGTGCCAGTGTGTTTCCGGCCTTAGGCACCTAGTGATTTATTTGTGTTAGCATAAAAATCGCACAGCATGCAGTTTTGTGAAAACACTGTTATGAATAGATATGCGTAAAAGTCCTTGTGTTAATGCCACACACTGCGCAGGCATGACCACAATGCCCGCTTGAAGCAATGAGCCGCACTGCGTTTCTCACTTTATTTCACGCATTTCAAAATTAATTAGCACTGCAACTCCCATTTTAATTAAAATAAAAAAAGCTTTAATGTCAATGCCAAGCTAATGTTCAGCGTGAAAGAAAGCCAAAGTACGCTTTCAGTCTCCACCGCCGGAAAGTGTGAAAAACGAGATTTTCCAGCGTCCCAGTGTCACGGGTGTTAGTGTAGGAAACACACTTTTGTTTCAGAGTGTAAACATAGTTAATTTTTTTTCGTTATTGCGTTTAATTTAATTTTTTTTTTTTTTGGAAAAATTAGTTTTTTCACTTTGTCGTTATTCTGTTTCAGTTAATTACATTTTTAATTACACACGACACAAAATTGGTCATGAAGTGAGAAATGTAGAAAACACCACGGTTTGAAGTATAAAAGCCAGACAAGAAAAGAAACTTAAGACAGTTAGTGTAACTAAAAAGTGAAAATGTGCATTATATAAACAAAATACAAATTTACTGCTTAGGTACCGTTACACACGCTGGAATTTGTCAAACCGTGTTGAACTCTGCGTTGAACCCACTCGCTGGCGTGGTCTCCAAAAAGGCAATTGTCAAATGTTAATTGCGTTTGAAAGACTTCTGCGGCTCTTACGCGCCAACTGATTACTTTATAAATACATATGTACGTATGTATATGACGATATACTATATGTTTCTATGTACTTTTAACTTTTCTCACATGTCTGCCCACCTTTGCTGTTTAGTTTTCTTGTTTGCACGCTTTCAGTTGTCATTTCGTGTGTCTTCTATGGGTCAATTAGTCGCCACGCCATTTGACCATAAGCGTCGTCACATGTGACCAATTGCGGTCAGCACTGTGCGGTATTAATGAATTAAAAAGTGAAAATAGTTAAGTGAACTTTATTTGTGTTTCATCGTACTAATTACGTGCTCCAAATGTGTGGCATGGTCCGATTGAGAGATCTCCAAAATTTGGTCTGATTACAGGTACTTTAGTGCACTTGGTGTGGTTGTATATTGAATATACCCGAATCAACTCATCTTAAGGAAAATGATTGTTGAATATCTTTTTGTTGAATCCTGATAATTATTTTTTCTCTCCAGCGGTGAGTTACAAACTGATTTTTCAATTATTTGATATTTTATTTCGAAAGTGTAATCCACATGAAAAAGGCCAAACAGCATATGGTACATAAATAATACACTAATTTGTAAGCAAAAAATAGTAAGACTTTTTAATTTAAATTTCACACGAAAACTTTTTTTTTAAATATTTTTTTCTTTGGGTTGGCATGACTGTCAGTGACATCTGTGCAAAATGTCAAATCAAAATAACTATTATTGTTTAGTAAACGGTACACGTCCAGGATTAACTAATGATCAACCTATCAATAAAAAAAGGAACTGGTGCTTAAGAATCAATGATTAACAGCCAGAGATCTTACTGGCGTCGTGGGAAACCATTTTGAAAGATCATTTGAGCCGAAGAAAAGTAAAACCACGTTTGGTTCCAAAATTACCCAATTTTTTCGAAAATCAGCGTCGCGTTAACGTCTGTGAAACAACTACCAAGATGCCATAAAATGTATTATTACCAGCAATGAGTCCTGGATCTATGCTAGCCCGAAATAGACGATCAATCGGGCAAATAAAGTGAAAAAAACACGTTAAAGCTATTCACAAATTAAGATTTTGTGACAGATTTCTTCGAATTATGAACAAAGTCATACTATTTTTTGCTCGTAGTAGTATATTCACCACAAATAGGATTGAGATATGTTAGGGCAACAAAGACCATGTTAAATATTGACTACTGTTGAGATTATTGGACCAAAAAAGTCATCATTGCTTTAAGTAAAGCTGTCTTGAAGATCTGAGCTTTCATAAAGATCTGAGCTTTCGATAAGATCTGAGATTTCAGTATGCTTTTCTTTGTCATACCTAATATTGCCTGGTATTGAGGTTAGTGAACTAAAATATGTGTCAATACTACATGTAACATCTCTGCTGTAGGTAAAGCTTTCATTAAGCTTGGAGCTTTCACACAATTTACGTAAAAGCTTTTACTGATTATTTTTATAAGTTTTCTGTTCAAATTTAAGTTCTATAAAGCTTTATAAATGGTTTTTCGTTTGGGAAAGCTTTTCTAATTTTTCCCTTACGGAAAACTCAATTTGACACGTCTTTAATATTATTATTTATAATGAGTAATATATAACACAATATAGGTATATCAATTCACCAAACCATTTGGTAAAAATAGCAGCTGACTTCAGGCCATTCAAATATATTCCTGTTTTGAGAGACTTGAATTCAAAGAAGCTCTTAAAACACGAGAAAAAGTAAGAGAGTGAAATGTTGAGATGCCGTTAGCGATTTTCAAAAGTGTTTGCACGTAACTTATCAATTAATAATAACAACAACAAGCATCACAGGTAACAGAAGTAAAAAGGAAAGGCTTCAAATAAAAAGCAACTCTAAGTACCTGCGCATTGACAGATGCAAAATATAGGCAACGAAAGTAGAAATTATACTACTTATAAATCGAAACCTAAAATAAACAACAAAAAACATGCTTGAATTTATAATTTTTTAACTTAAATTGCCGAAATATGCGCGCTAAATTGATTTATAGCGTGTTCAAACCGTCGAAAAAAGGCAAATATATATCTTCAAAAAATTTTTAAGTTTTCTTAGCGCACGCAATTATAGTAAAAGTAATTAAATATCATTTAATTGCACGCGGAAGTCATATTTACATATTTCGGAAATAAATGATATATAGTATGTGTGTATTAGGAAAAGGAAAGGAAGATTGGAAGGAAAAAATTGTATACAAATCATTAAATTAAAAAAAAAATAACCCTTTATAAATATTGAATACAAATTATAAAATTAAAAAAATTTATTATTCATATAACGGGTGATTTTTTTGAGGTTAGGATTTTCATGCAGTAGTATTTGACAGATCACGTGGGATGTCAGACATGGTGTCAAAGAGAAAGATGCTCAGTATGCTTTGACATTTCATCATGAATAGACTTACTAACGAGCAACGCTTGCAAATCATTGAATTTTATTACCAAAATCAGTGTTCGGTTCGAAATGTGTTTCGCGTCCGTGTCCGATGAGCGATGAGGCTCATTTCTGGTTGAATGGCTACGTAAATAAGCAAAATTGCCGCATTTGGGGTGAAGAGCAACCAGAAGCCGTTCAAGAACTGCCCATGCATCCCGAAAAATGCACTGTTTGGTGTGGTTTGTACGCTGGTGGAATCATTGGACCGTATTTTTTCAAAGATGCTGTTGGACGCAACGTTACGGTGAATGGCGATCGCTATCGTTCGATGCTAACAAACTTTTTGTTGCCAAAAATGGAAGAACTGAACTTGGTTGACATGTGGTTTCAACAAGATGGCGCTACATGCCACACAGCTCGCGATTCTATGGCCATTTTGAGGGAAAACTTCGGACAACAATTCATCTCAAGAAATGGACCCGTAAGTTGGCCACCAAGATCATGCGATTTAACGCCTTTAGACTATTTTTTGTGGGGCTACGTCAAGTCTAAAGTCTACAGAAATAAGCCAGCAACTATTCCAGCTTTGGAAGACAACATTTCCGAAGAAATTCGGGCTATTCCGGCCGAAATGCTCGAAAAAGTTGCCCAAAATTGGACTTTCCGAATGGACCACCTAAGACGCAGCCGCGGTCAACATTTAAATGAAATTATCTTCAAAAAGTAAATGTCATGAACCAATCTAACGTTTCAAATAAAGAACCGATGAGATTTTGCAAATTTTATGCGTTTTTTTTTTTTTAAAAAAGTTATCAAGCTCTTAAAAAATCACCCTATACAAATACTCCCCGACGGGGAATTGAACCCCGGTCTCCCGCGTGACAGGCGGGGATACTAACCACTATACTATCGAGGATTGGTAATTAAATACTTACACATTACATTGAAATACTGAAAATATAAATATTTGTCAGCAATGATATTTTTATTTATTTATGTAAATTAAAATTTATTTTTGTTGGAATTTTATGGCGTTTTGTATTTTTCAAAAAAAACAAAAAAAAAAACAAATTCTAAAAAACTTTTTGTTATTTTTTAATAATTAAAAGCTTTTGCGGTTCTTTGCTGCTCAATCGTTTTCTACACATTTTATGCGCTGTGATTAAAATATAAATAAGTTTGCTTAAATATTCAGTAAAAGCAAAAATAGAAACCACAACAACACAACAACACCAAAAAGTAGGTCGCTCGTCATATTAAATAAGCAAATCAAAATGTTCGAAAAAAACACAAATTTAAATATTTAAGCAAACCACTAAATTTCTGACACGCTCAAAGACAAAAGCTATGCGAAAACTTGCCGAGAGTTGAGACATAATTGTAATATTTCTTACACTTACAAAGTTAACAAAACTAAAGTAGGCAATTTATGGCTGAGCGAATGGCGATTTCTTTGTTTTACGCTTTATTGATTTTTTACAGCTCATAACTGTTTATTGCTGTGGTTTTTACAAAAAGTAAGAGTTGGCGAATTCAGCATTTTGGTTTATTTCTTTTTATATTTTTTTCGGTTTCTGCATAGTTGGTTTTGCTAGACGTGTAAAGGTGAAGTCAAGGAATGTTAATATGAAAATACCGTTGATGTAAGAATTTTAAAAAATGTTTGAGAATTTGTTTCTAACCCTACCTAATATCATTCTATATGTGTATGTATGTATATAGAAGGCAAATTTTAAAGAACACATGCATTTTATAGAAACCCTGAACAGGTTATATTAATGTTAACACCAAAAGAAAATGTCTGAGTGATCGATCAGCTTGATGAACTGAGTTAGTGATTAACGTTTGTCAGTCCGTCTGCTAGTCCCTCAGTTTTTGAGATATCGATTTAAAATTTTGCACACAATTTTTCTTCCTCAAGAAGCTACTCATTTGTCGGAATCGCTGATATCGGACCACTATAGCTTATAGCTGCCATACAAACCGAACGATCCCAATCACGTGCTTGTATGGAAAACTTTTTCATTTGACGAGATATCGTTATGAAATTTTGCAAGGATTATTTACTTAAGCAACTATGCAATGTCCGAAGATATTGTTTAAATCGGATTAATATAGCATATATCTGCAGAAATTTCCTATATCGGATTGCTATAGCATATAGCTACCATACAAACTGCACGATCCGAATCAAGAGCTTGTATGGAAAACTTTTTTATTTGACAAGGTATCCTTCTAAAATTTGACGTAAATTGCTTTTTAACTCAATGCTACAATTTTTGAAGAAATTTTAAGAATCGGACCACTATATCTTATAGCTTTAATACAAACTGAACGATCAAAATCAAGTTCTGGCATCGAAACTTCGTTATTTGTGAAGGTTACTCCAGCTTCAGTGTAACCAAAACTAACGTTTTTTTTTGTTTTTCCTTTAGTTTAAAATCATAACTTGGTTCGTATCAAAAATAATTTTTATATACATTAACAACTTTCTTTAAAGTAAATTTTACTATTTTTTTACAAAAGTATTTATTTTCATAATTTTCAAGCCAAACTACGCTCACTTTTTACTTTCTAGATGTATTTTACTTTAATTTATATTTTCTTGTAATGATATAAAAATCAATAATCCAATCAAAGCTATGTGAAATATTATAATTCCGCTACAAACTTCGTTTTTAATCATTAACTTCCGCTGCATTTCGAAAACATATTTTTTTTTTTGGTGCCATCATCATTTTCAAAACTGTGTGAAAAATAATTTTGCCTCAAAATTGCAGCATCACATTTTAATCACATCAAAGCATAGTAAGAGCCACGCGTTTGCGCTGTACATTTCACCCCACTCTACTCTACTCTACTCATGTCTTATACACATAAAACACTATATTTTCTTGTGATTTGATATTATATTGACGGGTATAAGATGTGTCATGCTGTCAATTACACTTAAACCCATTAGTCAATGCAACTGCCTTACCTGCAATACAAATAAGCTAGACACATATTCACTTACAACTGGCACCTCACAGATTTCCTTGGTCACACTTGTCATAAAAAATTGCTACAATATGAATGAACACAATTTTATTGTACTTAACTATGTTGCAAAGTCGTAAAGGAATTAAAAAAACATAAATAAGCAACAAGGTATTGTAACACGCTCTCAGCTGTCAGCTTAAAAATCGCTTCAACAGCTGTTGCTGACAGCTACAACGAGCACAGTTAGCAACTATCAGCTGATGTTGACATTAGTAAGGCTTAAGTAAGCGCTAAAGTCAAAAGCGTATTTTACATGTAATGCATGAATAAATTATATATAAATATATATACATATGTATGTATTTATAGTATTTTACACAGTTTCGATTTCATTCATAAAAAATTTTAACACACAACTGACGTGAAGCAATGAAAAATGCAAGCAAACCAAAAATATAATCAAAGCACGCAAGACGCAGACTTTCGTGTTTGGGAATTTGATAGAAAATATGAGTTTGTATGTATGTGATATAAAAATTGTCGACTACCGCTGCCAGCGGCAGTTCACATAAGCCATATGAGCACAAAATTATTTAAATAAGCAAGCGAATGCAATTAAAGTAAAAACTTTAGCTAAAGCGAATATTACGAAGCGACTTGGTAAAAGAAAACAATGAAATATTGTTGGTGAAAAATTATAATGTTTTATCAAAGCGTGTTGACCTCTAATTTTACTGGCGGCTGCAATTTGATTGTGACAGTGGAACGTAATTAATAAAAATCGAGACAAATTATTGAATTAAAGTTATGTTTATAACCTGAAGTGTTATTGTCAAAGCCAATAGTGCAATCTACGAATAAATTTTTGAGATCGAATTACTATAGCTTGTAGCTGTCACACAAATTGAACTTAACGTTTTTTCTTGTTTTAATTAATTTCAATTATTTTATTTTATTATTTCATAACATTATTTTTTTATAATTTTGGAAATAGTTTTATAAATTTTACATTTGGGTTTTTAAACATTTTGAGAAAATTTATCAGAGAAATTAAAGACAAAAATATATTTTTTCAATAAAGAACTCAAATAAATTTTTCGAATTTGGTTTTTTTTGTAACTAAATTTTTTTTTATGTTTTTAGTAAAATTTATTTTATAATTTAATATGGAAATAACAAATATGGACGACTTAAATTTTATTTATTTCCAAAAAAAAAACAAAAATAATATATAAAAATAATTTTAATATTTTTACAACTTTTTAAACGAGATTGAAAGTAAAATGGCAACATCGTCTTAAATTTTTATCATCAAGCATAAATATTTTCACAACTACTTAAAAATTTTTTTTATTTTGAGAAAAAATAATTTTTTTTATTCAAAAACTCAAATAAATTTGGATATAGCAGTTTTTTGGTTGTAATTCATTTTTTTTTATATTTATATTAATATTTATTTTATAATTTTACAAGAAACTAACAAAAATGGAAAATAGAAATTTTATTTATATATATATTTTTAATATTTACACAATTTCTTAATCGAATTTAAAGCGAAAATGACAACATCGCCTCAAATTTTTATCATCACATCTAAACATTTCCGCCACTATATAAAAATTTGACGAGTTTTTTAAATTTCGACTCGACAACAAAAATTGTTCTTATAAAAAAAAATCGTTAAAAAAAAATATTTCTATAAAAAAAATACTTAAAAAAACATTATTTTGTATAAACTTAATTTTTCTACTTCTAAAAATTTTAACGAACTTACTTTGCTGTAATGCTATAGTGATATATATATAAATATACTTCAAATTTTATAAAAAAAAATTAACACAAAAAAATATTAAATTTAATCAAAAAATATTTTTTAAAAGGCAAAAAAAATAACAAAAAAATTTAAATCTCCTTGTATATTAAAAAAACTACGCTACTTGACCCACTGTACCACAAACATTTTCATGTGAAGGTAGTTCGCTTGCAGAGGGGCTTAAGTTAGCGATTTTCTTGGCTTTCTTTGTTATCTTCAGACGCTCACAGTCACCGCGCTTGCTAATTTGCCCCAACAGTAGCTTGCATGCGCCAGCCAGCTAGCCAGTCGCGCATGCGCATAATGTAAACATGAATTGACAAATTTTCAACTTGAACCACGATTACGTAGAGCGCACAAGCACATAAAGCAGCTAAACATTTATACGAAGAAACATACACGAGTAAATAAAGGCAATGAATGCCTGCAGCCGTTACATCGTGTTGTTATTTGTGCTTTACTATGAAATTGCTATTAGAGACAATATGAGCAATATAAAGCCATGTAGCTACAAGTAGAGGATTGTTGTTAGGTATGTAGGTTTTGCACATAAGCGAGACTGCTGAGGATGCGCTTGTGACTTTTTCACTTATACAATTTTATTTTAACGCTATTAAAAGCGAGAAAATAGCTTATAAAGTAAATTTGAACTCTAATTACCGTTATAGCGACTGCTTACTGTTACATGCATTTTTAGTTATGCTGTATAACTCACTGTCTTATAAAATGCATATACATACATATGTGCATTAGGGTGTTGTTTTTTTTTTTTGTTTGTTTTTTGAACTACTAATTTTTTCAATCCTGTCACGAAATTTCCTTGGAAATACCCTAAAAAAAAATTTCCTGAAAATTGCAGCCCTTAATATTAACATTAATAACAGGAAATTGAAAATTGTAGCCCTTAATATTAACA
Organism: Bactrocera correcta; assembly: GCA_027475135.1. Taxonomy (NCBI): domain Eukaryota; kingdom Metazoa; phylum Arthropoda; class Insecta; order Diptera; family Tephritidae; genus Bactrocera; species Bactrocera correcta. The sequence continues at coordinate 155,283,977 of CM050325.1, forward strand.
TTAATAACAGGACCAAGACATGTAAAAATTCTCCATAGAAAATATACTTCAATCGTGATTTTTTATCTTTAAATTCCTAGAGATCGCTTTGACTATAGACGCATATTTCTCAGAATTGTTCACTCTACAAAAGTTCAACGTGCAACAAAGTCGTAACTCACAACGGCGAGGTAGTACGGGGCTCAAAACCTGACTTTTCCACGAAATTCGCATTTTTTTGTATATATCTCGTAAATGGCAAGAGCTACGGAAAAAATGTTCATGACAAACTTGTAGGTAATTTTATTTGCTACAAAAAAGGTCCGAGGTCAAAATCGCTATCATTAATACTTCTTGAGATATTCCACTTTTTAAGTAAGGCTTTATGAAATTTTCATAGAGGGTATGTAATGAAAAATCTAAACACCCTAATGTACATATATCACTGTATCGTAATGTTGCATGGGTTCTGTTTCAAACTGAAGACAAACTAAAAAAATATTATTATGAAAGTTTTACAGTCAACAGCATCATAAATTGTTTGCTATTTTTCTTCGTTAATGAGCTCTACATAGCAAAAATATTATTATCAAACTATTATGCATTATTAAATGTTTTTGTATGTATGGGTGTGCGCAGACGTTGCAATTAAACTTTGATGGATGCTTCAACAATTGGTTCATTGGCTTTTCATGGTAGGCGCATTGTAATAGTGTTGTTGAGATACGTTTGTGTACATGACATGACATGACAGGTTAGGTGAGGGATTTTAGACCCTCATGAACCACCGCTTGAAAAATTACCGCAAGCAAAAGCATGAACCAAAACCCAGATTTCCCTTTAAAAGTTCGAACTTCCAAATTGGCAGCATTCAACTAAATAGTATGGGGAATGATTTCTATAGCTACTAGCATGACAGTTATGTATTAATTCAATAACAAGTTACGTGGATGTGGAGTCAATCCCAGCGCAATCGGTTCGAACTTACGGTTCGAATTTCTTTTAGGACTACATGGGTATACGAGTTGCACAAAATCGAACTTTTTTATTGGTCTTATTAAATTTTAAAATAAATCTAGAATATTAGGACCTAAGTTTTCAAGATGATCCGAGTAATAGTTTCGGAGATACAGCCTTAAGAACTTATTCGGTCAAAGTTGGTTAGGTTAAGTGTGCCAAAATTGTGTTTTTGAAGTCGGTTGGCAAGATTTCTTGAGAACAACTCAACCAAACATCATCATATGTTACACAAGCCTTTGAGCGACAACTCTTAAAAACTTGGACGAACGATCCTTTTTAATACAACTATTTAAAACAAAAAAATTCGCGAAATTTTCACGGAAATTTTCAAAAATTCTATTTTAATTAATTTCCTTCGTCCACGTTCTAAGTTAAGGTTTTAACTAAAACACGTATTTTTCACTTATAAATCATTAATAAACATTAATTATTATCACTTATCACTTTATTTCTTATTTTACTCACAAATAACAAAATCATATCGATTGTCAACTTAGAAGCAGTCATCAATGCTTGGCACGTAGCCGTCGCAGTAACGCCAGGTTGACCAGGCAGACCAACCTTGCATGCGCAGCACCTCTTGAGCACAACGTACTATGGGTTCGATGTTGTTGGTCAACAATTCATTGCAATCGATGTGACACTGATTGTAAGAGAAGCGACCGTCCGCAGGCTGGCACCAGTAGTAGTCGTTGATTTGGAAGAGACCGTAATCGTTGGAGCCATTGTAGTTGGTTGGGCCGACGACATCAGTGCGGTAGGAGCTCTCGTGCTCAGCAATACAAGCCCAACGTGCCAATTGATCCCTGGGAACACCCAAACGGGACATTTCACGAGCCAAGGAACAGCGATCCAAGACCTCAGCGAAGGCTGGTGCGGCTAAAGCCAGAGCGAAGACCAAGAAGGTGAAAGCTTTCATGTTGTTTACTTAATACAGTAGAAAGAACTGATGTTTATGGCAGTCAACAATGCCGCTTTTATACTGGATTAGTGTAGAGATTCTCGCAATTTGATAACTGATAAGAGTTTACCTATATGCTAGCCAGTAATCAGTGGTATTTCTAGAAAATATAATATCGATAAGACAATAAATTCTAGGTATTGTGAGTTGTATTTGTTTTGCGCTGTTTGTTGTGTGATACTTTCGACTCAATTTGTTTACCTTACAGCCGTGTAATGTTACGGAAAATGTAATATTACAACATGCAGTGTAAAGTCGTTGACAGCTCAAAATAAACACACTTGTATACCGCCCAGGTACTTGACTGTTACTTTAGGTGTGCCTACTTTAGTATAAAAGTTCGAAAATGTGCACGCTAAATCATCAGTTTTATTGAAACAGTTCCAAACAATCAACATGAAAGTCTTCATTTACTTAATTGTGGCTCTGGCTCTGGCCGCACCTGCTTTCGGTAAGGTCTTAGACCGTTGCTCCTTGGCTCGAGAGATGTCTCGCTTGGGTGTGCCCAGGGATCAATTGGCTCGTTGGGCTTGTATAGCTGAACATGAGAGCTCCTACCGCACCGATGCCGTTGGTCCAACCAACTACAATGGCTCCAATGATTACGGTCTCTTCCAAATCAACGACTACTACTGGTGCCAGCCTGCCAGCGGACGCTTCTCTTACAATCAGTGTCACATCGGCTGCAATGGATTGTTGACCAACAACATCGAACCCATAGTACGTTGTGCTCAAGAGGTCCTGCGGATGCAAGGTTGGTCTGCCTGGTCCACTTGGCACTTCTGCGATGGCGCTTTGCCAAGCATTGATGACTGCTTCTAAGTTGGCTGCCGATTTGGCTAATGTATAATATGAAAAGAGTTTGAATAAATGATCACTGCAAACAATGACAGTTTTCTGTTTTTGACGACATAGCGACGTAATTCTAAGTCCATAAGGCTGAGCATTTATTTATATTCATTCTGTTTGGTTCTATTAAACTTGGTTAAAGTGTTTAATGAACAAGTTCACAAAAAGTTGAAACTGATAGTGGAATCTTTTGTGAAGTGTTTCTACATTTACATGGAACCTTTGGAAAACTAAGCAATCGTAGTTTTCAGACAAACTGGAGCTCGAGTTGGATGAAATGTTGCTTGCCTAGACGTATCTGTGGTAGGTTAGTCAAAATGCTCAAAGTTTAAACCTAGTGCATTTACCGATCGCAGTTGTTTCCTTTTCATTGGTAGGTTTCTTTATGTGGCATGTCCAAAACCCAGCGTACAATTATGGGGAAGGGATATTTCGCCTTCAAACGGATATTTTTTGGCAACCCAGAGAATAATTGTTCTAAGACCGAAAGTCGTGAGCTGCTTGAGCCATATTTAAAAGAATCGTTTCTGTTCACTCCCAAATGAATTACGATCAGAGAAATTTCCTCACTTGCGTGAACTTCTACACATAGTTCCATCCTTCGCAGCGGCTACGCTGGCTAGGTCATGTCGTCCATATGGAAGAAAACACTCCAACTCTGAAAGTACTCGACCCAGTACCCGCCGGTGGAAGCAGAAGAAGAGGAGAGCATCCACTCTGTTGGAGAGATCAGTTCGAGGAGAACCTGGCTATACTTGATATCTCAAACTGGAGACAAATTGTTAAAAGAAGAATCGGTTGGCGCACTGTCGTTAAGTCGGTTATAATCACGTAAGCGGTGTCTATGCCATTTTAGAAGAAGATCCACAAACAAAAAACAATTTGCCACTTCTCTACTTTCCTGAATTTTTCTCAGAACCCCTTGACCCTGACAAAATCTGCATAAGCTATTTACAACCAATCAAACAACAACTTAATTATCCCATCTTCTAAAAAATGCGAGTTCACCTAAGTCAAAAGGTGTCAAATATTTGTGAAAACACACAGAAATTACTGAAATCCAAATTAACTGAGGACAGCGAGGTCGCTAGTGTCATACCACAGCCGGGAAGTATTTCTGACTGATTGAGTGCGCCAGCGAATGTAGCTGTACCTGCGCCAGCGCGTGGGTGTCAGCTACACTTTGGACATCCACAGCTGCCTGGCGGCGATGAAAGACAGCTAATCAAATGGGAAGTCAAACAAGTCACAGCACGCAGCAGGTTAAACCACGAGCAGTGCACAGCAGGAAGAACTTGACAAATAGAAAGAGTGGCTGCAAACGAAGCAAACAAAAAAGCCACAAACTCGTCTGTGGTTTATAACGCCAACACGCGCATGCGCGTCAAGTATTTGCGCACTAATGACCGGCAGTGTCGGCTGCGCGACGCTGTGGAAATGTAGTCGCTTGACTTGCTTGGGTGCCGTTTAATGCGGCACTTTAAATGTGGCTGCCACTTCGCTGGTGAAGACGAAAAATTGTTGTACTTGCAATTTGCTGGCTGACTGAATGAATGTCTCTTGTTCGATACGGTTGGTTGTGTTAGACGCCGTTACGGCTGAGTGCCCAAATTGCTGATTGCATGTGGCAGCCATTCTTTTCATTTTGCTTTGTTGCTCTTCTGCAAAGTACCAACATTTAGCAAATGTTTACCAAAGCTACTGATTATTCGCTTAGATAATTTATTCAATAACCCGGCAAGTTGGAGAAAAATACTTGGAAAGCTAGCTAACTTGAAGTTACGTGGTGATTCTAAGTGTAGCTGGTGAAAGCCGCAGTTGCCATGTAGTTGCTCTTCGACAAACTGCCAACTTCAAAACTGTCATTATCTCTGCTGCCTTACTCCGTCGTTGTGCCGACTGCTGTTCGTACTTACATTTTGGCTTAGCTATTGGCGCTTGGAGGATGGAGTCATGTGTAGAAGTTCACGCAAGTGAGGAAAGTTCTCTGATCGCCATTCACTTGGGAGTGGCCAGAAACGATTCTTTTACATATGACTCAAGCAGCTCACGACTTCCGGTCTTTGACCAAGTATCCTCTGGGTAGCCTAAGAACATCCGTTTGAAGGCGAGCTAAAGTGAGAAGGCGAAACACCCCTGCATAGGGTTGTGCGCTGGGTTTGGGACCCGCCACGTAAAAAAACACCCCCAATGAAAGACAACAACAAGCCTCGGATAAATGACCCCCCTTTTGATGACGACCATGGCAAACGAAATAAGGACTATGATTTGAGGGCATGCACCTGGAATGTCCGGTCCCTTAATTGGGAAGGTGCCGCTGCCCAGCTGGTAGATGTCCTCGTAAAGATAAAGGCTGACATCACCGCCGTCCAAGAAATGCGATGGACGGGACAAGGACAGAGACGAGTAGGTCCTTGTGACATTTACTACAGTGGCCATATAAAGGAGCGCAAGTTTGGTGTTGGATTCGTGGTGGGAGAGAGACTCCGTCGCCGAGTACTATCATTCACTCCGGAGAATGAACGTCTAGCCACAATCCGCATCAAAGCGAGGTTCTTCAACATATCGCTGATTTGCGCCCACGCCCCGACGGAAGAGAAGGACGATGTGACCAAAGATGCCTTTTATGAGTGCTTGGAGCGCACTTATGAGAGATGCCCCCGCCACGATGTCAAAATCGTGCTTGGCGACTTCAATGCCAGGGTGGGCAAAGAAGGTATCTTTGGCACTACGGTCGGTAAATTCAGCCTCCACGCGGAAACATCCCCAAATGGGCTGAGGCTGATCGACTTCGCCGGGGCCCGAAATATGGTTATCTGTAGCACTAGATTCCAGCATAAGAAGATACATCAAGCTACCTGGCTGTCTCCAGATCGAAAAACCACCAACCAGATCGATCATGTTGTGATAGACGGAAGACACGTCTCCAGTGTTTTAGATGTGCGTGCGCTCCGAGGTCCTAACATCGACTCGGACCACTATATTGTTGCAGCCAAAATACGCACCCGCCTCTGTGCAGCAAAAAACGCACGCCAACAAACACAAGGATGGTTCGACGTCGAGAAGCTGCAATCACAACAGACAGCCGAACGTTTTTCTACTCGGCTTGCACTCCTGCTCTCTGAGAGCACTCGTCAACAACTCGGTATAAGGGAACGGTGGGACGGCATTTCAAACTCCTTACGTACAGCTGCAACCGAAACCATTGGTTTTCGGAAAGTGCAGAAGAACAGCTGGTACGACGAGGAGTGCCGTGTCGCAGCGGAGAGAAAACAGGCTGCCTACCTCGCAACGTTACGATCGACCACAACACGTGCGGGATGGGATAGATACCGAGAGTTGAAGAGGGAAGCGAGACGCATTTGTAGACAGAAAAAGAAAGAGGCCGAAATGCGTGAGTACGAAGAGCTTGATAAGCTGGCCGACAGGGGTAATGCTCGAAAATTCTACGAAAAGATGCGGCGGCTTACAGAAGGTTTCAAGACCGGAGCATACTCTTGTAGAACCCGCAAAGGTGATCTAGTTACCGATGCCCAGAGCATACTTAAATTATGGAGGGAACACTTCTCCAGCCTGCTGAATGGCAGTGAACGCACAACACCAGGAGAAAGCGAACCCGATACCCCAATCGATGACGATGGAGCAGACGTTCCATTGCCCGACCATGAAGAAGTTCGAATAGCAATTGCCCGCCTGAAAAACAACAAAGCGGCAGGGGCCGATGGATTGCCGGCCGAGCTATTCAAACACGGCGGCGAAGAGCTGATAAGGTGCATGCATCAGCTTCTTTGCAAAATATGGTCGGACGAAAGTATGCCCAACGATTGGAATTTAAGTGTGCTATGCCCAATCCACAAAAAAGGAGACCCCACAATCTGCGCCAACTACCGTGGGATTAGCCTCCTCAATATCGCATATAAGGTTCTGTCGAGCGTATTGTGTGAAAGATTAAAGCCCACCGTCAACAAACTGATTGGACCTTATCAGTGTGGCTTTAGACCTGGTAAATCAACAACCGACCAGATATTCACGATGCGCCAAATCTTGGAAAAGACCCGTGAAAGGAGAATCGACACACACCACCTCTTCGTCGATTTCAAAGCTGCTTTCGACAGCACGAAAAGGAGCTGCCTTTATGCCGCGATGTCTGAATTTGGTATCCCCGCAAAACTAATACGGCTGTGTAAACTGACGTTGAGCAACACAAAAAGCTCCGTCAGAATCGGGAAGGACCTCTCCGAGCCGTTCGATACCAAACGAGGTTTCAGACAAGGCGATTCCCTATCGTGCGACTTTTTCAACCTGCTTCTGGAGAAAATAGTTCGAGCTGCAGAACTTAACAGAGAGGGTACTATCTTTTATAAGAGTGTACAACTGCTGGCCTATGCCGATGATATTGATATCATCGGCCTCAACACTCGCGCCGTTAGTTCTGCTTTCTCCAGACTGGACAAGGAAGCAAAAGAAATGGGTCTGGCAGTGAACGAGGGCAAGACGAAATATCTCCTGTCATCAAACAAACAGTCGTCGCACTCGCGACTTGGCACTCACGTCACTGTTGACAGTCATAACTTTGAAGTTGTAGATAATTTCGTCTATCTTGGAACCAGCGTAAACACCACCAACAATGTCAGCCTAGAAATCCAACGCAGGATAACTCTTGCCAACAGGTGCTACTTCGGACTAAGTAGGCAATTGAGAAGCAAAGTCCTCTCTCGACAAACAAAAACCAAACTCTATAAGTCTCTCATAATTCCCGTCCTCCTATATGGTGCAGAGGCTTGGACGATGTCAACAACCGATGAGTTGACGTTGCGAGTTTTCGAGAGAAAGGTTCTGCGAAAGATTTATGGTCCTTTGCGCGTTGGCCACGGCGAATATCGCATTCGATGGAACGATGAGCTGTACGAGATATACGACGACATTGACATAGTTCAGCGAATTAAAAGACAGCGGCTACGCTGGCTAGGTCATGTTGTCCGGATGGATGAAAACACTCCAGCTCTGAAAGTATTCGACGCAGTACCCGCCGCGGGAAGCAGAGGAAGAGGAAGACCTCCACTCCGTTGGAAGGACCAAGTAGAGAAGGACCTGGCCTCGCTTGGAATATCCAATTGGCGCCACGTAGCGAAGAGAAGAAACGACTGGCGCGCTGTTGTTGACTCGGCTATAATCGCGTAAGCGGTGTCTACGCCAGTAAAGAAGAAGAAGATTGGCGCTTGGGGTTAAGTGTGGCGAGGTCAGCGTACATTAGCTTTACAATGGAGATTCACTGGAATTAAATCGTAGATGAGGGTAATGGCAAATCAGTCGTGGAAAAAAGTAATAGAAAATTGATATCGGTAGCGTGTATACCACGATCTCTCCCACTTAGTGTGAGTTGATCCTAGGAGGCTTCGTTTTTGTCAAACTTTTCGATCCTGTCGCTTTTATACCCTGAATAGGGTACTCGTATATTGAGTTTGCCACGAAGCTTGGAATAGTCAGAAGAAAACGTCAAAGACTCTAAAAAAATTATATAAATTATCAGCATGAAGAGATGTGTCAGTTCAGTCATGTCTGTCTTTCCACCTATTTGTCTATATACATATAAGCGAATTTGTAGGATTCATTTGTATGATATCTGCCGTTCCGACAAATGAGCAGATTCTTGGTCAGAAAAAAACTGGTGCAAAATATCCGATTGATATGTAAGGGACTAAAGTTTTTAAGATATCAATCTGATATTTTGCACCAGAATAGTTCAGCGAACGACGGCTAGGCTGGCTAGGATGATTACCATATAAGTATCTTCAGTGCAACCGAAGTTATTATTTTTACTGCTTCCTATACAACTTATTTTCAGACGGAAGTAGAACAATACATATTTACCTTATAAAACATTTCTGAAGTGGTCCCAACTGAACTGAGCTTTCGGTACTTTTTAATAAGTTTATTTTAAAGTCTGATCTTCAATTTTTTTTTGCGTTTTCTATTTTCCACCTTTCTTCCTTAAATTTGAAATCAATCAGAAATTCAAATATAAATTTTGAAAGGCTCGTCATATCAATATTTTTACTTTCATAGATAATATTCAATATAAGATTATAGGTATGTCATAAGGTTGTATACACATATGTATATATACTATATATAGTACATGTCTCTATAAAAACATACAAGCAGATATCATCGGCAAAGGCCGGATGCTCGCGCTAGATTGTTCAAACGTGTGAGAAATATTATCTCAAATATATCGCGATCAGCAAAACACGAAAGAGTAAATAAACGAAAGTTGCGCATTAATTGCTACCATTAGAATACCAAAATAAAATAAAATTAAATTAAATTATGGTTAACATTTGCAGCATTGTTAAGTACATTAAAGTTGCTCGTCAACGCGATAAGCTTTCTAATTCAAAATCTTTTAATAAAACCAAAATAAAATAGTATTTTTGAAAGTTGCTTGCTTGTCGTATTAAAGACGACATAAATCAGCAACATGCTTGTCTTCAATAGTCAATAATTGATGATATTTCGATCGGCAGACTTTATAAATTCGATATCTGCGGCCGGCGAAATGCTGGGATTCACCGTACGACTGCGATTTTCAATCACGTGGAGATATGGTTGATATAAGCGGGTGTAAGGCGACTTACTTAAGTGCGTACAAAAAATGCAATAAACAAAAATTGAAATTTAGATAACAGATCAATGATCAATTAGGAGGTTCTTATGGAAATTAAAAATTGTTAAAGAATTGGGACAATCGGGGCAATATTTTTTGTACCTGGTTGTTGTTAGGGCGATTCTCTTGAGTAGTAAACAAGTTTTATAGAAATTTCCGTAAGAAAAGAAAGAAACTGTAGCTGTTTATGGGTTTAAAAAAAAAACATTTATTCAGTATTTTTTTACCGCATAAAAACACGAAATATTTGATTAGACTTTTTTATAGTAACAAACATACACTATTAGCAAAGAAGTTCTGAAATTTTTGGGAAAAATATTTTATACTCGGCCATTGCAACACTATTTCCGGTGACCCCTCGAAAAAAAGATGTGCCCACGTTGGCTGGATTACTCCTTACAGAATCATATAAAGTGAAAAAATACTTGTTTTAGTTAAAACCTTAACTTAGAACTTGGACGAAGGAAAAGAACTGTAAATTGGATTTTTTCTGGACATTTCTACCGAAATTAAAATTTTAGTGAAAATTTCGCAACATTTTTTTTTTCAAATGGTTGTAGTCGGAAAAAAATCATTCGTCCAACTTCCGAAAAGAACGCGTTTAAAGGCGGCGCACTTAGCCTAGCTAGCCTCGAGCGCACAAGTTCTCAAGGCGGTATCTCTAAAACTATTGCTCGGATCAACTTGAAAATTTCGGACAATATTCTGGAGTTTTAGGATTTTAATAAGACTATATAAAAACTTTCAGTTTTTGAAACCCGCAAACCCATGTAACGCCTTAAAAACAGAGGAAGTATGAAACAATGCGAATAATATGGAATACGGCTTCAATTTTTGTAGATTTTTACTCGGTAGGCCTTTATAGTGTTTCATCCGCAATACTAATGATATAATAACTTATTATAGTTCACATGGATCGTTAGACTCCTAGATGACTAGATACTAATAAACAACGAAAATATTTTCAGTCATGCTTCGAGAGCCTCAGTGTCACATAAATGAGCAGCAGAGCGGTTAGTACGAGTAGACGGCATTTAGACAACTCTAATGTAGCATCACGTCAAATGAGCCAACAAGCGAGTATAATTTCTTGTGGCAATATTTCACGTGCTTTAATGAGGAAAAATGTAATAGCGATTATATTTTATATGCATGGCGTACAAATAATTAAGCAACTATCGTTATGCTTTATTACTAATGCATTTTTCTGCTTGGTTGACTCAATAATTTACAATGAGCGGCGTGCCAGGCGGATTGGCGGGTTGTGTTAATGAGTAAAATTGTGTCAGAAAATATTTGATGACAGCAAAAATGGTGTTATAATTGGTGGAAGTATTAATTTTTATGTGATATATGAAGTGGTAAAGTATAAGAATATGAAATATTCTTGTATGTTCATATTTATGCTATTTAAATATAGTCAAAATAAGCGCTATTTTTAATTCGCCATAATTTATGTTTGTATGTAAATATTTAACAGAATAATACATATGAATGCTAAAATTAAAAAAAAAAATTTTAAATATATTTTTTCGATTTTTCAAAAATTTATTTTTTTGATTTTTAGTCTTTTTCATTTGTCCTAAATTTAATTAACGATTTTCGGTGCAAAACTTTGCACTCCAAAATTGCCCAACCTCTAATTTAATTACTGCAAATGTGAGGGCTTGGCCAAAGCAACTTACTCGTACTTGACTTTATAATAATTTCCGTTATATTGCTATTTGCCAATGTTTTAGTTATTATTTGTTATTTTTTCGTTTTGTCTTCATAACACTTTAACAACTAGAAACTAATTTATTTGTGCTAATTTATTACTTGAAGGTCGTTGTGCTGCTAATAATCCGTTTCAATTAATCTTTTAATTGAGTAATGACTAACAGGTTTATGCTGAATTTGTTCCAATATACAGGATGCTATTGTCATGATTTTGAATGATTTGAAAAGATCCAATAGTCAGTTATATTCGAGATATAAAATTAATTTTGAAGTTTTACAATATATTTTGTATTTTTAAAGACCTGATCAGTAAAGTAATCAGTCATCTTTCTTGGTCACATGAAAATGTCCTCCTTTTGCTGCCTTTTCCAGTAAATTTTTATAGACATCTTTGAGGGTATACTCGTTTATGGTTCAAGAGTTCTTCTGTTAATAAGTGACTTAAAGAGTTTGGTCTTTGTTCGTCGAGAGAGGTCTTTACATCTCAATTGCCTACTCAGTCCGAAGTAATACCTGTTTGTAAGGGTTATTCTGCGTTGGATTTCGAGGCTGATGGTGTTAATACTAGTTCTAAGATAGACGAAATTATCAACGACTTCGAAGTTATGATTATCAACATGGACGTAGGAATCAAGTCGTTAGTTCGACGACAGTTTGTTTGATGACATTGGGGGAATTCATCGAATTTTATTGAAAAACTGAACTATCCTTATTGTTATTAAAAAAAGCGACCTTTAGATTTTTTTGATAAATAAAAGATTTTTCCAAAAACCTCTTTTCCACGACGAGTTTTCTCAAACATGTACATCTAGAGAGATTATACCAATTAAATACCATAGATCTTGCTTTGAGCTTATGGCAACGGCAGCTGAAACTCTTTCCCCAGAATCGTTTTCATCTCTTCATAGGGAACAAATATGCCTCATGCCACTGGCTAGGCTTATTCAGACGTCATGTGGATACGAAAAGCCTACTGAAAACAAGCAGAATATAGAATATATTGTACTATAAAAACTGTATTGGCAGCAAAAAAAACTAAACATAAAAAAATAGAGAAATTTTTCATTTTTAGAATTAAGCAAAAAAAAAATAAAATTGATACTTTATGAGCTTCAACAGACACAACTGAAGGTAGGGCACCAGTATGTGTCAATGCTGCCGTCATATCAAGAAACCACAGCTGCTTCAATAACAATAATATTCAAAACATGAAATATTAGAAAAAAAAGTAAAAAGAATCATTGGAAATAAGAAGAAGCAAAAAGAGAGAAAAAACGGTGAAAGAACATTAAAAGCAAAAATGGGAATGTGAAAACTAAAGAACATTCACCAAACGTACGAAACATATTTGCTCGCAACACAAACCACAAAACAATAGCCAACAACTGGCAATAGCTGAAAATGCTGGCAAAAGCAGAAGCCAAGAAAGAGAGGAAAATCTTGAAGAAGGTGCTTGCTAGCAGCTAAGATCTTGAAGAAAATATGGTAAACCTATGAAATTTACATTTACATACGAAAGAAGGCCAATGACTCGAAGCAGTCAATGTATGCTTAATGTGCAATCAGAAGAATAACAATGCAACAAAAGCAACTTCAGCAAACGAAGCGGAAGAAATTGTCTGCCTGTGTTGTTGGTGTGGCAAGTATTGTTTTTCATCTAGCTGCTGCTGCAATATGTAGAGTATCACCGCTAATCGATGTAAGCATAAACACACAAACTTGTCACTGAAGACAGTTGCTTCAGGAAGTCTCTATTATGTGAGTTGGTTGGTTGGTTCTTTTGCTTCCTACACTTCTTCTATCAATATAGTAAACGTCTAATTAAGCAAGGAAGGAAGTGGGATCGCATAAATTTACGGACATGGAAGTGCTAATTTGCAGCACAGCGAGAGAAAACGCGAATAATGGGAGACAGCTGGCTCGCAGCTACAAGCACAACTTTTTTTTATTGGTATTTAGGAGAATACTGGCGGTGTAGATACTTACAACATATTAGAATCTGAATTGCATGATACGAACCCTTAGTCTATTTCATGTACCGTTGAACGCTGCCAAAAATATTTATTTATATTATTTTTACTGTCACCTGTATGTGAGGTAGATACTCTAGGAAAGTCCTCAGACGTTACTTTCGAAATAAGTGCGACGAATATCAAAATAATGTTAAAAGCGTAAAATTTGTTACTCAATAGAATTAAATTTATTCAAACAGTAAATTTTCACAAATTCATAGTATTTTTCCATAGCTTAGAAGCAGTCATCAATGCTTGGCACATAGCCGTCGCAGTAATGCCAGGTGGACCAGGCGGACCAACCTTGCATACGTAAGACCTCTTGGGCACAACGAACTATAGGTTCGATGTCGTTAGTCAATAATTCATCACAGCCGATGTGGCACTGATTGTAGGAGAAGCGACCGTCCGCAGGTTGGCACCAGTAGTAGTCGTTGATCTGGAAGATACCATAATCGTTGGAGCCATTGTAGTTGGTTGGACCGACAACATCGGTGCGGTAGGAGCTCTCGTGTTCGGCAATACAAGCCCAACGTGCCAATTGATCCCTAGGTACACCCAAGCGAGACATCTCACGAGCCAAGGAGCAACGGTCCAGGACCTCGCCGAAGGCTGGTGCGGCTAAAGCCAAAGCGAAGACCAAGAGGGCGAAAGCTTTCATGTTGATTGGTTAATACAGTGAAAAGAACTGATGCTTTCAGTAAGACGGGGTGCAGCTTTTATACAGTTTTGTCGAGATTTTGTGAAATGATACCTCATATCAGTACCAAACGCATAACGTTACTCGCACCATATTATCAGAATAAAAAAGTACCGAAAGAAGTTTATTTAGTCTAAATATTAAGATTTGGTATATTCGAGTATACTAATTTAATGTGATCAATCAGAGATAAAGAGACTTATCTACACACAGATATACTGCAACTATTGAGTCGGAGTACACAAGTTGCATTTTATTTTTTGAATAAACAATATTGTTGACTTCTTACTACATGGTATAAAATCTGAAAATTTGGAAAATGTCTGTCCGTTTCAACAGCTCGGTCAAGTGAAGCTAAGAGTAGGAACATGATCTAACTTTTGGCTTTAAAAACATCAGTGTGGCTTATATGTCTTTTAAATATTATTGAAGGATGTGACTTGGTGGCAAAAAGTCGCGTGACTTTACATGTCAAAAAAGAAATCATTGTCATTCTATCCTACCGCAAGACTGAGCAGAAGACGTCCAGGACCTCAACAATACCTTTAAAACTTTTCACTAAAGGGGTGAAAATTAGTATACATATGTACCACATATAATTATGTGGACCTAAATGAACAGACACGCACTCCAGAAATTTTATCGCCAGAAAAAGTTTAGTTTCCTTAAAAACTTCAATTACAGAATTGTTATCATATATTATAATCTTGTCATTGATTAAATGGACACGCTCTGCTGGTTTGTATAATTTTAGTTCCCACTGAACCCTGGACAAAAGTGAGGTTAAATGAGTTCAGAAAATAATTGCACGATTCATATAAGACGTACATACTTATAAATTGGGTAAAAACTATTAAATTGTATACATTGCTTAGCATAAGTCCAATTTTTTAAAAGTCGCACATTTTGTTTTCCTTTCTTATGCCCAGAAACCCTAATACAATACCTTGTATGTTTGCGACACTCTGCCAGAGAAGTAACTTCTTAAGCTTAAGAAAACAATTTATACATGCATACATATACTAGGGTGGGTAAAAAAATGTTTTTGTTTCGTTTGGTACTCTGAAAAATTGGTTAACAGACGCTTTTAAGAAATACTTTCCCAGTATGAGCTCTTAATTGTAACGGTAAGGTCCTCCGCTTACCACTTTTCTAAAATTATTTTTTATTATTTTGCGAATTTCGTAGGAAATTGAGTGCCTTTAAAAAACATTATATTTTGAACCACCCTAATGTATACTCCAGTTTTTCCTTTTTAACTTTTACTTATCATTTTAGAGCGAAGTGCCTCCCCCTCATAACTGAAGCATGACGAACTTCTCGCTTTAGTTAGCCACAAGTACATGTACTTAGATCATAAGTGACTGACTACCTACACATGTATGTAGTACAATAAATTAGGAAAAATATTCCTCCAAAGTAGGAACAAAAAGTTTCTGGCCACCTGGAAAAAAATTATTGTTCATCACCAATATTCTCTTAACCCATACAATCTTACTAAAATTATGTTCGAATAAATAATTGTACTAAGTAAAATTTTAGGACGAACTCACATTTTTTATTTCAATTTATATTTTTTAAAATTCATTTACAAAAAATTCTCAATAGCTTAGAAGCAGTCATCAATGCTGGGCACATAGCCGTCGCAGTAATGCCAGGTGGACCAGGCGGACCAACCTTGCATACGTAAAATCTTTTGAGCACAACGTACTATAGGTTCGATGTCGTTAGTCAATAATCCATCGCAGCTGATGTCACACTGGTTGTAGGAGAAGCGACCGTCCGCAGGTTGGCACCAGTAATAGTCGTTGATCTGGAAGATACCGTAGTCATTGGAGCCATTGTAGTTGGTTGGACCGACGACGTCAGTTCGGTAGGAGCTCTCATGTTCGGCAATACAAGCCCAACGAGCTAATTGATCCCTGGGAACACCCAAGCGAGACATCTCACGAGCCAAGGAACAACGGTCCAGAACCTCGCCGAAGGCTGGTGTGGCCAAAGCGACAGCGAAGAGCAAGAATGCGAAAGCTTTCATGTTGATTAATTAATGCAGTAGGAAGAACTGATACTTTTCTTCAAGTAGCGAGCCGCTTTTAAATGATTTGCGTCGACAGATTTAATAAATTGATAAGTCTTGCAGGCAATAAGAACTTAAGATATTTTCAAAGATATGTCAGACGGACGATAATATATCAATGAAGGTGAAACTTCTTTAATACATATGTATGTATAAAATTATATTCATTGTATTGAGCGTAAATTTAAGTGAGACTGGTGAGCCAAATTGATCTTATTTTGAAATATTGTTGTTCTCATACCAGTATAGGGTGTTACATATAGATATTCATAAAGTATGTTAGAAAAATTCTTCATTACTTGTAAGATGATAAACTTACTATAATCTCTACTTTCAAGGACAAAAGTTCTCTCGAGCGGTATTTTCAAATAGTTAGAAGATTATTATAGAATAGAGTAAAGTAATAATATTAATTGAACAAGTCATTTACGATTTCGATTTTTAATAAATCAGATAACTTACTGTAAAACATGCAATAAGGTCGAATAAACTAAATCGCTTTTCCCCTAAGTGAGTTTTAATGAAAAAAATAAATTACTTCACTTATAATGAAAAAAGTTAAAATAATTTATTTTAGTTCACTTACGTCTGTATTCAGCGGTGCTCATCAAGAAATTTATATTAAACATCACCCTGTATATGCGATTGCAATATCAACTGTGATTGCAATACTTATCTATCTCGAAACACTTCATGTTATAATTATTTACTCAATTAGATCTGCCTTCAATTAGTATAAAAGACCGCCGACTTTTGGTAAATATTCATCAGTTTTATCAAACAGTACCAAATAATCAACATGAAAGCTTTCGCCTTCTTGCTCTTTGCTGTGGCTTTGATCGCACCAGCCTTCGCTGAGGTCCTGAACCGCTGCTCCTTGGCTCGTGAGATGTCTCGCTTGGGTGTTCCCAGGGATCAATTGGCTCGTTGGGCTTGTATTGCTGAGCACGAGAGCTCCTACCGCACTGACGTCGTCGGTCCAACCAACTACAATGGCTCCAATGACTACGGTATCTTCCAGATCAACGACTATTACTGGTGTCAACCTGCTGACGGTCGCTTCTCCTACAACCAGTGTGACATCAGCTGCGATGGATTATTGACTAACGACATCGAACCTATAGTACGTTGTGCTCAAAAGATTTTACGTATGCAAGGTTGGTCCGCCTGGTCCACCTGGCACTACTGCGACGGCTATGTGCCCAGCATTGATGACTGCTTCTAAGCTATTGAGAATTTTTTGTAAATGAATTTTAAAAAATATAAATTGAAATAAAAATGTGTAGTTTGTCCTAAAATTTTTATTTTGTACAATTATTTGTGTCAACGCAGTTTAGGTAATATGGTGTGGGATAAAAGAATATTGGTGATGGACAATAATTTTTTCCAGGTGTCCAGAAACTTTTTATTTTTAATTTGGCGGAATATTTTTTCTTAATTTATTGCTTTGTCATTCTGCGTGTCTAGTTGTGAGAAAAATGCACTTGCTGTTAGTTCAGATCAATTATGTATGTACATATGTAAGTAGTCAGACACTCATGATCTAAGTACATGTACTTGTGGCTAGCTCAAGCGAGAACTTCGTCATGCTTCAGTTATGAGGGGAGGCATTTTATTCTAAAGTGATAAGCAAAAGTTAAAAAGGAAAAATTAGGGTGTGTCAAAAAAAATTAATGATATTTTGCTTCGTACTCTGAAAAATTGATAAATATATATCTCATATATTGATGAAAAGCTCTCAAAGTGTGACCTCTTAATTGTAACGGGAAGATCTTTGTCATTGAGTTCATTCATAAGAATTTTTTCTTTCATTAATATAAACAAATTTTAAACGCTTAGAATCAGAAAAAACCATTGGACATATGTTTTTAAGGGCACTCAATTTGCTACAAAATCTACAAAACAAAAAATTTTTTCAGGTAGTTGCAAGCGACATACAAATATTTCTATCTGATAATAAGAAAAAGATGGAAAACCGGTAGGAGGAATATCCTGTTACAATGAAGAGCTCATACTTGGAGAGGCTTTCCAGAAGTGTCTGTCAACAAATTTTTCAAAGTAGCAAGCGAAAAAAAAACATTTCGTCTTTTTTAACCCACCCTAGTACACATACTCGTATGCATGTATAAAATGTTTTCTTACGCTTAAAAGTTAAAGTTACTTCTCCGGCAAGGTGTCGTAAGCATATTAGGGTTCTTGGGCACAAGAAAGGAAATCAAAATGTGCTTTTGTTACTTAATCTATTAAAAATGGAACATGGACTATACAATTTATAATATTTAGTATTTTTTTATGCAATTTTTTTATGCCTTATATGAACATTGCAATTTTCTTCTGAACTTTGTTAACATCTCTTTTGTTCAGGTTGCAGTCAAGAGCTTAAATTATACAAACCAGCAGAGCGTGTCCATTTAATCAATGACAAGATTATAATGTATGATAACAAGTAAGCAATTGAAGTTTCAGCCTCAGTTGTGAAAAGTTAAATTTTTGTCTACACAATAATTCAACTTTTTCTCACGATAAAATTTCTGTAGTGCGTGTCTGTTCAGATCGATGTAACTATATGTGGACTTACACCGCTTCAGTGTTCTGTATGAGAAGTTTTAAATATAGAGTTGAGATAAAGCCAAAAGAGCATATTCTGCTCTATCCTGCTATATTATAAAATGACAAACAAAAAATTTTTTGTCATTTAAAGCCACAGAACATTTTGCTACCAAGTCACAACCTTCAACAATGCCTAAAGACCATAGAAACCTAATTGATTTTGTTAAACCAAACGATAGCTGATCTTGTAGCTCTGTGCTTCACAGGACTGAGTTGGTGAAAGAGCAAAACATTTTCCAACTTAATCTTACACCGTGTAGTAAGAAGTTAGCAATATTGTTTATACAAAAAATAAACTTCAACCTACGGACTTCAACCCAATAGTTGCAGTATCTGTGGTTAGATAAGTCTCTTTATCGCTGATTGACCACATTAAACGAGTATATTCAAATATACCAAACCTTTATGTTTAGCCTATATAAACTTCTTTCGGTACTTTTTTATTCTGATAATTCGGTGCGAGTAACGATATCCGTTTGACACTGATATGAGATATCATTTCACAAAATCTTGAAAAATCTGTATATAAGCTGCACCCCGCTTTACTGAAAGCATCAGTTCTCGCTACTGTATTAACTAATCAACATGAAAGCTTTCGCCCTATTTGTCTTCGCTGTGGCTTTAGCCGCACCAGCCTTCGCTGAGGTCTTGGATCGTTGCTCCTTGGCTCGTGAGATGTCTCGCTTGGGTGTTCCTAGGGATCAACTAGCTCGTTGGGCTTGTATTGCCGAACACGAGAGCTCCTACCGCACCGATGTCGTCGGCCCAACCAACTACAATGGCTCCAACGATTATGGTATCTTCCAGATCAACGACTATTACTGGTGCCAACCTGCGGACGGTCGCTTCTCCTACAATCAGTGCCACATCGGCTGTGATGAATTATTGACTAACGACATCGAACCTATAGTACGTTGTGCCCAAGAGGTCTTACGTATGCAAGGTTGGTCCGCCTGGTCCACCTGGCACTACTGCGACGGCTATGTGCCAAGCATTGATGACTGCTTCTAAAAATGTTTGAAAGTTGTTGATTTTTGATAAATAAATATACATATACATTGAAAAAGAATTTTTCTATTTTGAAATTATTGTGTTTAGTGATTCTTAGAAACAAAATTTTACGAAGTTTTCTTTTTTATACAAGCTCCGATTTTATAATATGTGGCAGATACAAACTTAAACTTCTTTTTAACAAAACTAGGTATAATTTTATACAAAAATATTTTATACGTGGCAAATACTTTATGAGTATGTGTATGTATGTGTTTGAGGTCGAGAGTCGAAAGTAAGCTAATAATCAAATAATTAACACATTGGCAAGGTCTCATAAAAATTGTGTCGAATTTTGTTTTTTACAAGCTCAAAAAGTCAAAACGATGTCTAGACGTTTAGTATGTCTACTCGCCTGTTTGCAAACAAAAACTTGAATAAGAAAATATATAAACCTTATAAAAATTTGTACGTGGATTCGTGGATATACTCGTACTGAGGCTGTATGGAAATTGCCATCATGAGATGATCAAACTTTGATCCAAACATTGTCGCAATATGACCTTAAATGTTTTCTTTATGTAAAAAATGTAAGGGTCTACTCTCTACTATTAAGTAGGCTTTCTTTTTTATTGTTGATATAATGATTTTCAAATGTATAGTGATTTTAGGACCCTTTACTTTCTATGATGAATATTCCAATTTATTTTAATCACGTCGATTTTAAAGTAATTACTTTGGATGTTAAACAAAATACGTAAATGGAATGTCTGAAGTTAAATTTAAACCACTATTCTTAACTTTCCCGGCTCGGATAATTCTGCGCTTATACAGATACGCCTTTGGCGTCGGTTAAAATATAAGAAGGTTAAATGTTGGAGATATAGGCAAGAATCTTCGGCATAAATTATATTCGAAAAAGTCGTCTGATTACTTTTCTTAGCGGGGTAGAGGTGCTGAAGTTACTTTTTTAGTTCGGTTGGTAATGTGATCACTTTTTTCTTAGATATATGAAAAATTATTAATTGAGGTTAGGAACCATTACAAGCTAAGGTCAATAAACGTATAAAGCATTAGTTTGGTCTCATTTTAAATAGGATGTAAAACTATGGAATACTTCAAGTTTAATTTTTTGCTTAACAGATAATGAACTAAAAGGTTTTTATGCCATAGATATATTACGAGAAACCTGTTTTGTAGTTAATGACTAAGTTAAATATACTTCAACCAGCAGGAGAAACTTCCCCATCGTTTAAGAAGTGCAAGTCATCACCAAAACTCAGTAAATACATTTTTCAACTATTTAACGGTTCTTTACGACTAAAACCGCTTTTCTTGAACTAAAATCCGCAATTTTAAAAACGAAAGTCAAATCTCATAAAGTGCACGTATCCTCAATTTTCTGTTTACTGTTATTTAATTATGGCTATGTCTCTCATTTCAATCCACTTCAAATACATTCGCACATTGAAATTTTTTAGTATTTAGAATATTTAACCCCATATCAGTCTACACATGCTGAGGTACAAACAAATCTTGGGGAACCACCTGTCTTATATCGCAAATCAGAAGCAAAATCGCTTAACCATGGCTCCCTAACAGCCTGGTAAAGTCGAAAGCAAAATTATCTACATTTTGCACTACATCTCATTGACTCCCACAAAACAAAATACGTTTATCTTATCATACAAAGTAGCTAACTTCATTTGAAAGTTTATTGGAAGTAAATTGCATTATACGAAAAGCAACAATAACTGGATATGTCTGGAAAGTATTATCATTCAATCTGTAAGTATACAGTCCAGTATACTTAGATAACTTTTTGTCTCAAATTAATACACGTGTAAGATCAATCAATGAATGGCGGCAAATATTAGAAATAAAACAAAACTTTATCAAAATTGTCACTAATTATTCAAAACAAAGATTATCACAATAGTTCAATGCGGCTGTTCAGCGCTATAAAAGCTGCTCTAAGGCTGTCAGAAATCATTAGTTCTAAACAGTTCTTTAGAAACAATACACCACACCATGAAAGCTTTCGCCTTCTTGCTCTTCGCTCTGGCTTTAGCCGCACCAGCCTTCGGCGAGGTCTTGGATCGTTGCTCCTTGGCACGTGAGATGTCTCGCTTGGGTGTGCCCAGGGATCAATTGGCACGTTGGGCTTGTATTGCCGAACACGAGAGCTCCTACCGCACCGATGTTGTTGGCCCAACCAACTACAATGGCTCCAACGATTACGGTATCTTCCAGATCAACGACTACTACTGGTGTCAACCTGCGGACGGTCGCTTCTCCTACAACCAGTGCCACATCAGCTGCGATGGATTATTGACTAACGACATCGAACCCATAGTACGTTGTGCTCAAAAGATTTTACGTATGCAAGGTTGGTCCGCCTGGTCCACCTGGCACTACTGCGACGGTTATGTGCCCAGCATTGATGACTGCTTCTAAAGTGGTTGAGTTTGTGATTGCTGTTGAGTTGTAATTGCTTAAATTTGTTGCTGTTCAGTTTTGTTAAAATAAAATATTTTCTTATTCTTTGAATTGTTGTAGTACTTACTCCTTATTTCGCTCTCTCTTGTATAGAGGAATGAATAAAAATTTCTACCGAAAAAATTTAGAAGCTTCTTGTCTACGGAACCTTATGCTTTCGATGCTAACAAATAGTATTTCAATTGAAATTTCTTCGAATGCACAACAATACAAAACACGCCAAGAAAATAGGCCACCTCCCAGCCAGCAATGCACGGAGTGTTTTACTGGAAAATTGCGTGGTTGCATGTGGGTGCAGACGTCGCTTGTGAATAGATGGCGGGCATACAATAGAACGTTTAACTACCGCATTTTCTGTGTTGCGCATGCGTAGCAGCTCATGTCGCATGCCTCAAATTACCGACAACTTGTAAGTATTTGACAAGAAAAACATTTGTTTGTGTTTTCGCATGGCTTTCTCCAGTTACGGTAGAATTTTTGTCAGCGAACACTGCTAATGGCCATCCCTGTTCAATTTCCTTACTCATGTCAGGGTGTATGTGTGTATTTATAAGTAAGTGTGTATGTATGTATATCTAGGTGCTTATGGCAGTATACCGTTAAACAATGGTCTTGACGCATTTGTTCCGTGTGGTTAAACTAACATGATTTCCACATGTCATACCGCAACCGCAACAATTTACATGCAACAACATGCAACTTGTGCAAAAACAACTTGTAATTGCATGCCATGAAACAATGGGCGAAGACGTCAATGCTATCATCATGATCTGCATCTTGTCAATTCTTGATGCTTTTGTTTAGCGCGCATTTAAACGCTTAATTCTTTTATATTTGCTTGCCTCAAAGTTGGTTGCTGGTAATGCCAACGAAGCTGCAGCGCAGAAATATGAGTAGTATCCGCCTCTGCCTGGCAGTCTAACCTAGAACTTTCTCACACTTCCGACAATCACGCATACACCTTCATACATACATACATATGTGCGTATGTCCATAAGTTCTGCGTGAAGTTTAGTTGCATTCAAAGTCATTTAAATTATGCAAATTATTGTTGTGCGTCTGTGTGTGTGTGGCCGTGTATGTGCTGAGTATGCTTTCATCGCTTTTAATCGTTTTCCAAGTATTACGATTGTTTCTTTCATAATTTTTTTCTCAGAATTTCGTTACCATTACATACAAATGTATAATCTTCATTTCTTTTGTGCTATTTTCATTCCCTACTCTTCGTTTTTTTCTTTCACACTGCCGTTTTAGTTGTCTTAAAAGTCGTTTTAGCGCCCGTTCAACGCCGCCTAAGGTCAATATATTTCTAACATCAGCTTCCTATTCAACGTTGCTGCTTCCCACGCCTTCAGCTGCCTTTTTTGCCAGATTTATGATTTATTCGCAGAAATAATTATTTTCTAAAATGATCATTCTTCGTTGTAAGACATGAGGGAGAGATGAACAACGGAACTCTTTATATAGATTTTTTGGAATTAAATTAGATATAAATATGCACCAAATGAGTAAGTAAGAGGCAGTGAACGTTGAGTAGAAATTGAAATTACACGAATAAATTCTAAATATTCGCAAAATTCATTCTTAAAAAGAAATCTTTGAAGTTATTGAGGCTTTCCAAGTTTTAGATTATATAATACAATATTAAATATAAAAAAAAATTAGGTTGAAGTTTGATTAGAAATACGAAAAGACTTTTTCGACTACCCAATATTTACACCTTATAAAATTTGTTTTCAAAAATAAAACCTTTTTCGTCTTCCGATTTCAGCTTTTGGTATTTTTATTTTTCTTTTCTACCAACTAAAGAGCTTTCAAATAAGACTGATATGATTTCTTTAAGCAAAAAGACACACTAATTGTTAAAAAAATTCAATTTTTTTCTTTAATGTGAAGTGTAATTATACTATTAAGTTTAGAACATAACACCATTAATATGACCTCCATGACTTCTTTTGCTGGAATGATTTCGATGAACACAATTTTCGAGTACTTTTTCTACTAAATCAAGTCGTATGCCTTTTATAAGACGTTCAATATTGACTACTAATGCCTGAAGAGAGCCTGTATTATTGCTAAAGACCATTGACTTCCATTAACCCCACAAGCAGTAGTTTAATGGTGTTAATTCACAACTTCTTGGAGTCCATTTAATGTCATAATTTCTCCAAATAATCAAATCTCCAAACTTTTCTAACAATAATTCGGTGGTAGCACGTGCTGTGTGGAACCAGATGTTGTCATTGTTTATACCGCTCTTCATTGCCAGTAATGGTGACACCAGCTTTATTTACCGCAACATTCAGATTAAAGTGAGCCTCAGCGGAGAAGATAATTTTCTTAAAAAACCGTTCTCGTGTTGTTCCAAGGCAAAATCAGCAAATTCACGACGTTTACGGTGGTCCAATGGCTTCAGTTCTTGATGAGAACAATTTTATACGGATGTAAGGCCAAATCCTTTCTCAAAATCCGCCAGGTTGTGGTTTGACACAGTCTCAATTCTTGAGTACGTGTAAAGAAAATGTACGCTCAGAATTTCCAATAATTCGACGAATAGCGAGCACAGGTTAACGATTATTATGACCATAAAATGGCAAAAGCGCACGCAAAGTTGCAATTGGAGAACGATCGAGAAGCTCAAAGACAATATTCAGCACATCATAATCCAACTTCCAGCCGAAATGCTGTCCGAATCCGCAATGAGTCATCAAAAATGTGTGTAAACAGGTGGATACCTGCAAAGAAATCATTGGCCATATTTTATCCAAAAATAGGACAATTTTGACCAAATTCGAGTGGCATACAAAAATAATTCTTTGTCTATATAATAATACTTTTTATAAACTATTAGATCGATTATTCTAAAATAAACATCTTATTTTCTTTTCATTTTAGGTAAGCACCCATGGCTTTTTATACAAAAAAAAAAAAACTAATGATCAGTTAATATTCGACTGAAATGAACGTCAAAAAGAAGTTTGAATCTCTACAGTACTGGTATGAAACAAATCTAAATTCTATAACCTCAAAATTTATGACTTTTAACTTATCACTGATGTTCTGAATACATTTCCAATATTTAGAAGTCGTACTATGAGCAATTAGGTCACTGCTATTTTTTCAACTAAAAAGAGTAAAAGAGTAAAAAATAGTATACAAATATTGTTATAATTCATCAGAATCTGTCAGAAGATCAAATGCGACAAACTTACGGTTTGATAAATGTTTTGTCGTTCAGAAACATCGAAAATGCGATTTTTTTTTTCGAAAAAATCTCTGCTTATATTGACACTTTTTACAAATAAATAGCATATTTTCATATTCCACCTCTGCAACTGCATTAAAAATCACCTTAAACTAAATTAAAATATTTGGCTCTAGACTCCAAATGTCTGCCATGACAATAATCAAACTGTTGACAGTTTGTCAACATAAAAGTGACAGCTGTCAACAACTAAATTGCAGAATAGGCAAGAAAAATCCAAGCAAGCATGCGAAGTTACAGTTGAGAAGAAAAAATTAATAAAATTATGCAAACAGCGGAAAAAGCATATGTAGCAAATAAATAAAAGCCGAGGTGGGAAAAGAAATGAAAAATCGCCAACGACAAAAATGCAAATGAAAAGCATTTGTTACACACAGCCGAGCGCAAAAAAAAAAATTATACAATTGGCTAGAGAGATAGCAACACAAGATGTGCATAATTTAGTGTGAACAAAAATGCGTGGGACTAACAACAACAGCAGCAAACACACAATAGACCGAGATAAGGCAAGAAATAGAAATGGTTATGTTCAATAAACGTGCGACAAAGTGAGAATATTTAGTAGCGAGAATAAAATTTTCATGCATTAAATATTCTAAATTCAATTTCTTAACTAAATTAGCTATGTTATATTGGGTAGTCGAAAAAGTTTCTTCGTATTTTGTCAATATTGTATAAAAACATAAATTAATGCTCTGGTGTATAATAAAAGAAAGCGCAAAGTGAAAATTTAATGCAAATAAATATAAGGAAAAATAAAAAATTCAATTAAAATGCAAAATATCATACACATTACACATATGGATATACAGACATTGGCAATAAAACAATTATGAGCTAATTTGGTGGAAGTCATAAAGAAATAGTGTTTTCAAAAAACTACACTCAGCATTTGAATTGAATGCGCATGTGAAAAGAGCCTAGCTTAAGCTAGAAACTCTGTGACTGAATGCTGCAAAGTGTCAACGTATGTAAGAAAGAGTTGCCGCTGCAAAATGTGACAAACGAGCAACACGTCATGATTGCATTTAAGATAAGCTAACCTCGCCATCAGCGGCGACAGTAGCAGCCGCCGCACGACCGTTCATCATTACGGCAAGAAGCAAAGAAAATAAAGAAAGCTTTCTTACCTAAGTGTACAAAAATACTATATGACAAAAAAAAAACATAAATTAGCTAAACGTCAGCTCAACTACCGACTTACCGAGTTACCGAGTCGGTAGATAAAATTATTTTCCCAAGCAACCAAAATAGTCATCATCTGCTATATATGCCGTGCCGAAGTAATTGGCTCGAACAAAAAATTTTAGCACTAAAATATATTATACAATTTTACTGCACTCGCCATTATACGCGCTTAAAGACAGTAATAAAATAAAATATTATACAAAATGTAAATTTTGCGAAAAATTTAATTGCCTACTGACTTAGAAATAGAGATTTACTCACATGCTTTCTAGGCAGTCTTTAATCTGTAGTTTTTTTTTGAGTTATGAACTTTTGGAACACCAACTGAAATTCCTGCAGCGAGATCAGATATAAAGTGAAATCATTCAACAAAAAATTCCATTAAATGTTATAAAAGGGGAAAAAAATTTCTTTTAGAAAGTTCAGAATGTTAGGGAAAAATCCTTCCGCGATAATTTTTGGAAAAAATGTTTAGATTGGTACAAATTATTCAAAGAGGATCGAGAACGTGTTGACAACGACCTCGTTGGGACGTCCATCAACATCAACTTATAATCCATATGTCAATGAAATAAAGGAATTGGTGCTTGAGAATAGACGACTAACAGTCAAAGGTCTTATTGGCATCGTTAGAATATCGGAGGGATCGGTAAAAACGTTTTTGAAAAATCGTTTTGGCCTAAGAAAAGTGAAAGCACGATTGGTTCCGAAATCACTCAATTATCTATGCTTACGACCCGAAAAACGACGATCAACCGTGGTAAAGGTGAGCCGAAGCCGAAAAAGCTATGTAAAAGCTGGTCAAAAATCAAGCTTATGTTGACAGTTTTCTTCGATTATCGAGGAGTGGGCCCAGAATTTTCCTAGCCGACTGGGAAACTGCCAAAAAATACACGTTGAGCATTTTCTGCTTGTTCTTCGTTGAGGGTTTGGGCCGTCCTCTTTTTTAGCCAATAAAACACCGCCGCAACTATTAGTATTCGCCTTAGTTAGCTCTGTGTGGCTTTTGACTATATAGATTATGCGATAGTTTTATTTTGTAATAACTGTTCGGGGGATCCTTATAATGACTGCCAACATACATAACTTATGTATAGGTTACCTGTTAACATTTGATTTGAAAAAAGGGAAATTTTGTATTTAATTTTATCAGGTATGAATCGTTGATGCGAGAACTAACTGTCGTTTTTTTCTCGTCGACTAATCACGATTTTTTTATATGCCTTACTTGCTTCTCTCACACCTATATGGATTTTATATGACCTTATTGCTGCATTTTTATATAACCTTTACAGCAAATACACACTTTCGTTTTTCTAGATATTTTCGGTTTTTTTCTACAGCAAATTGAAAGCCAAGTTGACAGGTTCTTAAATATGGCTTCAGTGTTTAAATATATCACTCAAGTAATCCGTGTGATATTTATCAGAATTTTTTCTAATTCTATCAAATCTCACTTCAAATATACCCTTTGGGTTCTACCCAAAGACCTTTAGTCTGTTTACAGCGTAAATATTAGAATAGAAGCTCTCCAAAGTCATTGCAAATGCAGCTATACAAGCAATATAATTACGCAATTGCAATTGTTGACAGAAGTGCTCATACTTTAAACCAATTAAAATGCCATTCAACAAGTTTCTTTACACAAATGAGTATTTTATACTACCACTTAAGTAGGTGCGGATCATACTCGTACGCGAACGACCGTGTATTTTAAGCATCTGCAAATATTGTACAGTAGCTTGCGTATCAACAGTCAACAATTGAACTGCTGATTATCGATTGTTGACACTTGGAACAAAACAAAGCGAGCGAAACCGTTAACTTCGGCTGCCCCGCAGCTATAATACCATACACAGGTACATTTTTATAGCAGGGTATAAAAAGATCTTTTTCTTGATTTTCTTCGAACAGTTTGTATGAAAGCTATATGCTATAGTGGGCCGATTTTAACAATTTGTACGGAGATCGTAGCATTGACTTGGATAATAAGTCGTGCTAAATTTCATAAAGATATCTGTCAAATTAAATTTTTTCCATAGAAGGTCTTCTTTTCTATCGATCGGTTTGTATGACAGCTATATGCTACAGTGGTCCGATCTGAGTAATTTGTACGGAGCTTGTGGTCTTGCCTTGGATAATAATTTATACCGAAAATTTGGGAAAATTCCTTGACAAATAAAAAAGTTTTTCATACAAAAACTTGATTACGATCGATCAGTTTGTATGGCAGCTATATGCTATAGAAGTCTGATAACGACGGTTCCGACAAATGAGCATCTTCTCAAGGAGAAAAGCAAATACGCAAAATTTCAGATCGATAACACAAAAACTGAGCGACTAGTTCGCTTATATATAGAGAGGCAGTCAGACGTTCAGTGACTAAATCGGCTCAACTCGCAACTTTGATGATTTATCCTATATATCATATGTTATATAGCATTATATTCTTCTGGGTGTTACAAATTTCGTCGCAAACTTAATATACCCAACTCAGGATATAAATGTGGTGACAAAAAATTTGGCTGACAGTGTGAACGCCATGTTTCTGCGCTCGCTCCCAGTCTGAAATATGGTACACCATTGGACTATTGCTGCATACAAATACTTGTATGTACATATGAGTATTTGGATTTGATTTTCATTTTCCTTTCCTTATATATTTTATTGTTGCTTTTGCATTCATCTAATCAATTAACCAAATTCGCTACACTTCGAACACTAATGAACACAAATAGTTTTGTTGTTAAACAATTTGTTAAATAATTGCATGCCAAGGTGTGTAAAACAAGGCAATAAAGCCAAGTCAAAAATTTAATTAATTCAAATCGCCAACGCTGAGCGGTAAGCGTGTAAAATTTATATACTTATACATACATACATACTTATATATATTTTTTTATTTTTTCCTTATGCATTTTTCGATAACCAACCACCCTTAACGGTCTCATTCAATTAAGTTCAAATCGTTTTATATATCTTGCATTTACTTGTCATATACATACGTATTATGTTTTGTATTGACACTTCAACTACCGTTAACCGCATTCGAATCACGTTGAATGCGACAGTTTTGTTGATAAACTCATTATTTATGATTTACTGCTTAGATTAGACCTTTGTGACAATTTGTATGCGTTTAATTGAGCAGAAACACGCCCACTGGCGTTATAAAAATTGTATTTATAAATACATTCATATGCTGATTCGGAAACCGCTTTTATAGGTATTGTAAATTCTAATAATTTACAGCGATTGGTTAATGAATGGGCGTGTTGGCGCCTTTATCATATGTAACATTAATTAAACACTCTTTTTAGCAGCCAGCGTTTGTTGTTTGATAAGCTTATCAGCACTGTAGAGGAGAGAGGTGAAATAAATTAGAGACTTGGATCAGAATACTCTTGCAATAAGTAGCTGCAATTATCTGGAAGTTCTTACCTTTAAAATCATTGCACCAACATAAAAGTATCGCTTAATACAAGGCTTTTTAAGCTTCTTAATATTATTCAGCAATCATTTTCTTGAATTGAATAAATGCTGTAAACCGAAAATGAATAAAGAGAAATATGAAAAATGGTTCAACAGTCTTACTAGAAATTGAAGAGCGATCAACTTGAGCAATTTTTTCAAACTCAGCTGCGATTATTTTGATCTCATGAAAGCATCTGGTGTAGTGATTAAAGCACAAAACACCATTTCAACTTATTTTTTCGACCGATATTAAAAAATATTTCTAAAAATAATGAATATGTCTCGTGTGTGTTTCCTCGCTGAAAAAGCTTCTTAAAAATTCCAAAACAGCTAAAGTGTTTCACAAGTGCTTTGAAAATTGCAGGTTCTAGAGCGTGTACATTAAGTTCTTCAGGTGTTTGTCTTTCAGCGCTTGGTTCTATTAGAATCACCTCTAACAAATTTGTATAAGCAACAGCGATCCCTGCTTCCTCAGCATATGATCGTGGCTTCTGTTTCTCTTTCATTTAAATAAAGAAAATTTTTCAAAACCTTCACTAAACTAAAAATCCAGTTATTAATTTCTATGTCCATTCAGTTGTTCTTTGCAGCTTCTTAAAGATATTTTATCAAATAAAAAATTTTACATATAAGAAGTTGATTTTGATTTTGATTAAAAGTTTATATGATAGCTATAGGTTAAAGGGATCTAATATTGACGATTCCGAGCAGCTTATTGAAAAGAAAAGGACATGTGGTAAATTTCAGATTTTGTTCATTTCATCTCCTACAAAGTAATCCTGCCCGCTACAATACAATTATGCCGACGAATTTCCCAGTCATCATAGCATTTGGAAAAATCCTCCGTCGTGATGGCCGCAGCCCTTTTTGGTTCAGTTTTTATATCCTCAATTGAGTCAAAACGGTGTCCTCGAAGTGAATTTTGCTGAATAGCCTGAAGTTACACGAAGGTAAACCAGGCGAATGCGGTGGTTACGGCACGATATTAGTGGAAAATGTGGGGAATTGATCACGAATAACCAATGCAGATGGTGCATTATCGCATTTCTTTGTTCAATAAGTTCAGACATAGTAAAAATCGAAGAAATCACTTTTAGAGCTTCACAAAACCGCGCGTATTTCAAATACAGGGTAGGCCATTTAAAGTTGACCCATCTGGCAACGCTGTAACTTTTAACAGCGCTGACAAATCGGCTAATGTCATACCGCGTTAGAAGCGTCATTCGAAGACAATTTATACCATGGAACAGTACACTCCAAAAGAACGCGCTGAAATTGTTCAGCTTTATATTCAAAATAACTTTTCAATTGTGTTAACTCAACGTGCGTTTCGCAAAAAAAAATAAAGTGAAAAGTGCTCCAGTTAAGAACACAATTAAGTCTTTATACGCAAAATTTGTGAACACCGGTAATCTCAGTAATGCCAATCATGCATCCAGACAACGCACAAGACGTTCTGATGAAAATATCGAAGCTGTACGAGCCAGTATTGAGGAGACTCCATCGACATCGAGTTATCGCCGCTCTCAGGAATTAGACATCTCTCGCACCACTCTCCGACGCATAATTCATAAAGATTTGAAGATGTTTCCATATAAAATTCAAATGGCACAAAAACTAAACCCAGCTGATTATCCGCGACGCCTTAATTTTGGCAAATGGGCCATCGAAATGGCTGAAAACGAACTTGACTTTTGGCGAAAACTCATCATGTCAGACGAGGCACATTTCTCGTTGAATGGAGGCGTAAACAAGCAAAATTGCCGATTTTATGCCACCGAAAATCCTCAATTAATTGAAGAACAGCCTCTTTACGACCAAAAAGTAACAGTTTGGTGCGGTGTTTGCGCGAATATGATCATCGGACCGTATTTTTTCGAAGACGATGATGGAGCCACGACAACAGTCAATGGTGAGCGTTATCGAGCCATGATAACGGATTTTGTGATACCCATTATTCGCGAAAATGACATGGATAACTTCTGGTTGCAACAGGACGGGGCTACATGCCATACAGCTCGACCAACAATCAATTTATTGCGACCATTTTTCCCCGGGCGATTGATATCGAAAAATGGTGATGTTGACTGGCCACCGAGATCACCAGATTTGACGCCACCAGACTTTTATTTGTGGGGTTATTTGAAATCCAAGGTATACGCTAATAAGCCAAAGACCTTAGCTCAACTGAAAGCCAACATTCGACGTGAAACAGCCGCCATATCATCCGAAACATTGGCCAAAGTCATGGAAAATGTCGAAAAAAGAGTGCATTTAGCTGTCAAAGCTAAAGGTGCCCATTTACGCGATCTAATTTTTAAATATTAGCTGAAACAAATCCCCTTGGACCAAAATAAATTATTTTTGAAATGAACAAAAAACATTGTTTTCTTTTGTTCTTTTTTTTTAGAAACAAATGGGTCAACTTTAAATGGCCTACCCTGTACTAATCAATATTTTGAAGTAAAATTTAACATAGATGTTATTAACAGTAATACGAAATTACAGAAATTTAACCGATTCGAAAAGCACGTGGTTTAAAATTAAAAATTCACCTTTCAATTTGATCACAGTAGTATATATATATATATGTACCATATACTTTATCGGTGTTCGGGTACTATGTTTTGTTTAGGACAAACCACATAACTAAATGTAACACCATTTTTACGCCACTTTGCCGATACCATATATACATAAGTCCATATTTACATAAATCTGTTATATTGAATGAAAAAAAGCCCCTCTTTGCAAAATAAATACTTTAACAAGCATATCGCCTGCATTGGAAATAGTAAACATTTCTGAAATTGAAGCAAATATGAATATGGCGAATTATTAAGTGCGTCAACGGCACAAAAATTATTAACCATTTTGGCGTAAGCGCCAATGACAAAATCACAAAATCGGCTATTACATGTAATAACGGTGGATATGTATACGTAAACATATATACACATTGTCAACACCATATTTACCGCAAGCAATTAGGCGCTTAGTGTCGCAGCTGTGACAGTTAAGCGTGCAACAAATCAATAAAACGGAATAAGTGGCAACAGTTGTGGCAACTTGTTTTCTGCGCGGTGGAGATGCGGTTAAATGTCAGAAATGGCCAATAAAAGTGAAAACATGGTTACAATAAAAATAAAAACAACAAGCATAATTTGTACAAACTGTAAAAGAAAATAAAGATGCTAAAAATAAACATTACAGCACCACAACAAGCCGACCAAACGCACAGACGGCTGGCGAGTCGAGTGAGTAGAGTACCAGAACCGCAGAGCTTACGACGCAGCGGACCACTAGCGCGTTTCAACAGTTACACGCCAAGCAAAGTAACGGCATTGGCTGCCATTTGGTCGACTCATTTGCTGCAAACTCATCTGCTGCATGAATAGCAACAAATTTTTGTCATCACTCATCACATTCAACCATTGCTGTCCGCATTTTCCATACCAACTTGTGTTGCAACTGCTTAATCGCTTTGAAAACTCACTGATTCGCTCAGCTCAGCGTTCATTGGACGTTAATTTGTCAGCATTTAATGTTGTCAAGGCGTTGTACGCGATTAATTGCCACGAAAGAAAGTGAAACTGTTACACATGCAACGACAATATTATATGTTGCAAGTAAATATTCAATAACAAACCATAAGTAACAACATGCTGCAGTGAAACCTGTCTAAGGCGAAATTCTGTGACACAATGATTTTGATAGCAGGACTAAAGGGAGATGTTACCTTTTAGATAAGACAACTGCAACAGGTGGGCTTAAGCGTTTGAAGGTTGACATTGCAAGCAGTTTTCTGACACAATTTGATTTAATTATTCACCCTGATCGTGCTTTATTATTCGATTCGATTATCAATCATCGTGGTTTGCAAACAGTGGCAAAATAGCGAAGCCCGTCCAGGGTTAAATATAGTTATCCTTCAAGGGCGATATAACGATTATAGCGCTAAAAACGTTTTCAAAACCATTTTTATAATAAATTCGCCTTAACCCTCAAAATAGTCAACACTTTCTGCGATTACCTCTTGATTGTTGCTAAATTTCTTACCAGCGGGCATTTTCTTGAGCTCTGAAAACATGAAATAGTCGCTGGGCTCATAGCTGGAGAATGGATGCGGAAGCAATTCGAAGACCAATTCATGGATTTTTGCCATACTTTTCACTTACTTCTGACACGTTACATTGTCTTGGCGAAAAGCACTTTCTTTTTCTTCAAATGTTGTTGTTCATAGTCTTTCCTTTTTCAAGTTCGTCCATAAAAATTATTCCATGCGCATCCAAGTATATAGACGCCATAAACTTGGCAGCCGACCGTTGCGTTTTACCACGCTTTTGAGTGAGTTGATCGTGCGCAATCCACTCGGATGACTGCCGATTGGACTTCGGAGTGAATTGATGGAGCCATATTTCATCCATTTTCAAATATCCACGCAAAAACTTGGGCTTACCACGCATGAACATCTCCAAAGACTTCTCTGAATTACCAACTCGTCATTGCTTTTGGTCAAAAGTGAGCTCGGACGGCAACCAATTTCCACAAAGCTTTCTCATACCCAAAATATTTTTGAATGATATGATGTACTCGTACACATTCAGTTGATATCTTTAGAGTGCCTGCTTTATTGAACAACTTAACTTTCTGGTCATCTAAAGTGATTTTGTGGACTTTTTTGCTGTTTACATCGTTAACAACCTCGTTTCGGCGTCCACTGCGTTCACCGTCTTCGGTGATCATTTTACCACGTCTAAACTTAGCATACCAATACTTGATGGTTTAATTTTCCTGACATAGTATCCGGAAACTCGTCATCAAGCAAAAATTTTGTTTCAACTGTATTTTTTTCCTTCAAAATGCGATATTTTATCAACACGCGAAATTCCTTTTTTCCACTTTTTCCACAATAATCAAAGTCGCTTCACTCAAATTGATAGAATTCAAAAGCCGATGGTCTAAGAGCTGTCAAATTTATGCACAGGCCTTTGAAGCTTAGAGCTAACTAAAAATCATATGGATTCAATTGTAATAGCGCCATCTATGTGTCAGGCCGGGAACTTTTCAATTTACTCTTGAAATGCTTTGAGGAAAGGCTTAGGAGACTTATTCAAAATTTAACTTACAAATAATTTCTAAGAAGTCACAAAGTTTTCTTGTCATCTGAGAAAGTCTCTCTTTTTCTTTTTCTTTCTTTCTCTCTCTTTTTTTCTCTTTTCAAAACAATAAAACCTCTATGGTATAATAATTCACTGATCTACTGATTAAAAACTTATATATTCTATTTATATAAAGATCTAATAACAAAGGTTCTTTAAATGTTTTCTTTGAATAATCTTTAATAAAATAACACATCTTATCAAACTTGAAAAAAAGGTGTGTGCTGAAAAAGTTGTAAAAAAATAATTATCGCTAAATAGCGATACCTGAACCATAGAAATTTAAAGTATACCTTCTCGAAGCTAAAGGCGAAAATACGAAAGGAAAAATGCAAATCTTATCTTAATTTCATTAAAACCAGTGAAAAAATTGCTTTTATTTATCTATTCACATATTTGTATGTGCCACAGATATTATTTATCTCCTGTTTTTCAAATTGTTTTTAATCTTATAAGTGCTTTCAGCGCGATAATGACCACTTACCGCTAAGCAATGCAACCAAAGACTGATAGAAACCTTAAACAAAATATTAACAACTAATTATTTTAAATTGCTAAAAGGCTGTTATGACTTTTGAAACTGATAATAAATTGAAAAGTGGGCATATATACGTCGAAGATTAAAGCTTAAAACGTATGCGCCTATATGCATGCAATAATTTTTGCTTTCTTTGCTATAAAAGTGCATAAAACCACAATTTTCCATATTTTGTTTATTTTTAGTTGATAATCTTTTGCAATAGAAAGTTGCTTTAACTGCTTCTTTTGCTAAGAAAAATCACAAAATGTGTACACACATAGTAGTCGTGCGAAATTTCCAAGCAGTTAGTCGTAAATTTTGGATTCGCAGTTAAATTCGAAGTCATGAAGTTGCAGCGGCATTGCAGAAGAAACCGCAAAAGGTGACTATGTGCAATTCACACAGTGTAAGGCTGCCGAAGCAAGTAGTATGTACGCATAGTATACATATATGTATGTATGTATATACCATATACATATACATATGTATGTACATGTAGAAAAGCAGATGCATGCTGCGTCTGCGCGTTTTTGTTGACGCTTTTATCAGCACGTTTGTCTGCGCCATTATATTTTAGCTACTGTCGTTGGCTTCAAATGAGTTTTAAATTTTATTTTTAATTTATTTGCATAGTTATCATTATGATCTTAGTCATTCATTTTCTTCTACAATTTCTAAATTTTTGCTTTTTAATATTAATTTTTTTTTTTCTTTCTTTTTGAATGGTTAATATTTGGCACGACTTTTGTATCAACTAAATGGCAAATATATTTTGTATTAAATCTGGATTCATAAATTACTTTTGTCTTAATAAAGTGACTGTTAATTTTTATAAAAAAAAACCTATAAATTTATTCATAGAATAATTTTACATTGCAAACGAAATTATAACATTAAACCAAATTTTTTTTAGGAACTACACTTTAATGATTAGAAACTAATAAAATTAGAAAACAAAATTTTAGTTAACATTTCCAAACTACTTTTCGAACAAAATTACCGCTTATTTAGCTCGAAAGTTATTAACAACAAAAAAACTTAACTTTTAAATAAAGAAATATTTGAAAAATTTAAATTAATAAGAGTGTTAAAAAATTAAAAAAAAATAATAAATATTAAAAAATAAGAGAAAATGCTTTGGAAAAAATAAACATAAAATTTACAGGGACGTACGTAAAGGGGATTTTAGGGGTTCAAATACCCCCGAAATTGTAGAGATTGAATATTAAGTTTCCTTTGTGTTCAAGTTAAAGTTCTAAAAGTAAAAACAACGCTTAATTTGGGTTACCTGAAAAATTAATATATTTCGTTAAAAGCGAGCTTGAAGTATTTATAGTTGAAGTTTCATTAACTGTGCAAAGAAATATTTAAATATTTACAAATAGTTTTTACAGTTATTAAATATTTCTAAACAATATTTTAGCTTCATTGTAATCGAAAGTATTTTATTTTATCGAGATATGTGCATATGTACGTATATCTACGAACATATATGAAGCTATCTACAGAAGGTTACTTACGAAATGCGACTAGCGAAGACAGATTGAACGGCCTAGTTCTGCTCAGTATCCATAAGTTAGGTTATGTTAATCTTGTAGGCCAATAACCCACGCATAGACCAGTTTGGTCTTTTGCGATACCAGATGGAATGCTAAGTCCAAGAGGCGTAGTCATCAATCCATAGATCCCTCTATTGATGTTTCAAGAGAGGACATTCATGGCTACACAGCGCAGAATAGCTGTAGTTTTTTTATATTCACTTTTTGCATTTGCGAATAATTTTTTTCAGTTGAAAAGTGATCATAATTTAAAAAATAATTGTCATGGTTCATTATGAAACAATAAAAAATAATTTAAAAAAATACACGTTGGCAGCACAAACTGTTTTATCTTTCTCACTTCTTTTTAATATAATACAAAATTTGAACAGCAAACCTCCCTACCCCCCTAGAAATTTTTTTTGCGCCACACCACTGTTACTTTATTATACAAAAATTATCAATGTTTTTTTCTATTTTTTTTTTTACAAAGATAACATGAAAAATAATAAAAAGTATTAAAGTAACAAATAATTCTTCGAAAATGCTGTAAAAATTTTGATTTCCCTACATTTTGATATCAATTAACTAACATCCTTAATGTCACATTTGATTTCAAATTAATAATTTTGATACCAATTTACTTAACTGAATACATATGTATATGTATTACTTATTTCAAAATTTCACTAAAAATTTGAATTTTCACATTTTTCCAGCAATTATAGTTTGAAAATGTATTTTTTGCCTACCCAACTTCCTATGCCATCCTTCGCTCAATCAAATCACGGAAAAAGTTAGACAATGCCATTTCACAAAATTGCTTCTACACGCTTTTGAGCAATATATAACCACAAATAAAATGAAATTAAACAATATTTCGCTTAAATTTCGCATAATTCATTGCTCACGCGGCCAAACAGTGCGAGCATTGCCCACCGCCGCTCAGCCAAATTATGCACTAGTGTTCGTTCACGCCCACCGCGGCTACCGAAAGCAGTCATAAACAGCCACCGTTGCCACCAACAACAGCCAAATGTTGCTAATATATTGTTGTTGTGTAGCGCCGATCAAATGCAATGCTGCGCTTCACGCTTCTCTCCGTTTGCGCACGCGTATGCTTCCTCTTTCTCAGCGCAATTACATGCCTAAGCATTTTGTAGTCGCATACTCGAAAGCCTTTTTCAATTATCCACAACCCACCATCGCATTGCCATTCAAACTGCACGCAAATATCGTGCGCCTGTGCAATGCGAAATATTTGCAAGTGAACTTCAATTGAAAGCCGCTCGTAATTGAATGTTGCTGCCATAGTAAAGCGTTACAATTACTTGATGCAATTTGAATATGGGAATATACATTTTATTGCAAGAGAAATTTCTGCAGAAAATTGCCACTGTGGTGCTCAGGTGTTTTATTGAACTAAATTCCACCGGTGTTTCAAAATCAATGAGTACATAAAAGCAAAAACCACACAAGAAAACCCTCATTGCAAAATCAATATCGATTTATGTATGAAATAATAACATTACTTTGTAATGAATACAAATAAATATGCAGACTAAGATAAGGCATGACAGATAACCGGCTACATGCAGTCTATATACAGGGCGCTAATTAAGACTAAACACTTTCTTCATCAATCATCAATGACAGCATATATAATATAATAATCTTATCGCTTTACTCGTCACTCTATTCAGCGAAAGTAATTACAGTATTAAATTTTTGCACCAAATTTACTATTAAAGCCGCGCCAATTCTTCAGCTTAATCACTAGTTTCTTATAAACACTGAACGCATCAAAATGAAAGTTTTAGCCTTCCTCACTATCGCTTTGGCTTTGGCCGCTCCAACCTTGGGCAGAACTTTAGACCGCTGCTCTTTAGCGCGTGAGATGTCACGCTTAGGTGTGCCCAGGGATCAATTGGCGCGTTGGGCTTGCATTGCTGAACACGAGAGCTCCTATCGCACCGGTATTACAGGCCCAACCAACTCCAACGGTTCCAATGATTACGGTATTTTCCAGATCAACAACTACTACTGGTGCCAGCCTGCCAACGGTCGTTTCTCCTACAATGAATGCAAATTGAGCTGCGATGCTCTGTTGACCGATGACATTACCAACTCTGTGCGTTGCGCACGCAAAATACAAGGACAACAGGGTTGGAAAGCTTGGTCCACCTGGAAGTACTGCAATGGTGCACTGCCCAGCATTGACTCATGCTTCTAAGCTTTGTTAAACTGATGTTGGTTTAATAATGAATAAAATGAAATAGATGAAAACAAAAAATATATTTATATATGCTAAAAAAACGTTTATGGAAACCCCCATATCGAACTCGAAGGCTTACCGCTAAAAGATATTACCGTAGTGGGCATGAGGTTAGGTTAGGTTAACAACTCGATCCTATGAAGAATCTCACTTAGATAGCTTAGAACGGCGGAGAAACCTATAAACTTCTGTACCATATATTGGATCATATAACCCTTATAGATCGACAAATCCTTTGGGGCCTTTCAAAATTTTGTTGAGAGGGCTAATATTAGTTTTGACTATGTTTTCTGGTTCACCGAATGTAAGATTACCGAGATGTTTTAACCTCAGTCTTGCAAGTGCTGAACAATGGATGAGAAAGTGCCTGGTTGTTTCCACCTCAGCCTCCTCCATACAACTAACATTGACAACAAGCATCGAACAAGATTACGGCTATTGGACAGTGTTCAGTAAGAACTCTTACAATTGCGACAATATGAACTCTCTTCAGGGCAAGCAGTTCAGTAGATCTCTTGTATTTTACTCTAGGCCAGAAGAACCTCGCAGTCTCACCGGAACTGGTCGTCGACCAACAACATAATTAGCGACTGTTTAACGCACGCGAGCTCCAGTGCTACCACACTAGACGCCAATGGAGACCAAGAGGTTAATCTATCTGATTAATCGAAACGAACCACTTTGGTTTTTACCCTCTATTAAATCAGCAAACTCCACAAACAAGGTTTCTTTTTATCTATTTAATTATTAATTATAAAACAACAGTCTACGAAAACTTAAAAGCATGAGTCAATGCTGGGCAGTGTACCATTGCAGTACTTCCAGGTGGACCAAGCTGTCCAACCCTGTTGTCCTTGGATCTTACGTGCGCAACGCACAAAAGTCGGTAATGTTATCGGTCAACAGATCATCGCAGCTCAAATTACATTCATTGTAGGAGAAACGACCGCTGACAGGCTGGCACCAGTAGTAGTTGTTGATCTGGAAAATACCGTAATCATTGGAACCGTTGGAATTGGTTGGACCGACGACACCGGTGCGATAGGAGCTCTCGTGTTCAGCAATGCAAGTCCAACGTGCCAATTGATCCTTTGGTACACCTAAGTTGTACATCTCAACAGCCAAGGAGCAACGGGTGAATGTTTTGCCGAAAGCTGGCGCGGCCAAAGCCAAAGCGAGAATGAAGAAGGCTAAAACTTTCATTTTGTTTGCGTAGTGCGTTGTCTGTAAACAGTAAACTTATGACTATGTAGAGAAGAAAATTCCGCTTTTATAGTAAATTTTTTGCAAAAAAACCAAATGATAAGAAAACGTGTACATTGATTACATTATCACACCTGAGTGTTTGGAAAGTGTCTTAATTAAAGTTCGTTAGTTAGATTATACAGAATATGGTATATGTATGGTAATCTTGAAAGTTCATCGCTTACGCATATTCATACATACATATATAATTGTACATGTATTTATGCGCAGAAATATGAAATTTATTTTTGCAAAGAATACTCGTATTGACTTCCAGAAAGTGCTAAATCTATACTGTGGCTAAATTTTTTGTACCCTTCATCTGTAATCTGGATTTCAAATACAAAATAGGTATTGAATTTATACTGTTACAGATACACATTTTCCGTAAACAGCGTAGAAACTATGGTATCTTAAAAGATATTATTTCAGCAAAAATTATCCAATTTTTAAATCAATAACAAATATACTCGATCTGAACCCACATTTTTTCTTTAAGTGTAGATAATTAAAAATAATGTAACTTAAACTAATTTATTTACTAAGGAATCGTGATTACCTAAAATTAGAAATTAGCAATACAAAAAAGCACGTTGGCCTTCGAAAATGATTTTAGGCGGTCAATACAAAATGCTCACATCAGTTCGGTAGTAGTTTTCGCGTTGTTGGAACAACTTTGCTACAACCGGCTTTTAAATCCTTTTTTACTAGCAAACTAATTTTGAAATTTCATATATTAATTCGTTCGACTGGTTTTGCTGAACAGGAGCCGGTCAGAAGCTGTTAGGCGAGCAAGTGCCATGAGTATAGAACATACCAGATTAACAGTAGATATATGTATATGTACTATATATGTATGTATTTAATAGAATTTTGTGAAAAATTTTCGCCTATTAAAAATTGTGTTTTTTTTTTATTATTTTAAATTACGCCTTAAAACAAAAAATTTATAAAGTTAGCAGTAATTTGCTACTTTAAAGTACCACGTACAATAATTATTAATATTAATGTTTCAAAAAAGTTAAAAAAAAACTTCCCATACCGGGAATCGAACCCGGGCCTTCTGGGTGAAAGCCAGATATCCTAGCCACTAGACCATATGGGATATGTATAATATTTTCGTTACTGAATCAATTTAACTGTTAGCCACACTCAATGTAACTTTTTGCTGAACTGGAATGTTAACAATAACAAAATGTTAACAACTTCTTTAATATGATACATTCGTTAACAGAAAACTATCAATCATTGCAGAGAATGTCTAATCATTAGCTGTTATTAGCCATGGTACTGTTGAGTATCATTGGCTGTTATTGTCTAAGGTGCTGTTGCTTACATATGGTGGTGCTGTTGCGTGCATTCGGTGATACTGTTGCTTACATATGGTATTATAGGATGCTAACAGCTATTTCATTAAAGAATTTACTGGCTAGCGATTTTAACAATAGTTTCAAGTATATAAACATATATGAAAAAAATTATGAATATTTAAAAGGGTGTTCCAGTTTATACATAAACAAAATATGATAAAAATTAATATTTAAATAATAATAGTGCATTGAACTAGTGAATGGTGTAATTTAAACGCAATTAATATTAAAAACTGTAAATTTTGATATGTATACACAAACTTTTTTTTACTTATACTATTTATTATTAGAATAAACGCTGAGCAATGATAATAAAAAATTATGCTTTTGTGTATGAGAATCACGTGCATGGGCGATAATTGCCGTTGCCACATATACAGCATATGAAATTGTTGCAATAAAAATGAAGGCAAGGAAGGCATGGGTAGGTAAATGCTAAAACTGACATTTCCATAAAAAAGCATACTACTATTATATATAAATTTTTTAATGAAAATTTTATTACGAAGAAAGGCCAGCCATGAAATTCAAGGAAAATTTAATAATGAAATATGAGCAGAGCTGCAAGTTTGCATACTAAAATGGTGGGAGCTGAATTAAAGCAATTCTTTTTAATAAGTTAACTATAAATATAGAAGTAGAAAAATTATTTAAAAACCCATAAATTCAGGTTATGGGTTATTACCTCAAGCCTCAGGAGCCGCAGATTTGTTACAGAGCGCATGTTAACCACTTGCCTATAAATGTACTGACACCTAGAACGATGCAATGCTTAAGTATAAAAAATATAATATAATATGGGTAAGCGTAAAAATGTGTGCCTGATTGCTATCGAGCGATTACTGACAACAACAAGCGCATAATAATTTTACGACTTAATAAAAAATTATGATGAATGACAATGCTTTGGAAATATTAATAGAGAGGCACAGATTATTGAACTGTTCAAAGAAGAATTCATGAAAGCATCAAAAACTACCGCCAAAACGACTTGGCTTGGACTATATTAAAAGCAAGCACCAGTAGACTATACAGCAAATTAAAGCGGTGAAGCATTGTTGCACGAACAACGCTACGATTGACCAATCGTTCACTTTTTTTCCAACTCTTCAGCGTCAATTCTTTTGTATATCTTTCATTGTATGCATTTTTACACTGCTTTTGTTGTCACCAGGTAGTGTAGTGTAGTCACGGAACGCAGCCGTCACCTGTTGCTGATGGAATTCCGATTAACGCCTACAGAACCGCACGTCTGGCTTTTCATTCAACAGTTTGTGTGGGTAAAATTTTATATTACAATCGCGTTTTCATTTGTTCTTATTGGCTTTTTAAGTTTTTTTTTGTGGCACAGAGTCAATAATAAACCGTAAAGCTTTGGGTTAACTGTCATAATCCGCGCATTGGAATTCAAAGATTTGTCAGAGCGGAAACATACACAACGTAAATACGTATTAACAGTCAATAAGATACCGTTGTAAAAGAGAATTGGTAACACAAAGGTGAATAAATTATACGAATGCTTGGATTGGTGCAAATATAATTTATGAATATGTACGTATGGTTTTAGGGTGGGTCAAAAAGACGAAT
This sequence comes from Bactrocera correcta, assembly GCA_027475135.1. Lineage (NCBI taxonomy): Eukaryota > Metazoa > Arthropoda > Insecta > Diptera > Tephritidae > Bactrocera > Bactrocera correcta. The sequence goes on from CM050325.1 coordinate 155,327,684, forward strand.
GTTTTTTTTTCGCTTCGTACTCTGAAAAATTGGTTTTTAGATACTTTTATTAAAGTCTCTCCAAGCAAGAGCTTGATAGTAACGGCGGAAAGGGCCTCCGCCTAATGTTTTCTATTATTTTTCTTATTATCAGATAGCAAAATTTGTATCTGGCGTCCAACTAATTGAAAAAATATTTCGTTTTGCAGATTTTGTAAGAAATTAAGTAAAAAAAATATTCAATTTTTTTTTAGCCACCCTAATATATATATTTTACTTAGAAAAATTTATATCTCGCTTTCAACTACTTGAAAAAAGTTGCTTTTCATGTTGTGGATTTTGTAAAAAATTAAGTTAAAAACATTATTCGTTATTTTTGACCCACCCTAATATATATGCATTACTTAGAAAAATTTATATCTTCCAACTACTTGAAACTTTTTTTTATAAAAATTAGCATTTGTTATTTATTGGCAAATGCTTGATTGCTCTATCGAAAAAATTTAATAAATATTTATTATTTTTTCTAAAAGACATTTGAAAATTAGTACAAAATCTTAAAAATAATGAAATCCTCGAAAACTCATACATATGTACATATGTTCTTAATAAGTATACATATGTGTTTTAACTCTTATATTGACTGTGGCTGTTGTACTGTTATCCTTTTCTTTCTCACATTATCTAATCGTTAAAGGACTCTTGTCACCCAACTCACCTTTTAAACGGAAAAAGGATAACGGTCCTCGGTAGTATAGTGGTCAGTATCCCCGCCTGTCACGCGGGAGACCGGGGTTCGATTCCCCGCCGGGGAGGTAATTTTTTTTTTAGAAATTTGCAAAGAAAAAATGTGATTTATAATTTCATAGCTAATTTTTAAATATAGAGCGGATTATTTGACATGACTAAAAACTATATATATATAACTAAAATTAAAGTTTTCGTTTTATGATTTATAGAAAAGAGTTTAAGGAACACAAGAAATTCTTTAGTTGACTTCGTAGTAGCGCCTACTGTTAAGCCAATATCAGAATAACTTGAGAAGACTTTCTTGCTATTTGTCATGAATATTTTAATATGTCACGTAACTTGACAAAAATATCATAAAATAAATTTAAAAACTTTAAGATTTATATTTTTTTTTTTTTACATTTACATATGTACATGTGACATGTATGGCTATAAGCTCGTTTGACAAATACAAATGAAGTCCTCAATTTACTAATAACTTTAGTTTATACACATAAAAATAAAAAGAAATCATTCACACCTCTTAATTAAACACACAATTACGCCCAACACAATTGACAAGTGAATGAAAAATTATTGAAATAACAACATTTTTGTCGCTGTCCATTTAGTGTCATTTTAATGGTCATTTTCCGCCACCCAAACAAGCTTAGCGCATGTGGGCATTGAAGACAGCAAAACACAAAAGTTAATAGCGAAGAACATAAATCGTGAGTTATGCTGAAAAATCACACACGAGTTGTAAAACAAGTTTCAAGACAACTGAAAAATGAGCCGACAATATGCGGCATGTGTTTGTACTTGAGCTTGCGGACAGCAAAAACGGACAATAACATGTTCATTATTTTCACATATGAAATGGAAGGTAGTAATGTCAGCGCGCACAGGATAAGCAGAGAAGTAGCGACATTAAAGTGAAAACAAATTAAGCGCTTGCAGCGAAACGCATAGCGCCTGTATATAATGCGCATTAATCAATCCACGAAACTGAGGTGCGAGACAAGCGCACCCCTAACGGGTCACAAACCAAAGTTCAATAAGTTTTTAGCGAAATGTGACAGCCAAATTTGCAGTTGATTGCGTTACGCTTGCGCAAACACATCTCACTGCATTTTCTGTGCATCTTCGCTAGCTAGCCTAACCCGCATGTCAGATAATTTATAAACAAATTTTCATTTGAAAGTTTTTCATTTCCACAAAATTTTCAAAAAATCACTTCATTAATAATAAATAATCATTTTCTATTTGCCATTTCTGCTTACAGTGACATCTCCGCCTATTATCAGCAACGTTACGCGCCCAACGCACAGCAGCAACAGCAACAGCCACAGTTGGCGTCGCAACATAAACTCCATCACACACATCATCGGCCGCCGCATAATCGTTTAAACGGTTATCCAATGGCACCGAGCGTCTGTCAAAATTCACCGAAATTAACGGCAGCCGCTGCGCATAGCGCCACCATGACCAGCACAACGCTCATAGGTGGTGTTGGAGGTGGTGGTGTTGGCGCTGCCACAACCATTTCCGCACCATCAATCACACAGAAGAGCAATTATGGTGGCAGTAGCATTAACGGATCCATGGCTTCATACAAAATGTCAAGTTCGGAGAATAGCTGGTCGCAGCCTGTTTTCAACAAGGTGTGTACAAATGCAGAATCTTTATTTCTAGGCTATACACTTTCCATTATATTTACCGTAAACCCAATGGTTAAGTGTTGACTGGTGAAAAGCTAATATTAGTATGCACATTTGAATAACAGCGGTAGAGATTTATTTAACATTTAGTTACTGTTAAAAACACAATTAGTTACAGCTGTTATTTAACAGATTGTAACAGTAGGAGTGAGAAATAATAAATGTGGGGAACTGTTAGTTGATATGTCATATGATGCAGTGGTGGTTTTAAAACGCGCTGTGTTAAATATGAGAAGTACTCCCGTATTGTCTAGTGGTTAGGATATCCGGCTCTCACCCGGAAGGCCCGGGTTCGATTCCCGGTACGGGAAAAATTACTTTTTAATTTAACTTTTTTTTTTTAAATACTAATTCTTAATATTAAAAAAAAATACGATAAGTCATTTTCGACTACCAAATAAAAATGTCAGCTGCGATTAACAATAGCAGTATTGAGGATTTAAATCAAAAATCAGTTAATTCATTATAATAATACGAAATAAAGCTTTAATAATTAGTATTACGTCGTATGACGGTTGTTGGATAACACAGCTGTTCATCTCCTAGGCCTGGAGTCCGCCAAACGCTTGCATTTCTCGAGGGTAATGACCTTACACGCCTTCTTCAAAACACTCTTTCTTCTTCTGCTTCTTTGACATCTGCTCAAATTTTCTCAATTGAATTAAGGTCCGGTGACTGAGTCGGCCTACTCATAACCTGAACTCCATTTAGAGCAAACACATTTTTTAACAACCTGGTATGCTTGAGGTTGTTAACTTGTTGATAGACTCATTTCAACGGTGTCCATTCAGAATGTATTATATAGGCGACTCTATTATTCCAACATACAATTTAGCATTCATATTTTATTTTTAACCAAAATAACGGACCTGTACCATAGTAAGAATATATCGGTTTTGCCTTCTCCACGGTTTACCGTCCGTTAAACATATTTAGGATCAAATGAAGCGTTTACTGACCTCCATACATACTGTCGCCGTCCCCGGGAACCAAATAAAAGTAGTTTTGTTTCGTCGGACCACAATATGTTGCTTCATTTTTCGACAGGACAGAGGAAGCTGCTTTGCAGCAAATTGAACTGCACAGATCGCGGTTTATGTAATGTCACCTTTCTCGTGTTCCTGCCAACATAGTTTAGCTGTTATCAACTTTCTTCTTATCGCGGAAGCAGTAACACTAAGATTGAACTCATCTTTATTTATTTATTTATTTTTTTTTTTTGAGGCATAAAATATCTTTTCTCGGGCCAAATCCACAACTTTCTTCAACTGTATCGCGAAAGAGCTTCTTTTCGTACCCTTGCTTCGGTATTTGGTTTCCATTTTTTTTGCATTCACACTCATTTTGGCAGCACATCCGAACAAATCTTCGACAAACTTGTAAGATTTTCCTCACGTTAACATTTCTTTAATGAGAAAATATGTCTTAAAATTTAAGGAACGTTGTATTCACTAAAACTTTGAACTTATACAAATATTATGTATTGCAATTCTAAACTCGATGATAATATTAAAATTATTAATACTTTTTTCATTTTATTTAATTTAATTTTTTTTCTTTCTTTTTTTTTGAGTTTTTGAGTTATTCTTAAGATAGTTAAAATTGAAATTATTAAAATTTAACAAAAAACAATTTTCCCGTACCGGGAATCGAACCCGGGCCTTCCGGGTGAGAGCCGGATATCCTAACCACTAGACAATACGGGACTGTTAGCTCATTAATGTCGAATGACAAATCTCAAATAATTCATAATTTATTTATCTAACTCGAGATAATTTTCTCAATTCTGTTTAGCAGCAATCAGTTAAGCTTTAATTAAATATAAAAGGTTATTTACCACAGGAAGGAGTATTGGATAAGTTAACCCGAACTTAACCGACAGATGGCTGCTAACCAAACTTTGAGAAAACGTTACTTAGCTAGATTGGTTAGCTAATGATAAGCACAAAGCAAATAACTTTTTATAACTACAAACACAAGCCGTAACATTCAAGCCTCCAAATTGTCCACAGTATATTAGAATAGAAATTCTAAAATATGCAATTTGCTCCTCGCATAGCTCAAATATATTTTCGAAATGAGAAAAATTGAAGCACATCTACATTTGTGAGTATTTTCTTTATTTGACATCTTAAAAAGTTCCTAATCTACATTTGAGACCATTTTTGTCTTTTTTTTAACTAATATTCAAGATCATTTATCTTAAAAAATTTTTAGCAAAAGAAACGAAAAAAATTTCACACATCTCCCCGACGGGGAATTGAACCCCGGTCTCCCGCGTGACAGGCGGGGATACTGACCACTATACTATCGAGGATGTTACACACTCTTTGCACAAAGCGTGTTTTCTGCTAAACGCTTGCGCTTTCCCCACATAATTTTAAATAGCAGAGTTATGCATATAACAGAAAATGTGACTGGACTGAAAAAATACTGCTAAATACACATTACATTGTTTTAAATAATTATTATTTGTTTTTAAAATATCATTGTTATCGCCATAGGAGAACCAACGACCTCCAGTTTATAACCCCGAGGATTACGTGCAGTCGTTGAAAAAATTTGGTAAACGACAGAGTGGTCAAAATGTGCGTTCTATATACGATAACAACAGCGAAACTACAGCTAAAGACGAAAACAGTCCCAAATCGTCGACTTTACCGCATAAACATGCAGAATACAAGTAAATATTATTTTATATTAAAAAATTTAAGAATTATTATTTATAACTTGAATTTTATTTAAATGCGTACCAAAACAAATGTCATTATTTTACTGTATCACCCTTAGAAGTCCCATACCGGCAGCGCCTGAAAGTGAAGGCGAGATGTCCTTACGCCAATTTGCCTCAGTCACTGATTTACTCATAAAACTACGCGCGGATTTGCGCGTCTCTTTTCCAAGGTATGCAATTCATTTTTTTTTTTTATAAATTTTCTGTAAACATTTTTTTGCCTCACAGCTTTGTGCAGGAATTTGTGGCCACACCTTCCGACGGCATAAGTCTATTACTCGAAGTGCTACGCGCTATACAACTCTCGCAGTCGAGCAATGCCGCTGTGCCACCGAATCAGATGACCGCCTCAATGCCACGAAATCCGCAATCGTACCAACGTCGCGCTTTACTTGACGAACTGGCTTGTCTGTAAGTCAACTAAATTCCATACCCTCCCTCCCCTCCACCCTCCTTGCTTTATAGCTTCTGGTTAAACGTTTTCGATATTTATGTATGTATGTATTTTCTTCTTTGCATAGACAATGTCTCAGCATTTGCTGCTCCCGTTCATTGGACGCGACCGCGCGTTTGGGCACTACGCCTGTCGGCCTGATGCCATTGGCTTCCTCGGCGACTGGTCAGGGTATACGTGCGCGCATTTTGGCCATGCAATTAATGTCTGCCGCGTGCGATAAAACCGCGTTGGGTCATGGTTCACAAAAATCAGTCACAGCCGGTCATACAGCCGTCTCGGAGGCTATGTCGACGTTACGTTTGCGCTGCAGTGAGCCGGTACGTTTTCGCCTGCTTGTGGGCATGCTGAACAGTGGCGGTGGCTCGGGTGAACTGCAGGCTGTGGGCGTCAAGTAAGTTTGGATTGAAAACAAATTTTATTTATTATTTTGAAAAATCATCGTTAAAATTTGTGAAAAATAATACCGTTATGCTATATAAAATTTATTTTTCAGATTCATTAATTCCTTCCTGGAGAGTTCTGAAAATCTACAGCAACGTTTATATCTACAAGCGGAACTATTCCAAGCCGGTTTTGAGCCGAGTTGTCTAGCAAAGGTGAGATAGGCTTTAGACATTCCTTTATAACTAAGTGTTTAATACAATAAATTTCCTTAGACTATATCACCCGCCTCATCATGGGTGGAAAACTTGCGTAACGAGATTAAACGCTTCCACGAATTGTACGTGGATGTTGATAAAATGATCACGCAAGCGCGTGAAGCTGACCGGGTGCGAAGTCAAATGGTGATACTGGAGCGACGAGTGCAGGTAAGCAGAACTCATCATCCACATCATATAGATTTAGGTTTGTCTCAACCTCAACATCACCTTTAATGTGTTTTAGATTCTACACGAGGAGAAAACAGTGCTAACGTCAATGGAACGTCGTTTGCAAGAGCGTTGTGCCGAATTACAGCGCGAAATCTTCCGCCTGCAAGGTGCTCAGAATGAAAACACCTTCAAGTCCCTGGATAAGCAACCGGTGGCATTACCACGTCATGTGCCGCCTGGTAAAAATGAGAGCGAACATGAAGATGAGGGTATCAGCAGTTCAGAGACGGGTCCCTCACTAAGTCCCGTGCCCATATTGGTTTTGCCACAGAAATCCAGCGCTTCCATGATAGCCAAGCAGCATCACAAAAACAAATCCAAATCACCGGATAACTCAACGGGAGATAGTGGCGCTGCTACCGGCACAGCCACCACCATTGAGGACGTCATGCAAGAGCTCGATCAGGTCGTTAGCGAGGCAGAGAAACAGATAACAACACAACAACTGCAGCAACAAAAACACCAAATCAAGCAGCAATTCAGTCAAACCAAAGTTGCAAAGGAAAAGGATATTGTGCCGGTCAATATAGTGCCACAGCCACCACGCAAATCGCGTTCGCTCGCACATCTCGTCTCTCAGGCCGACGGTTCCGAGTTGGATGGCTCCGAATATGGCATGCTGATGCTACAGAATCATGGTGATCCTGGCGCCGCTGAACGCGTTACGGCATTGCAAACATTTTTCGATGAAACCGACTATGATATGCCCGAAATCGACAAGCCATACAGCATAGAATCACCAGATATACCTGAAGTAAGCGCCAACACCAACGCCTATAATGCGAGCACCACACGTGAGCTACTCGACGTTATAATGGATGCGCGCCACAGTGATGACGATCCAACAATGAAAGCCTTTCGCGAGGCGAGCAATCAACACCAACATCAACATCAGCACCAACACCAGCACCACCATCACAACAATAATGCTGCCATCAAACGCCAAAGCATGTCAGTGGCAGCACCACCACCACCGCCACCGCTACTAGCGAAGAAACCACAAGCGCCTGCGCAACATTTCAACGGTGTCTTCTTTATGACCGGCATGAATACGCCACAAAAGTACCCCAAACCGGATGTGACCGCCGCATTGCAAGCGCGACGCGTCACCAAGAATGTTGAGCGCTTAGAGGCGGCATTCGCTTCCACCAGCCCTGAAACGCTTTTGGATGGCAGCAGCGCAATGTCGCCGGCTGCGCAACAGGTGGTGCGTGAAAAATCGCGCAGCAATCAACAGATTTATTTTGGCAGTAATCCAGCGTTGCGTTTAAGTTGCGGCAGTAGCGCTGGTGGCGGCGCTGGCGTTAATGGCAATAATGTGACCGTGTTGATACAGCACAGCAATGCGGCACAGCCCACGCAACAGCCGGGCGGCAATTCGACAGCGGTAAATATGCGCACGCGCTCCTGTACGCAAGGCTCAAAGGTGACCGATACGCCATCGGGATTGTACTGATGATGGTGAAAAAAATGTGGTGAAAAAAATTGGTGAAATAAAATGTGTTGAAATGCGTGTGGTGTGTTGAATGGCAGTTTAATATTTAATTGCCGGCATTTACTAGTGCATAACGTTGAGTTAGAGTCATTGAAGTCGATTACGACTTCCTCTTACATTTTAGCATATCATTTTAGTAATTTGTATATAAAAATTCAGTAATTCGAAAATCTTACATTATACGTTAAGCACAAACAAATTAGGTTAAAAAAATTCTTTAAAAACAAATAAAATTATATTTATATATTTGAATATAAAATTAAATTATTTACAAATTAAGGAATTTAAGTATAGTCCATATTTGCTAGATTTTATATAGTTTCGACTTTATAAGTTTAGTTTTAGTTGCTTGAAAGCGTTTATTTGTTTTAAATGTAAAGCAAGTAAATAAGAGGAGAAAATCCAAACAAGATTATTGGAATTTAAAACTTTTTCATTTATTTTAATTAATATAGACTTATTTCAAAAGGAACTTTTTGCTGAAAAAATTTGCAAAATTAAAAATAAAAAAGTTAAAACATGTATATAATTAAATTTTTGCTGAAAAAGAAAATTTCAAAATTGTTGAATTGGATAAAAATTAAAATATACATATATATACATATATCTATATATATGTATATAAAATGGTTTAAGTTGAAAGGTTTTATTTATAAACAATTATATGATTTTTTAATTCTTCCATAGCATGATAAGTCATAAAAAAGTCACAAAAAACAAAAATAAAAAAGAAAATAATTAAATGAAAAATCAGAAAAATAAAAAAAAATATATAATATCTTTATTTAAAATTTAAGTTTTTTATTTAAAACATAATATTTTTATTTTTTGATTATTTTATTTAAAATTTAATTTTGTATTTAAAACATAATATTTTTTTTTATAAACTTTAAAAAATAATTAATATAAAAATAATCAAAAATAGATTATTTTTATTTTTTGATTATTTTTGTAATATTAATTTTTTTAATTTCTTATTTATTTTCTTTATATTTTTATTTATTTAATGTTTTGTTTTTATTTTTTATTTTTTGATAATTTAATTATTTATTTTTCTTTCAAATTATTTTATTTAAAATATAATACCTTTATTTTATAATTTAAAAAAAAAAATTATATGAAAAAATCAAAAATATTATTTTTGTACTTAAAGTCGATTTTTTTTATTAAAAATGCAATATTTTAATTTTTTGATTATTTTTGTATTAATAATTAATACTATTTTTTTTCATTTCATATTTTTTTTATTTATATTTTTATTAATTTTTTTTAGTTTTTAGTTTTTATATTTTGATAATTTTATTTTTTATTCAAGATAGATTATTTTAATTTAAAATTTTTTAAAAAATTATTAACTTAAAATAAATCAAAAATATAATATATTTATTTAAAATTTAATTTTTTTATATATAATGTTTCTATTAAATGAATATAAAAAATTATTAATATAAAACTATTCAGAAAATATAATATTTTTAATTTTTTGGTTTTTTTATATTAATTATTTATTATTTAAAATTGTTTTCTTTATTTATATCTTTTTTTGTTTTTAGTTATAATAATAATAATCATATATAGCCTCTATTTTTTAAAGTTATTTTTTTGTTTTTTTATAAAATTTATTTTTTGTTGTCTTTTTTATGACATTTAAGCCTAAATTACTTAAAAAGATTTTTTTTATTTTATTAGCTACAAACATATATGTACATATATACATATATTTAATGTTTTACTGTTTTTACTTCATATTTAATAGTCAAATAGAACAAAAAATAGTAGTTCTGTTATACTTTTGAAATATCATAATTTCTAATTGTTACAAACTTCATTAAAATTTCTGTTGTAAATATTTATTTCATAGCAATAAAATAATATTTATGTAATAAAACAATATTTAAAGAAATTTCATTTAGCTAATTTTTATACTTACATACATTATATATATAATTAGGTATTTGTAAAAATTCTATCAGCTCGTAGAGTTTTTAATAAGTACAATTCATTAAACTATAAAAAATAGAATTTTAACTTATGCTATTTTTGTTTGCAGTGGACTTATGCGCTTAATCTTATTTGTTGTATATATTAGATAGATTAACTGTATATAAGTTCACTGTATGAATCTAAAACAGATATTTACAAATTAATCTTAATAATTATTAAGTATAAGTGAATTTAAATTGTTTAAAATTGATAAATAAATATTATGAGTTAAAACAATAATTTATTATTTTCCCATATATATTATATAAAAACCAGCTGACGGCGAAAAAGAGGGATTTAGCTATGTAATTACATAGATTACATCTCCTAACTGTCAATATAGTAGACTTGTTATAAATAGCTTCAGCATTAGTCCCTTGCATTTGTTTTACCGTTATATGTGGTTTATTTGCACAATTGCATCGCTGCCTTTCTATTATTTAATAATTAAGTGGATTTCATTGATTGACGAATCGTAACAATCGCACATTGTGCACTCATTTAGAGCAAATGCTTTGTCCACATATCAATTCGTTTATAGCGAGACGACCCTGAGCGCACGAGTCACGTGCACGTTTTTAGTAATTTATTTTCGTTTTAAATCGATTATAAAAGCTTTTTGATTGATTTGTATTATTTAGCAAATACAGGGTGAGACAATTAAGAATTCTAGAAAATGAGCACAATGTTGGGCTGTTTCTCACCAGTCATGTGTTGCTTATGGTGAGTTTGTGTGCTTCGGTCAGTTGTGAGTGATTTTGGTAAGTTTGTTGAAGAAATATATTCCAAGCAGTTTCTGTATCTAAGAATTTTAATCAAAATAAAAAATCCGTTATCTGACTCCACAGTTGACTCATTACTTTAGCTTTTATAAGCAGTTCATCTGACAAGGTGTTCCGCCAATATTATTTTTTTGTGCTCATTACGTATTTATATTCGTGTTTGTCTCTTAATAACAGCTTGTCTAGCTTTTTTACAGCTGCCAAACATTATAACAGTTTCAATTGCATGCGAAAAAATTGCATGACAGTTCGTTATGAAAAACAGTTGCACCATTATTATTTTCCGCACACCTCGTTGAATCTACAAGCCTTTAGGTTTATTGCAACAACATTTAATTGAATAACAGTTGCATTTCGTATGTCATAAATGATGATATTTGTATGCACATAGTATATAGTATGTATGTATGTATGTATGTATACATATGTGTATATGACTTGAAAACTAAAGTAATAAGAAGTAATTATTGGCGCAAGCCTTAAGCACACAAAAAAAAAATAATATGAAAAAATATTTTTATTTATCACAAAGTAAAAAAAAAAACCAAAATAAAAAAAACGTTAATAAGTAAAAATAAAATATAACGAAGTCAATTGTCAAATTGTTGCGGCAGTGTGTAAGACCCACTTTTGTGTAGAAATTCGACATGGTGAGTTGTTTGGCGAATGCAGAACGAAATTGCGATTAGCAAACAAAAGTGACAGAATAGATTAAAAAGTAAGCCAAAAATGAGGGTCGATTGCGTAGCACAGTGTTTACTCAAGCAAAAGCAAATAGCATTTGAATAGAAACAGGCAATTGACTTTACAGCAAATTGAAAAAAAAAGCATAAAAAAGGCTAAACATTGGTGGATTACACATGTAATTCATCACATGCTGACAATTGGATTTGGAACTACGAACATCTTCTATTCTACCTGAAGTGTAAGGTAGCATAACAGTTGCTTTTAACCTTAAAACCGTTAAAAATACAGTTTACTAAACCATTATACACTAGCGATATACCTTAAATCGGCACATGTTTACTTTTAGTTGCATACATTGTGACAAGAAGTACCCGGATTGTAAATAAAATTCAAAATATTTATTTTGTCGCCTTTAAAGTGATACCCACCAGATGTCATACGCTTATGCCAACGATTTTTCCAGTCCTCGAAACACTTTTCGTAAGCACTTTTGGGTTGGCCTTCAGCTCTTTCAGCGAATATTGTTTCATCTCTTCGAGGGTTTTAACGGGTTCCACGGAGCGGCATTTTCAGTTTGGGAAATAAGGAAATATCACACGGAACCAAATCTGCTCTATACGGTGGGTGATCCATGGTATTCATTGCGTTTAGGGCTTTAAACTCGGTCACAATCGTACTCTTTTTGAAAAAAGGTCAGCTTTATCGGGAAGAATCGAGCAAGAACGCGTTTCGAACGGACTCTGTAGAGATGTGGAGCTCTTTTGTCATCTCTCTAACAGTTGCTTGACGATCTTTAGGCACCACACCCTTCACTTTTTTAATATTTCCATCAGTTGAAGAGGTCGAAGATTGTCCAGAATGAGCCATGTCTTCAACGATCTCTCGAACATCTCTGAAGGCATTTTACCACTCGAAGTATTGTGTTTTTGATAAAACTGAATCCGTAAACATTCCCAAAGATTCCGCACACGAAATTTAGTTAGAAATACAAAATTTGAGACAAATTCGTTGTTCGATATTTTTATCCATTGTAAAAATCGCAACGCACTGCTGAGGTATACCGACATAAGCAGCTGCTGTAAACAAACTGGTTGACAGATCACTTGAGGACAGTCATCATTTGCCCGGGAGATTTAATTACAATTTCCAGGTGCTTTTTTGTCTTAATGTATGTCGATGTATGTATAAGTGTCTGCATATATGCTTTCTATCCATTTCTAATTATAACAAGCACGTTTAATACTAAGCGGACTTTTTGCTACTTTTTGCAGCACGTGTCCGACGGAAGTGAACAAACTGGCTCAAAAATATGGAATATCTTTAGTGGCAACGCTTGAAATAATGAAAAAATAATATTTCCTGTCTTTATTGTTTTGCGGTAAAAGTTCGCCGGCGCACAAGTGTAACATATCTTCACGGGTACCATTTGAAATAATGAAACATAATATTTCCCTCGCTCCTTACTTGTCCTTTATGAACCTGTCTGAAATGTAGCATAACTTCATTAAACATGTCAGGATATAAGTATTTCTACTGTATAATCTAAGTGGTTATTTGCGGGCGCCTGCTGCTAGAGGCTTTCACTAAAATATTTTTTTAAGTCGATATGGTTTCTATGTATTCTATTAAAAATAAATAAGTAGCCAATGACCTCATTTGAAAATTTCGTTCTATTTTGTTTCTCAAATTCCTTAAATGTAAGAACTTGTCATATGATTTATTGACTATACGAATATTGTTGACTGAAACATGAATATACATTCTGTATTCGTCACGACTGTTTCACTATTCAGAGTAAAGTTATGAATATATCCTCTTAAGTGTTGTTGTAATCCATAAGAGTTTAAAAGGAAAATTGTGTTAACATTTAGGGATAATAGATAAACGGATTGATCTATAAATATATTATATATATACTTATTTTCATGTTTTATTGGTGTTAATTTGGTTTACTTTACTTTTAGAGTTTTTTTTTTTTTTTTTTTTAATATAATCACACAATGATTTACATAAAAATTTACTGAACGAGTGCATCTACAGTGTATATATTATAAATAAATTCTTGGAAAGAAAAGTATTGCAGTGAATACCGACTTAGGCAACGCGAATATAACGCAATGGTTGGTTGGTTGAAAAGGGTGACCAGACCGCGGCGGTAGCACATAGGCCCATTGTACTCCCGTTTGGTAACCAATTTAAGCCTTAACCAACAACCTTATTCTATTCCACCCCACCTGTCTTGAGTTGGAGCATTGGGAGCCATGAAATATGTCCCTTCTCATCCGACTGAAGGATGGGCTTTCGCATAGATAATGCTCCAGCGTTTCATCATCCTCAGCGCATGCTCCGCATTTCGTCAAAAACACTTGCTCCATTTTCTAAATGTAGAATCTTAAGGTAGGTGCCCTGTAATGATTCCCACAAAGTAACTAAGCTCTCTTTTGTCTAGGAGTTGTGTTTTTTGATGTGTCCACCAACAATACCCCCCTAAAGGAACTTTACCGCCATAAGTCGTGTCTACAAAGTTACTTTAGAGAAAGGTAGAGTAGGCTTGATATGATATAAGAGTGACTGTTTTGTTGGAAACCCTAGAATATATATACATATTTAAATGATCAGCATGATGAATCAATTTAGTCTATCTTTCTGTATACATATGTATACGGGAAATAGTTCTTCGGATTTTGACATATCGATCTGAAATTTGCACTGACCGATCAAAATTAAGATAAATATCTTGTTATACGCTTTTATGTCATAAGAAGTGATACTGTGTATTAAGGGGTTACATGGGTTTCAAAAAATCGATTTTTTTTTATTGTCTTATTAAATTCTACAACACCTCTAGAATATTGTCCTAAATTTGTAACTTGATAATAGTATAGTATATATATACATATATTTAATAAAGGTAATAGTTTCGGAGAGACAGCCTTGAGGACATGTTTGCTCGATACTAGTTAAGCTAAGTGCCCCGTCTTTAAACACGTTTTTCTCGAAACAGTGTTTTTGAAGTCGGTTGACAGCATTTTTCGAGAACTAATCAACCGATCTTTATGAAATTTCACACAGGTCTTTGAGATACAATTATTCAAGACTTGGACGAGGATTTTTTTTTTTGCCAGAAATCCAGTTTTCAGTTTTTTCGTCCAAGTTCTATATTAAGGCTTTAACTAAAACACGTAGATCCTGTAAGGAGTTATCCTGCTAATACGTGCCCATCTGTAACCCCTTAAAGCAATCTTGCAAGTTGTTGAAGATTGTTTTCTCTTACATTAATGCTTTATTTGACAGTTAACCAATTAACTTAATTTCCAACGAAGCAACTTAATTCCTACGTGTTTATGCATGTTTTTTTTTTTTTCATTCCGAAACTGTCATGTTGAGGTCACTGTGCCTGCGAGCACTTGCATACAAGTCATATTAATGCGAATGGCCATACGAATTGCTTGCCGATAATCTACTTAGGATCAATAAACGCAAACCATCGTCTATTTGTTTGGCTTTATTTTATTGCTCTGCATAGTTGCTATTGTTGTTGTTGCTAATATGTTTTGTTTTTAGTTTATTGCCACAGACGTTTTGGAGGGTGGTGGATTACAGGTTTTTTTGTTCATGGCATTAACTAATTTGGCCGATATACACAAACATACATACAAACATGCATATGTACATACATACATGGCAACATATGTTTTTGTTATATTTGTTAATTTGTGTGGTTGCATTTTTTACTTTTCTTATAATTTGTAGTGTTTGCAGCGTAGCAGTGACTGCTTTTCTAGCGTGTTTTATTGCAACTTACGGTTGTTAGTTTACGGTTGGTTTTATATACTTAATTGTTTGTTGTAATTTTTACTTTTATTGCTTTAGCACTTTGCAGTTTGTAATTTTTTCTAGGCTTTTGTTAGTATTTTTTTTTATATTTTATTTTTTATATTGTATTTTTTTAAATTTTTTTTTTTTTCGTTTTTTGTATTTCATTATTTGAATTGTTGTTTTTGCTTTCGCACTCGATTTCATTGCATTGACAGATTGCGCTACTGTTTGGCGGCATTTGCGGCAATAGCGCTGTGACAGTTGCTCGTGGCGCCTCAGACGGTGCGATACAAAAACCGGCGATTTCTTCCCATTCAACTTCACCTGTTAGTTGCAAGCGTTTTTGTTTTTGTGCTTTTTTGCAACCAGTATTCGAGCGGAAGCAGAGAGTGGAAGTGCGCGAGTGCGGATTGTCTTGTGTTTATTTGATTGCTTGCCTTTTATTGTTTCACACGTTACGACAAGGTTTCTAATACTAAAATTTATTATCATTTTTATCAAAATCCAAAAGTGCAAAATTTTTCGCTAGCAACGTGATAAGAAATTTGCGAAATAAATTGAGCCGATAATTGGCTTGGACGGTGAGTGAGTAAAAAAGAGAAAGAGAAACCGCCGCGGGCAAAACAATTAGCTTGTCAACTATACTTATCATTCTAACACTTGAATTTTTTTTGGTAAGTCGCCAAAAAACGTTTGCATTTTTCAAATTTTCGGTTGCCAAATTGAAAAAAAAATCTCAAAAGGTCGAACCAGCAAATTGTTGGAAACTTTTATTTAAATTATCCCGATTTTCGGATTTAAGAACTACGAAATATCATTGCGTTTTACGCAGTCCTAAAAAAAAATTTTATATATTATATTGTTCCAAAAATGTATTCTAAGAAATTGTTTTTTACCTGTAATAATATTGGGTAGTCGAAAAAGTCTTTTCGTATTTTGTCAATAGATGTCGTTTCAGTCGTATATCTCCAGTGCTACCAATCACATTATCTCATACCATGAAGTGTTGGAAAGGTGAGATTTTAACCTTCATTTAACCAAAAAATCAAAATTCAGGGAAGTTGAAAAAAAATTACAGCTGTCCAAAAATTAGTGAAAACAATGAAATTCGCTATATTTTGAAATATTAATTAAAACATTTTTTTTCGTGATACAATACCATACCAGCAAAAATATTTATCTTTCATTTCTAAACACGTTTACTTGCCTACATATTTGTATAAAATGCATTGAACTCCTTAATTAAAAAGGTGGTGGCGGGAAATGAGCAGGTAAATCAATATAGAAAAGCGCAAAAAGTTGAAAAAGTGCATACAACTTAAAGCAAGTTGAAACTATTCAAGCATGAAACAAAATTAAAAGCGAGAAATGAAATCAAAATTGCTAAATTAGACTATGGTGTGTAAAAATTATTAGTCTTTGATTGGAAATAATGTGAATTTCAACTAAAAAAACTGCTCAAAAGTACAACGAAATTGTAATTTAATAACGTATTGATTCGCTTATCGATTATTCACATGGATGGTATGGAATAGCCGCGCGGATAGGGCAAAGCGACTTCGTCATGTCAAACTTTAACAAAATTGTTGAACTTGAAGTTAAAAAAATGGTTTTCGAATATCGACCGTATGACTTTTTCATGTGCCTTAAAATCGAACATACGCTTTAAGGGGTTACCTGGGTTTCCTCGGGTAAAAAATAGACTTTTTTCAACAAAAATTTTTTCTCATATAAAAAGTGAAATATTTTATTAAAATTTTTTATTGTTGCAAACATACATTACATACATACGCTATTAACAAAGAATTTCTGAAATTTTTGGAAAAAAAAATATTTTAAACTCGGCCGCGATTTCCGATGACCCCTCGGAAGAAGATGCGCTGGCGTTTGCAAGATCTCCTTACAGGATCATCTAATGTGATAAAATACGTGTTTTAGTTAAAACTTTAACTGAGAACTTTAACGAAGGAAGCTGAAAATTTTTGGCAGACATTTTGACAAAAAAAAAAAAAATTCCGCAATTTTTTTTTTTTTTCAAATAGTAGTAATTGGAAAAAAAACAAAACTTCAAGGACCTGAGTAAAATGTCATGAAGATTGGTTGAGTAGTTCCCTTAAGCACCTGAATGAGTTAATTGCGGCTATAGAAAGAAATACACAGAGGAAACTAGAGGTAATGTCACCGCGAACGATATAAAAAAATTTTAACATAAAAGAACACTCAACAAAACTAAAAATCGTTCAACTTTATTACGAAAATTAGGCGACATTTGGTTTCAACAACACGGGCCACTTTCCACATATCGCATCAATCAATGGATTTATTGAGAGAACACTTCGGTGAGCAGTTAATTTTACGCTTTGGACCGGTCGATTGGAACCAAGATGGTGTGATATCACACCGTTAGCCTGTTTCTGTGGGAATATGTAAAGTCTTTGGAACAAAACATCACGCGTGTCATTCACCAGTTACCAGTGGAATTGCTAGAACGAGTCATCGAAAATTGGACTCAACAGATAGACCATCTGAGACGGAGCCGCAACCAACATTTAAAAGTGATATTCTTCATACAATAAATGCAAAATAATATTCTTTCGAATGATAACAAACATTTCCCATTAAATTTGAAGTTTCTGTGTGTTTTTTTTCATAAATAGGGAACCTTGAAATGGATCACCCTTTACTAATATAAAATGTGAAATTTGCAATAGAAATCGAGTTCTATACATAACGGCATCAAATGTACTTTAACAGAAATAAAAAATTTTAATCCCAAACCGTTTTTGTTTTATTCAAAAAACTGCTTAAAAGCCGCTCTTGAAGTTGAGGCCACTAACTCCGAATTTTGGTAGTAAAATTTAATAATTTCAACTCGTTGTTGGATCGGATATCTTTCAATGATGCAATTACAAACCTTCGTGAAGAGAAATGTCAAAAGTGTGGGAAAAATATGGCATCCTTTGCTGTCCATATAGGCCTACTTTTATGAACTACTTATTGAAAAACCCATTAAAATATCCCTTTTACTTTGAAATTAATAAATATTCCAGTCAGTCTTTCACGCTTCTTCGATTGCAAGTTCATTGATTTGCATGTTTCATATGTATCTCCTTCCTTGTATGCAACTGATAATTGTGTTTAAATTATAAGAAAAAAATTGCTTTAAATAACATAACAATAAATTATAAATGAAGCACATGAAGCATAGGCCAACCTGTTGACTTTCTTTAAGACAACACAAGCGCTGATATCAGATATCAAAAAAGCCATAAATCATACGACACTCGGGCTAATATAATCTACTTATATACATACATACGTACATATTTATATACTATATACATACGCGTTTTATATAAGATTGCCGAATGCATGCATAAAACGATTAAAACCCTACTCAATAGCCATTGTAAAAGAAATCGCACAAAGTCTGGGAGCATTGCAACAACACATACTCATTTTATTATTTATAATCCTTTCGCATAAACATATACTATTATCTAAATCGCCTTTATACAATTAACGTTGGTGTATTTAGATAACATTAGCAAGCCGAATAATTCACCCAGAAGTCAGTGCAGAATGTAGCTTCGGTTTACCAACAACTATCATAGAAAGTTGCTGCAAAATTATTTATTAAATTTACTGCTCACTTACAAAGCCATCTACTTTTAGGCGCACACTACCGCAACGTCATCCACAAATGAATCCCATAAGCGACGATGCAGCGCCAATTCTACGACCGCTTGCGCCCACTTTACAGAAAATCGCCTGCGAAGAGCTAAATGAGGTGCCCAATCGTGTGGCGGACGATGTGCTAGCGCTGCGTCAATGGATACACAAACAACCGCATTTGTGTGCGCGCACCAATGATCAGTTTCTAGTCGGCTTTCTGCGCGGCTCCAAGAATAGTTTGGAAAAGGCAAAGCAGAAAATCGATCGTTATTACACATTGAAGGCAGCCTTGCCGGAGGTGTTCAATGAGCGACGTCAGGTGGACGATCCGCTAGTGATGGAGATTGTACGCCTAGGGTAAATAATAAAAATGATTTTCACAATGATATATTCGTACTAAAAACTTTCCATTTATAGCATCATCTTACAGATACCGCTGCCCGCCGACTACCATGGCCCCTGCATAACGATCATACGTGCATGCTCGTATGACACCACCAAATATAAATTCGCCGATATTATACGCGTCGGTTCGATGTTTGGCGAAATTATGACAATCGAGGATGACAATTCCACAGTTAGCGGCTATATTGAGATTATGGATATGTCTAATGTGAGCGGTCAGCATTTTCTGCAATTGAAACCGGATTTGCTGCGCAAGTTCTCCACCTTCGCTGAGGAGGCAATGCCAATGCGTCAACGTGGCACACATTTTATTAATGTACCGACGGCGTTCGAGAAGGGCTTCCGGACACTAAGCACTTTCTTTCCGGAGAAAATGCTCAGTCGGGTGCGTGTGTTTAAAGCGCAATATTTTGTTTTGTAAATTATTATTTTTTTAAATAAATGATCTCACTTCTATCTGCACACAGATTTCAGTCAACTCTAATCCCGAAGCGTTGTTCGAATTCGTGCCACGCGAACATTTGCCGCAGGAGTATGGCGGTGAGAATGGCACCATAGCCGATATTGTGAAGCGCATGGAGGCGAAATTGTTGCGTTATCGCGATTACTTTTTGCTGGAACCGGAATTCGGCACTAATGAGAAGTTGCGCGAGGGCGCGCTCTATAATTACGAGAACATTTTCGGGCTGGAGGGTTCATTCCGTAAATTAGAAGTCGATTAGCCACAAGTTATTTTTATCTATTTTGTATATTTTCTTTGATATTTGCTGTTTTTACATATATATAAAATATAAATTTATATTTATTAGAGATTATGACTGGATACTTCCGGTGAATGTCTGTATAACTTATTGATTTTGTAGGTGTAGTGAATTAAACTAACAATCGTGTCAAAATAACAAAATGTTAGCAAAAATAAATTAATTAAAAATTTAATAAAAACATGCAGCGAAATTATAAAAAAATTACGTATTAGCTTTAACGAATCTTAAAATAATTTCATTATTTCGAAAATTACTAAAAAAAAAAATTATAAGAAACAATTTTCCAAAAGGTCGTTGTATTATCGGGTTGAAATTTTTTTTACAAAATAAACTCGGAAAAGTTTATACTTTTTTGCTGATATTACTGTATACTAAAAACAAATTTTTATTAAAGGAGGCACATGTTAACAATTTTGAACATTTTCTGTAGACTCAGCATAATCACCAGCATTACACCACCAATTAATAACAAGTATTTTGAAAGACTACATCCGTAAGTATATAGTAGTATAATAGGTCAGAGGAAAAGTCCCCGGTCTACCATAATAAAACACATTTTTTTAACAAAATTTGTTTTTATTTTTGTTTATTCAACATAGTTCGCTTCAATGTTGATACACTGATTTTAACGACCCACCAACTTTTCGACACCATTTTTGTAGTACAATTCATCCCTTGCTTGAAAATAAGTCTCAGTTTCGGCGATTACCTCTTCTTTCGACGAAAATTTCTTCCAAGCAAGCATTCAGTTGTGGTCTGAGATAATAAAATAGTCCCTGAGAGCCAGATCTTAAGAATACGGTGGATGCAGAAGCAATCGAAGCCAAATTCATGGATTTTTTCCATCGTTTTCACAAACAGCACATTCTTTTTCTTCAAATGCGGCCGTTTTTCGACAATTTCGTCCTTCAAATGTTCTCAATAACGCCATGTAATAGTCGCTGTTGATGATGTTCCTTCTTTTTTCAATGTAGACAATAAAAGTTATTCGAAGCGTCCTAAAGCATCCCAAAATACATACGTCCTAAACTTATCAAACGACTATTGTCTTTTTCAACGCTTTGAGCGGGTTCATCGTGTGCAGTCTACTCCGATGACAGTCGATGAGATTTCGGAGTGAAATGATGGAGCCCAAGTTCATTCTTTGTCACATATCGATGTAAAAACTTGGGTTTACTACGCTTGAACATCTCCAAACACGGCACCGAATCATCTACTCTTCATTTATTTTAGTCAAAAGTGAGGTCGTGCGGCATTCAATTCAAATTTAGCTAACCACTTTTCAACAGTTGCCTTCCCAATTAAAGATTTTTCTGATAATAGTCAATAATGTTGATTAATCCAAATCTTGGCTTTAACAGTATTTTACTAGCTATACTAGATTTTCTTTGTGTTTATATTTTTTATTCCATATAATATTAATTCGTTCGATATCTGTAATCCACTTAGGAATATATATTCTTAACTCTTCTAATCATTATGGCGTTTGAATTGGATTATACTGCTATTAATTGCTCATGAAAATCTACAGCGATTAGATAAGCGTTTGCCTAATCTCAAAATTTTATTGGTAACTCACTTATATATTTCGGCATACAAACATATGTATGTAAGTATATAACATTAGTGATAAAGTACGGAATAATTGCTTTAGGCTAAGCACATAGTGAGAGCGAAGTACTGCAGAATGAGGTAAGCAGTGAAAAAGTAATAACTTTTATTATATGTGCCTAAAAAAGATCGCATAAAAGTTTAAGCCTAGACCTTTGCTTTAACTTTTTACTTGACAATTTTTAAAACTATAAACCATGATGTTATGATAATAAGGCTTTTGCGGCTTCATTCCTCACTTTCATTTTCTGCTCACGCGGAAATATTGAAATGTTCGCTGATCCACTCTGTATTTAACCTTAGGCGAGCCAATGAACTTAATTAATGATAAGAATTTCCAAAAAAGTTCTGATTGCAAATAAAAAATGGTAAGATTGTACAAAATTACTTTTACATGGTAATGCCATCTCATTTTCTGACCAATTGATTAGGCTGTTATCGATGAATTTGCAAGATATATGTTTGGTAATAAGAGCTGCTAACAACAACACAAATTTTTTGAGTCACCACAAACTAGCAAAGCATTAAAATAGTCTACGAGGACCTGTTTAGACGAAAGGTCGTTTTGTAATCACAAAAAAAAAAGAGCAAACAATGTCACAACTCGCTGTAAGACCGCTAAGCGCACAACTTCAAGCTGCCGCAATTAAAGAATTGAATGAGGTGCCCGAACGTGTGGCGGCCGACATCGAGGCGCTACGCACCTGGATCCAACAACAGCCACACCTGCGCGCACGTGACGACGATCAATTTTTGCTCTCCTTCCTGCGTGGTTGCAAATTTAGTCTGGAGAAGGCCAAAAGCAAAATTGACAAATTCTATACGCTGCGCACCAAATATCCGGAATTCTTCACCATCAACGATGTAGACGAAAATAAGGTGCGCGAACTAATAAATACCGGGTAAATGTTTGAAGACTTTCATGTTGAGCAAAGCAAATTTTCAGAACTTCTTTGTAATTGCACAGCATACTAGTATATTTGCCGACGCCATTAAATGAAAATGGACCACGTATTGCTCTGGTAACCCTGGGCACTTATTCAGCTGACAAATATTCTATAGAAGATGTAGCGCGAACTCTGGAAGGCATACAGGAGATATTTATGCTCGAAGATGACTATGCCGTTGTCTATGGTATAACAACAATAATTGATGTGAAAAAGGGTTCGACAGCGCATCTAATGCAAATGACACCATCGAGTATGAAAAAAATGACTGTTTTCTCGGAAGAGGCCTTGCCATTTCGCACCAAGGCTACACATTTTGTAAATATACCAAGCGGTTTCGAAGCATTCTTTAATGTGCTCAAACCTATGTTGTCGAAGAAACAACAAAAGCGGGTGAGTAAATAGAGAATCTCTTGATTTTGCGCTCTTAAATCAAAATTTTCTCACTGTAATGACAGCTTTCTCTGCATGGCAATAAATTGGATAAACTTTACGAGCACATCCCTTTGAAATATTTGCCCAAAGAATATGGTGGTGAGAATAGTTCCATTGCGGAGGGCATCGCTGACCTCAATCAGAAACTCGATGCGTACCGGGAATACTTTAAGGCGAATGCGCAATATGGGACGGATGAAAAGCTTCGTCCTGGTAAACCGCTCGATTTTGATCAAATGTTTGGCGTACAGGGTTCTTTTAGAAAGTTGGAAGTAGACTAATCAAATATACAATGAAAACAATACATTTTTTCTTCCAAAAAACATGTTTGTATTGCTGCTTTGGAATTTATTTTTTAAGGGCGTGTTCTAGTCTAGAAGCATGAATTTTAGGTAATTTTTAAAGTGTCGTAAAAAAGGCATTGCTAATTTTAGAAGAGTAGAGAAAAAAATTAAAAACTAAAAAAAGGAAAAAATTTCAAAAATTATGAGTTGACAAAGTGGGGGGTCTCTAAAAATTTCTACGTGCCCATACCCATGATTTCAACCCTCCTAGTTATCTGAAACCAAAAAGAAAAAAAGATTATTAACCTAGAATAATGTCGCAAAGGCCGGAACTACGGAAAAGTGGGGGAAAAAAATTTTCACAAAATGGCGACTGCCTAAAAAAAAAGTTTTTTTGGATCACTTTTTCTGACTATTTCGAATTTTTTAAAAATAATAAAAATAAAAATTTAGGGATGGGGCTAGTTTCAATCATAGACAAGTCTATAAATAAGACTCTATAAAAATTTCAAGTAAATCGGTTCAGTAGAACCTGAGAAATCGTGGGTATCGTTCCGAAAAAGTCAGTTTTGAAAAAAAACGCGTTTGAAGTTTCGCGTTTCCCTCCCTTAAGCTTCGAACATAAACCGTTTGTAGTCTAAGAAATGTGTCTCAATTTCGAATGTCTCTATTTCAAAACTTCAGTTCACGTCTCAAAATTTGCTAATGCTAAAGCAAGCATGCCTAATCATTAGTGACGGCTAGATGTACTATTTAATTCTGTTGACGAGTGTTTACTGTAATTATATGAAGACTAGAGTACTATTTCAGGTTTGTCCGGAAGTAGGTCGCTGTGACAGACCGATGATTTAGATAATACACCCAAAGGACATCTCCATCGTGATAATTCAGTGTGTTTCGTCTGAAAACTGTGACAGAGACGTTTAATATGATCAAGCAGGCTTTGCAAGAAGTAGTGTGTTTCGGTGGCATTAGGTCTTTTGGAGGGTCGGGAAGAGGTCGCTGATGAAGACCAGAAGATTGAGCAAATCCAAAGTGAAAACGATGCTCATTGTATTTTTTGACATCAAAGGCATCGTCCACCGTGAATATGTTAGTCCTAGGCAAACCGTCAACGTTTTACGTGGAAGTTCTCAAGAGACTCAAACGAAGGGTCTTCTTGTGAACAACCACCTAACCAAGGCCGGCATTCCAACGCTACTGCAGCCATCCTACAGCCCAGATTTAGCCCTTTCGAACTTTTTTGATTTCCTTGCCTGAAAAGGCTGATGAAAGGCAAGCATTTCGCGACGAAAGAAGGCTCGGCTCTCAATCCTATCCCGGAGAATGTCTTCCGTGACGCCTTCAATAGTTGGAAATCGCGCAGGCAGCGCTGCATCGACGCAGAAGGAGCATATTTTGAAAATTTTTAAAGAATTGTAACGATTAGTACAATAATTTTTTTAAATCGACTCAGTCCTATTACTTTCTGGACAAACCCTGTATATGCTGAGTAGAAGAAATTGATAATCTCAAGCTTCCAATATATTGTACAGGTATATAGCAGTACATACATATGTATGTAGAAACTTATAAGTATTATAAAATGAACAATCTATCGCGAATTCTTATCATTTTGGGATCTAATCAATAAACCGATATTATACCGAGTTGTTTATTGATAAAATGTTTAAACAATTTTGCTTGTGTACGACAAGATTTCCATACTAGTTGGCTTTTGAGTGCATTATAGAATAGTACAAAGATTAAACATACACTGCTCTCATAATGACAGAACTTAATGTACGCAGAATTAGTGCAGAATTGCAGAAAATCGCCAACGAGCAGCTGAATGAGGTGCCCGCACATATTGGCGACGATATTGCAGCGCTACGCACCTGGATCAAGCAGGAGCCACACTTGCGCGCACGTGACGATGATCAATTTTTGCTCTCTTTTCTGCGTGGCTGCAAATTCAGTTTGGAGAAGGCGAAGAGTAAAATTGATAAATACTATACGTTGCGCACCAAATATCCGGATTTCTTCGGCGCCTACGATGCCGATGACGCAATGCTTCGCACAATTATTAATGCTGGGTGAGAAATTAAACGATTCAATTGCATTTGTGTGAAGAAAATTAAATACATTTACGTGTATTTCTATGCTTAATAGCATAATTCTGTTGTTGCCGAAACCATTGCACGAACATGGCGCACGCATTATACTCATACGTCAGGGTGCACTGTCAGCCGACAAATACACGATCGAACATTTCATACGCGCCGCAAGTCATTTGCAAGAGATCATAATACGCGAAGATGATCACGCCATTATATCGGGTATGATATCGATTGTTGATATAGAAGATTGTACGACTGGACATGTTATGCAAATGACGCCAAGTGTTATGAAGAAGATGTCCGTACACGCCGAGGAGGCGGTGCCTTTACGACCGAAGCAACAACATTTCATACACATACCCAGTGGCTTTGAAACCGTTTTCAATGCAATGCGTCCATTCATGAGCAAGAAACAACAGAATAGAGTAAGTTTTTAAAAGCATCGAAGGCGCAGAATTGTTTTTTTTTTAATGTCAAGCAATAAAAAATAATCTTTGTGTCTTATAGATTTCAGTGCATGCCGAAAAGTTGGATAGATTTTATGAACACGTGCCACTGTCTTATCTGCCCGTGGAATATGGCGGCAATAATGGCACGATAGCAGAGATTATCGACTACACGAATAAACAGTTGGATGAGTATCGCACATATTTTCAGGAAAATAAGAAATACGGCACTGATGAAAGCTTGCGCCCGGGCAAACCCGTCGATTTTGAAAGTTTATTCGGTGTGGAGGGTTCATTCAGAAAACTGGAGGTGGACTAGATTTTTTTAACGAAGCTTTTCCAATATTCAATTCAACAATTATGTATAAATAAATATATATATATTTTTTTTTTTATAAAATAAAGGAAAATAAAAAAGTGAAAATTTGAGAAATAGAAATTTTGAAATTTATGTATAAAAAAGGGAAGAATGCCACGCAAATCACCAATGAAATTTGTGAAGTTTACGGAGACGATGCTGTATGACTTCGTGTAGCACAGCAATGGTTCGTTCGCTTCCGTTGAAAGTTTTACTCTGATGGAATAATATCTCTGCGCAAAAATGAGAGTAAGTGGTCGACAAAAATGGTACATACATATTTGTTTATTTATTTATTAGTATGGATATTAAAAAAAATAAGTTGAAGTTTATTTAGAAATACGAAAAAACTTTTTCGACTACCCATAAATAAATACTTTTAACTTTAGGTTAAAAAATTCACAAAAATATAGTAATCGGAATCGTTTGCGCCAGTATAAAAATTGTATTTTATAGCGTGTGAACTAAATTCAAGGTATTTCTGCTCAGGATGTTATTAAAAATTAAAGAGTTACATACTTAGGTACCTATACCTATGTATATTATTACCTTTTTTCATAACAGGCAAATATTTATTATGCTTTTTATTGAAATGAAATGTGAATTGCGAATTTTTTTAAGATAACCGAAGCACAAATGTTGCTAAACAACCTACGAGGGCGGTACGATAATTACTTATTTTGAAAAAAAGGGCGTTTTGCCTCGGTTTAGTTCAATACAATTGACCGAGTCATACTTCGATTTCTTTAAGGGCTTACATTGGCTTACCGGTTTTCAAAAATCGATTTAGTTTTTTATCTTATTAAATTCTACAACACCTCCAGAATACTGCCCAAAATTTTCAAGTTGATCCGACTAATAGTTTCGGAGATACAGCCTTGAGAACTTAAGCGCTCGAAGCTAACTAGTCTAAGTGCGCCATCGTTAAGCGCATTTTTCTCGAAACTGTGAACTTTTGAAGTCGGTTGGCAAGATTTCTCGAGAACTACTCAATCGATCTTCAAGAAATTTAACACAGACCTTTGAGATACAATACTTAAAAACTTGGACGAACGAGTTTTTTCGATTTTTAAATATTTTTTTTCCAAAAATTTCAGAATTTCTTTGTTAATATTTGCATGTTTGTAACAATAAAAAATTCTAATAAATATATAACTTTTTAAATAAGAAACAAAATTTTGAAAATTCTAATAAAATTTTTAATTTTTATATGAGAAAAAAATTGCTGAAAACCGGCTGTTCTTACCCGAGGAAACCCTTAATACTAGTATAATAAATATAGTAGAATAGTGAACGCGATTGTATTGTATATTTATATTGTGGCGCCATTGGACGGTGAGGCTAAATAACTACCTATCGGAACGCGCTCGTATAAAAATAAGCAGAAGATTTGTTCCTTAACTTGCTGATCATTTATGTATAACATATGTGAACCAGATTTGCATTTACTTTGTTTCTAAGTGTTTTTATAAAGGAATTCGCAGAAAACATTACAAATCAGCAAGCAATTTGTAAAATAATTACACTCATTTCCTTTCCCGAATAGCAGATAGCAAGCTCCGTTACTTGCCTATTGAATTTTTTGCATACAAACACCAAGAGTTTAGGTGATAAACGACCCGAATTCATCTATAACGGAAATTTGGTATGGAAGCATTTACAAAAAACTCTGAGATTTGTCGACTTGAGCTTAAAGCAAATCAAAGAGCTTGGAATAGCATAAATTACGCGTCATTTGCAATCTATTTTAATTAAGATATTTTTTAATAATCGCGCTATATGGCTTCTTCACAAGTATGAACTTAAATTGTTTGGGTGTGTTAAAACTTTATATACCTAAAAATCTCTAAAATTTACTCTAAAGTACGCTATACATATGTGAACAAAGTAAGAATACCATAGTGGCACTAACATGCTCGAGTATAAAAAATAGCTACTTTTTTATACACACAGGCACTTTTTTTTGAAAGTGTAATAATCTTCCAAAGTATATTGAGTTGTCAAACGATGATCATTGAATGTGGTAGGTTCAAAGTTAAGCCTTTCTTTATAAATAAATACGAAATGCATTCTAGATTTGAGTATATTGAGGGCTTTTGCATGTCAGTACAGTTTAGTTTTCGCAAAAAGCGCACAACAGTGTCCTACAGTCAACGGAAATAATTGACATAATATATACCTTCAATAATGGCAACACCGAATATACGTCCGTTACCAGAACACCTACAAGAGGTGGCTATCAAAGAGTTGAATGAGAGACCTGAGCGGCTGGCAGCAGATCTGGAGGCGTTAAAGGATTGGGCAATAAAGGAGCCACATTTAAATGTGCGACTCGATGATCAATTGCTGGTGACATTCCTGCGCGGCTGCAAGTTCAGTTTAGAGAAGGCAAAGTCGAAATTGGATTGGTTCTATACATTAAAAACTAAATACCCGGATTACTACACATTACAAGATCCGGATGTGCCGCATTTACAAGATCTTGTAAAATATGGGTAAATATTAGACTTAATATTTTTTTAGGAATTAGCGAATTTAAATTAGAATTTATAAAAAACCTAAGACATTTGTAGATACATATATGAATATGAAGTCGTCAGTAATGTATGTATTTGTTTTTAAAGGTGACTTTTAAAAAAAGGTTAGTAATTTTTCAAAACGCAGTAGTAAAATTTGAAAAATAACATGGGGTTAACGGTGCAAAGAGAAAGAAGCTCAAAAAGCTTCGGAAAAAAATTTAAAAAATAAATAGACTTACCATCGAGCAATTCTCGAAATCGTTTGAATTGTGATTCCAAAACAGAAGTTCGGTTTCAAATAATTTACCACGTCCGTATACCATAGCGTGAGACAACATTTTCTGGTTCAATTTGGGTACATAAATAAGCAAAATTCCCGCATTTTACAATATGAAGACAACCAGAAGCCTTCAAACCTCCCATTCAAACACCAAAATCTGCCAAACCCCGTTTGGTTTTTGTTTCTTTTTGGTGGAAACATTGGCCTATACCATTAAAGAGCTTTTGGACCAAAGTTTACGGTGAATGGCGTGCTATCCCTTGATAAAATAAACAAAACTTTTTGTTGCCAAAAATGGAAGAACTGAACTTGGTTGACATGTGGTTTCAACAAGATGGCGCTACATGCCACACAGCTCGCGATTCTATGGCCATTTTGAGGGAAAACTTCGGACAACAATTCATCTCAAGAAATGGACCCGTAAGTTGGCCACCAAGATCATGCGATTTAACGCCTTTAGACTATTTTTTGTGGGGCTACGTCAAGTCTAAAGTCTACAGAAATAAGCCAGCAACTATTCCAGCTTTGGAAGACAACATTTCCGAAGAAATTCGGGCTATTCCGGCCGAAATGCTCGAAAAAGTTGCCCAAAATTGGACTTTCCGAATGGACCACCTAAGACGCAGCCGCGGTCAACATTTAAATGAAATTATCTTCAAAAAGTAAATGTCATGAACCAATCTAACGTTTCAAATAAAGAACCGATGAGATTTTGCAAATTTTATGCGTTTTTTTTTTTAAAAAAGTTATCAAGCTCTTAAAAAATCACCCGTTACTTGCACTTAAACTGCTAAAGATAAAGTGATACTACTTGTAATTCCCTACTTCAAAGCGCATGTGAGTAGAATTCAAAAACAATGAAAAATAAGCATGATTAACGCGCTCCGCAAAGCGAAAGAAGCTTAAAAAGCTGTCGGAATACCAAATCAAAACAAATAATATATGTCGATTGATTTCCATCAGAAATATTCTCGAAGACGTCTGTTTGAAGCTTCAGTGACTTCCAGAAACAGCAAGAGGGATTTTCAACATAATTCTGACCACGTACTCGTATACATATGCATGTGTAGACAATTTTATGAACATCTTCAACTTGTATACATACATATACTCGTAGTATAAACTTCCTCAAGTCGATTGATCACTACAATATACGCAAAGCTACTAACCATCTCTTTGTATCGCTCCTCAAATCCTCCCTATATCAATCACAACTATCACTCTGCTCATTTTTTAACCCTACGTTTATTTTCAAATGTATACATTTTTCTTACAGCGTGGCATTAACATTGCCTATACCATTAAATGAGACTGGACCACGCATTATATTCTGCCGTTTTGGTGTTTATCCGATTGATAAATATAAACTTAAAGACTTATTGGCTATCGCTTTTTCAAACTATGAGCTAAACATGCGTTTAGATGACACTGCAGTGGTCAATGGTTTTCTTGCTCTGATCGACGTTGGCAAAGTAAACGCTACATATTTTGCTCAATTTACACCACATTTGTTAAAGAAATCGATAGGCTTTTTCGCGAATGCCGCTCCAATCCGTCAAACCGCAACACATTTCATTAATGTACCAGCGAGTTTTGAGAAGCTTTACAGTATGATAAGGCCAACGCTTACAGAAAAACAGCGGAATCGCGTGAGTATGCAAAATGTCATTATAATGAACCAACAATTGTTTTTTCTTACCCTGCCAAAAATGAAATAGATTTTTCTGCATGGCAACAATTTGGAGACACTATATGCTCATATACCACAAAAATATCTGCCCAAAGATTTTGGTGGAGAAAATGGTTGCATCGATGAACTAGAGAAGTCCACATTCCAACTATTTCTTGATCACCGTGATTATTTCAAAGAGGATGTCAAATATCGTAATAATGAGGAGTTACGTGTTGGTCAGCAACCGGATTATGAAAGTTTATTTGGTATGGAAGGTTCATTCCGTAAAATCGCTGTGGACTAATCTTTTACTAAACAGATGAGGACCGAAGGGTAACTTTAAGACTTAATAATTAAAAAAAAAAGAAAACATTAATAATAACAAGAGGGTTTGTTTGATTTTGATTTTGAAAAGAAATAATAATAAATAATGTACCTATGTACATACAACAACACAGAATCGTTTGATATTAAAAAAAATATTGATTTTCGCAAATCGCCTTATTGTTTTTCAAACTATTCTCTTTTAAGTGGTTACATGGGCTTACGAGTTTGAAATTAAATCTTTTTATTTATCTTATTAAATTCTACAACACCTCTGGAATATTGTCTTAAATTTTCAATTTAATTCGAGTAATAGTTTCGGAGATACAGCTTTGAGAAGCTAGGCCAAGTGCGCCGTCTTTAAAAGACGTTTCGGAGCTACAACCTTGAGAACTTGTGTGCTCGAAGCTCTGGGCTAAGTGCGCCGTCTTTAAACATGTTTTCTCGAAACTGTGTTTTTGAAGTCGGTTGGCAAAATATATCGAGAACTACTCAATCGATCTTCTTGAAATTTTAAACAGGTCTTTAAGATACCATTTTTTTTTCGTTTACAGCTATTTGAATAAAAATGTCGCGAAATTTTCACTGAATTTTAAATTTTTTTGTAAAAATTTTTGTCAAAATCCAATTTTTAGTTTTTTTCCTTCATCCAAGTTCTATGTTAAGGTTTTAACTAAAATTTTTTTCACTTTAAATGATCCTGTAAGTAGTTATACTGCCAACGCGGGCGCATATTTTTTCCGAGGTGTCACCGGAATGATCGAGTTTAAAAAATTTTTTCCAAAAATTTCACAATTTCTTTTTTAATAGTGTATGTTCATAACAATAAAAAATTCTAATAAAATATTACATTTTTCATATGAGAAAAAGTTCTTGAAAAATACTGTTTTTTACCCGAGGAAACCCATGTAACCCCTTAAGGTCTATGAATAGGTCGAAAAATGTTGACTTTGTAGCTTATTTTTTACGTACAGGAATAAAAAGAAATCATTCGGTGCGAAATCATGACTACAAAGGATGGCTCATCGAATCGATATTTTGATTGCTCTAAAATACAGTTTTCAGTCGATGTGTCGCATTGTCGTGGTGCGGAGTTGAGACGTCTTCGGCGGTTGTTTCCCTAATTTCTTGACTAGACAACTGGCAAAAAATTGTTGTGTAACACTCAGAATTTACCGTTCTGCGAATTTACTTGTTCTAGTGTTATGGTTGCCACAAGTCCAGTTTTTCCAAAACACATGCAACCATATGCTTGGAATTGCTTCGTGTGCGAACAACTTTTATTGGAATCTGCTCATCTGGAAACACTCATACAGCCGACTTCTGTTTACTTTCAGCTTGATACGTTGCTTGTCGCGTTATCATGGTTTATAGTTATATATACTTTATTCACATTTCTCTCGAACAATCGTCACGTGCCTTTTTTAAACGAATGATAAATTGTGTAAATTCCAAAGTGAACAAATTTTTTATGGAATGTATGCTGGTCCCACTAATGCCTATAGTTACCCCAATCTCACGATAAGTGACGATCTTGCAATATCAGTTTGCGCACAGCATCAAGAGTTTCCAGAAAAACAAACTGATTTTGTAGGACCTTTAAGATATAGAATCTACGACCACGATTGAATTCACCATACCATCGATAAGCACTGGTACTTGATGGAGCTTCAGCGTTAAAAATGCACTGTTTCTGAGGAGGTCCTCATCGAAAATTGTAAAAAAATAATCGCACAAAAATGTTCGCAATTTAATTTATTTTTTATTTTTTTGACCGAGATGAGTATTTTAAGTTGCTGTAAACAACACCCAGAGAGAAAAGTCAGAGAATACTCGTATAAGTACATAAATGATCAGCAGGATGAGCAGAGGTCATGTCGCCATAACCGTTTGTATAGTAGGTATAAATTAACTAGTTCTTCTGTTCTTCACTATGGGACATAGCTGCTCGATCCAAGTCAAATGCC
Organism: Bactrocera correcta; assembly: GCA_027475135.1. Lineage (NCBI taxonomy): Eukaryota > Metazoa > Arthropoda > Insecta > Diptera > Tephritidae > Bactrocera > Bactrocera correcta. Next base: position 155,360,728 of record CM050325.1, read on the forward strand.
GAAGTGAAAAACTTCTTTATTCGTAAGGTTCCTTCACGAAATTTAACTTTGTTTTAGTAAGAGGCAATGTCGTTTTTACCCTGCTCAATCAAAATGAGTATACGAGTTGATCTTGATCGATTTGTGGTCCTTGTTCGACATGCAATTCAAAGGAATTACCGACGATAAGTTTCTTAAAACGCTAAGCACTTCATTCAACAAACGTTCATCATAGATTTCATCTTTAACAAAGGTCCGCGAACCAGCACAACAAGTTTGTCCCATATTGAAGAAAAGACCAAAGTGTGAGGTATCTGCGGCATTATTTTGTTTTGATTATTTGATCTCTGATCTAGCAGGATGCTAACTGAAGTACAGGGTTTACTCATATCCTAGTTTCGGCATCACGTCATAAATGGCTTATAAGTCTGTCATCCAATAAATTTTATTGAATGTTCTATAATTTACTGAAGGCAAGCCAAACCCAATATCCAATATACATACATGAACAAAGATATAATACTATAGTGGCACTATGATGCTCCAGTATTAAAAATAGCTACTTTTTATACTCGCAAACACTTTTTTTTCGAAAGTGTAATAATCGTCCAATATATGTTTATTGAGTAGTCAAACGATGATCTTTGAATGTTGTTGGTTCAAAGTTAAGCTTTTCTTTATAAATAAATACGAAATGCATTCTAGATTTTAGTATATTGAAGGCTTTTGCATGTCGGTACAGTTTAGTTGTCGCAAAAAGCGCAAAACAGTATCCTACAATCAACGGAAATAATTGACACAACACTAACCACTGGCATATCTTCAATAATGGCACCACCGAATATACGTCCGTTATCAGAACACCTACAAGAGGTGGCTATCAAAGAGTTGAATGAAAAACCTGAGCGGTTGGCAGAAGATCTGGAGGCGTTTAAGGATTGGGCTATAAAGGAGCCACATTTAAATGTGCGACTCGATGATCAATTGCTGGTGGCATTCCTGCGCGGCTGCAAGTTCAGTTTAGAGAAGGCAAAGTCGAAATTGGATTGGTTCTATACATTAAAAACTAAACATCCGGATTACTACACAATACAAAATCCAGATGGGCCGGATTTCAGTGAACTCGTAAAATATGGGTAAATATTAGACTTGTTATTTTCACGGCTTAATAATAGCGCATTTAAATTAGAATTTATAAAATACTTATGACACAGATATGTGGAATTGAAGTCGTCAGTAATACATGCATTTGTTTTTATTTGCACTTAAACTTCTTAAGCTTAGTAATTACTTACGTCAGAGCTCATATGAGTGAGATTAAAAAAAAAGTGAAAAATGGTTAAATTTAAAAAAAGTGAGCATGCCCTTTGAAAAAAAAAAAAAAATATTTCGATTAATTTTCGTCGGATATACACTCAAAGACGTCTGTTTGAAGCTAGTATCCCAGAAACAGGTATAAAGATTCCATATAATATAATGCTCGACCACAAATATATGTAGATGCATCGTGTGTGAAGAAAATGTGCTGTGATGTAATACTCACAACGGCAGCTCCAGCAGTTGAAGAGCTCGATTTTGTATACGATTTTTCGAGATTTTGTTTTTGAGATAAGAGGAAGTTATCTAGTAATCACTGCAACATATACAAAATTAAAGCATGACACTAACCATATCTTTGATTCGCTCTTCAAACCCTCCCTATACAACCACAACTATCCCTCAAGTCCATTAACATAACAACAGCCCATTTCTTAAATCTATGGTTAATTTAAAAAATATATATAATTTTTTCACACAGTGCGGGATTAATATTGCCCATACCACTAAATGAGACTGGACCACGCATTGTATTCAGCCGTTTTGGTATTTATCCAGTTGACAAATATAAACTGAAAGATTTAGCGCCTATAGCGTATGCACAACAGGAGCTAGCTATGCGCGGTGACGACACTGTAGTGGTGAATGGTTTTATTAATCTGATAGACGTTGCCAAGGTAGATGCTGCACATTTTGTACAATATACACCCACTATTTTAAAGAAAGGCATAGATTTTGCCGAGAAAGCCTTACCACTGCGTCAAAGCTCAGCACATTTCTTTAATTTACCAAGCGGTTTCGAGAAGCCCTACAATATGGTAATGCCGATGATTTCACCCAAACAGAAGGAACGCGTGAGTATGCAAAATATCATTATAATTAATAACAATTGTAAATGAAATGCTTTTTTATACTCTGCCAAAAATAAAACAGGTTTTTCTGCATGGCAACAATTTGGAGACACTCTATGCTCATATACCACAAAAATATATGCCCAAACAATATGGTGGTGAAAATGGTTGCCTTGTTGAACTAGAGAACTCTACAATCAAGCAATTTCTTGATCACCGCGATTATTTCAAAGAGGATCTCAAGTATCGGAATAATGAGCATCTACGTCTTGGCAAGCAACCGGATTATAAAAGTTTATTTGGTATAGAAGGTTCATTTCGTAAAATCGCTTTGGACTAGTCTTTTACCAAACAAATAAAGATTACCTATCAGTCCTTTAAAGCTAAAAAATCATAAAAAAAGAAACAAAAAACCTTAATAGAAGTTAAATTTATTGTTTTATTTTGGTAATCCCCGCAAAACTAATACGGCTGTGTAAGCTGACGTTGAGCACCACGAAAAGCTCCGTCAGAATCGGGAAGGACCTCTCCGAGCCGTTCGATACCAAACGAGGTTTCAGACAAGGCGATTCCCTATCGTGCGACTTTTTCAACCTGCTTCTGGAGAAAATAGTTCGAGCTGCAGAACTCAACAGAGAAGGTACCATCTTCTATAAGAGTGTACAACTGCTGGCGTATGCCGATGATATTGATATCATCGGCCTCAACACCCGCGCCGCTAGTTCTGCTTTCTCTAGACTGGACAAGGAAGCAAAAGAAACGTCACGTCACTGTTGACAGTCATAACTTTGAAGTTGTAGATAATTTCGTCTATCTTGGAACCAGCGTAAACACCACCAACAATGTCAGCCTAGAAATCCAACGCAGGATAACTCTTGCCAACAGGTGCTACTTCGGACTAAGTAGGCAATTGAGAAGCAAAGTTCTCTCTCGACAAACAAAAACCAAACTCTATAAGTCACTCATAATTCCCGTCCTGCTATATGGTGCAGAGGCTTGGACGATGTCAACAACGGATGAGTCGACGGTGCGAGTTTTCGAGAGAAAGGTTCTGCGAAAGATTTATGGTCCTTTGCGCGTTGGCCACGGCGAATATCGCATTCGGTGGAACGATGAGCTGTACGAGATATACGACACATTGACATAGTTCAGCGCATTAAAAGACAGCGGCTACGCTGGCTAGGTCATGTTGTCCGGATGGATGAAAACACTCCAGCTCTGAAAGTATTCGACGCAGTACCCGCCGCGGGAAGCAGAGGAAGAGGAAGACCTCCACTCCGTTGGAAGGACCAAGTGGAGAAGGACCTGGCCTCGCTTGGAATATCCAATTGGCGCCACGTAGCGAAGAGAAGAAACGACTGGCGCGCTGTTGTTGACTCGGCTATAATCGCGTAAGCGGTGTCTATGCCAGTAAAGAAGAAGAAGAATAAAGAATGTACATGACTTAAGGGATCGTCTCAGTGTGAAATTTTCGAAAAATCTTTATTTTTTTTGTTGTCTTATTAAATTCCACAACACCTCTAAAATATTGTCCTAAATTTTCAAGTTAATCCTAGTTATAATTTCGGAGATACATCCTTGAGAAGTTCTGCGCTCGAAGCTAGGTAAGCTAAGTGCGCCATCTTTAAGCGCGTTTTTCACGAAACAGTGTTTTTGAAGACGATTGGCAAGTTTTCACGAGAACTACTCAACCGATCTTCGTGAAATTTCACACAGGTCTTTGAAATACAATTCTTGAAGATTTGGACGAAGGATTTTTTTCAATCACAACTGTTTGAAAAAAATGTCGCAAAATTTTCACTGAAATTATATATATATATTTTTTTTTTTTTGTAAAAATGCCTGGCAAACATCCAATTTCGTTTTTTTTTCCTTCGTCCAAGTTGTAGGTTAAGGTTTTAACTAAAACCCATATTTTTTTCACTTTAGATGATTCTGTAACGAGGGAGCATCTTTTTTCGGAGGGGTCACCGGAAATGAGTTTTACGGTAGATCCACATTACGACCTTACCATGAAAGTGGTTTTCCATCAATAAAATATAGGATACATTTTAATTTTGTTTTTTATTCATGTGAAACATATTATGTACGTATGTATGTAGTGAGGTAATGCTGAATCAGCTTAGAGATATGTATACCAAAACTCATAGATAATATTGTTTTACTTAAATATATGCAAGCAAATTGAATTTATGAAATCTATGACAATGTAAGAAAACTGTGCGCTTTTAATTAAACTTCGGTTGTTTTCCACTAATATTACAAATAACATAATACAAGCAGACATCAGTAGGATAGAAGATAATGTTCAAATTTACTTTCTCTATATCACCATTTAAGAGCTCTTTTGCGAGATCTTCATAATCACACTCTTCACTTCGGTGTAGTTTTGTAACGCATATTCACCGTTTTCACGTCCATGACCGGACATCTTGTAGCCACCGAAGGGCGCTTGTGCCATCAATGCGTTGTATGTGTTTACCCAGACGGTACCGGCGCGCAGGCCCTGCACGATGTAGTTAGCCTTATCGATATCACGTGTGAAGACAGCCGCCGCCAAACCATAATCAGATTTATTGGCACGCTCAATTACCTCATCCAAAGACTTGAAACGAATGAGCTGTTGTACGGGTCCGAAGATTTCATCGCGTGCAATTGTCATGTGATCGTGCACATCGGCGAATACAGTCGGCTCAACAAAGTAGCCAGGCAAGTGTGAGGCGCGACTACCGCCAGCAACTAATTTGGCACCTTCGTTTTTACCCTGTTCAATCAAGCCGAGTATACGATGCAGTTGATCTTGATCGATTTGTGGTCCTTGTTCGACATGCAATTCAAAGGGATTACCGATGGTACGTTTTTTAGCACGCTCAGCGCTGCGTTCAACAAACTCATCATAGATTTTATCTTCAACAAAGGTACGCGAACCAGCACAACAAGTTTGTCCCATATTGAAGAAAAGACCAAAGTGTGAAGTCTCTACGGCATAGTCCATATCGGTATCAGCTAAAACAATGTTTGGACTCTTGCCGCCCAACTCCAAAGTGACACGTTTTAAATTGCTACGACCCGAAGCTTGCTGTATCAGTTTGCCAACCTCAGTGGAACCGGTAAACGCAACCTTATCGACATCATGATGATTAGCTAGAGCAGCACCGGCATCGCCAAAACCTGGCAAGACATTCACCACACCTTCTGGGAAACCAGCTTCCTTGATCAATTGCGCAATATAGAGCGCAGACAAACTTGTCTGTTCTGCCGGTTTTAAGACAATGGTATTACCAGTAGCAAGTGCTGGTCCCAATTTCCAAGCCATCATTAGAATGGGAAAATTCCATGGTATAATTTGTGCACAAACGCCAACGGGTTCGTGACGTGTGTAAGCAAAGTAATCACCATCTACAGGTATGGTCTTTCCGTGATTCTTATCAGCCCAACCGGCGAAATAGCGCAAGTTCTTAATAGCCGCTGGCACATCAACATTATAGGCGACAGCATACGGCTTGCCATTGTCCAATGTTTCCAAACTCTACGAGTAAGAAAGGCGATGCTTGTATATCAGAAAATTATAATTGCACCACAGGACTTACCGCTAAATACACACGATCGCGCTCCATCAAATCAGCTAACTTATACAAATGTACACCACGCTCGGAGGCATCCATGTGACGCCATGGTGAACCAACTCTGCAATAATGAATGAATTTATAAAGTTCAAATTTTATGTGTGTATGTATGTTGGCTCTACTAACTTGAAAGCGGTGCGAGCGGCCTGTACAGCGATGTCAACGTCTTCCTTGCCGGCGCACTGAATTTCAGCAACAGTCTGTTCGGTGGTGGGATTTATGGAGCCGAATGTTTTACCACTTTTGCTTTTATGCCATTCGTTGTTGATAAAAAGCTAGAATGAGTAAATTAGTATAGACGATAAAATAAGAATGTTAAATAAAAGAATAAAGACAACTTAATTACATATGTATTCGAATAGAACGCAGTACGCGAGTTTTTACAAAAGCATACTTAGAAAACTCAATTGGTGCGAGGTTTAGCAATTAAGTAATGATACTGATTTTATTGCCGCGCTTGTGGTAAACCTGTGACCTTGAAATTCCCTTTCTCTTTTTTCGGCATCCCTCCCTCTCCGTTGATATATGTACCATCGCGGTACAAGTTGAGTAGATGTGTGTTTGTAGTGCTCGTCACGAAAATGGAAAAACGAAATCAAGAGCAACGCGTCGACATTAAATTTTGCGCCAGATTGGGCCAAACATCTTCGGAAACGAAACGCCAAAGCTCACAATGGTTGTCTCCGCGCGCTCCCCGCGCGAAAAAAGCTCGCATGAGCAAGTCGAAGGTGAAAACGATGATTATTGCCTTTTTTGATAGCCGTGGAATCGTCCACAAAGAATTCGTTCCACCGGGGAAAACTGTGAATCAAGTCTACTATTGCCAAGTACTTGAAAGATTACGAAAACGAGTCAACAGGGTGCGCCCAGACATCGGTCGTAACTCGATGCTTCATCACGACAACGCGACGCGCCACACCGCCTTCAGCATACCCCAGTATTTGGCCTCTAACGGGATCGCCGTATTGCAACAGCCGCCTTATTCGCCCGACATGTCGCCCTGTGACTTTTTTGTTTCCTAAAGCAAATTCGGTGGTCAAAGGAACCCATTTTTAGTCGATTACGGACAACTAGGCGGCTGTGACGACGGTACTCGCAAACTCCTCTCCAGGCAGTTCCTGCTGGGATGTTTTCGCAGAAATCACCCCAACAGCCACCTGCTTGGAGCGGAGCCGCCTCCTAGGAGCATCAAAAGGTCATTCGTCGGACGCAACAGACTTTCAACAAGTACTGATCGCCATACAGCGGAGCCATTAACACCTTCACCGACTCCCTTCTCGTGAATGGCGTTCTTGGAGTCAAATCACCACCCATAGCAGACGAAGAGCTCCAGCTGCCGCGAGAAACCCGAGTGACCCTAGCGCAACTTCGTTCTGGATACTGTAGCAGGTTAAACTCCTACTTATTCAGAATAGACCCTGACATACCCAATGTATGTCCCGCATGCAATGAGTCTCCGCATGACACTGGCCACCTCTTTGCATGCCCTACGAACCCCACTTATCTAACACCCTCCTCCCTTTGGTCCGACCCCGTCGAAACAGCACGTTTCCTGGGCCTCCCGCTAGATGACCTCGACGACAGCACAAACGACCCTTACCACCCTAACGGGGATTAGTAATCCCGTTAAAACAACGGGGTACTCGCGGATATCCCAGTCGAAGCGTTCCAGAAATGTGACGAAGCATGGAAAACGCGCTGAAATCGCTGAAGGGGATGGCAAAGTTGTAGAATAATTTTCAAATATACGGTTTTTATGGAATCAGTCTCATTACTTAATTGTCATACCGCGTATTCTTTATACAAAATATGAGTTACTGGTGTTTATAATTAAACTTCCTTTTTTTTTATTTGGACAGACCAAAACTATTCTCCAATGACATTACATACCTCACGTTTACGTAGAGTTTTAAAAATTTAAAAAAAAGGTTTTTTTTTTGTTTTTAACCACTGTGATATGTATAGAATATAATCCGAAAGTTTAAAGGAAATCGCAATAAAAGTGTAGAAGATAGAATTGAATTCAATCTCTGGTAGTATTTTTCTCGAAACATCGTTTTTAAATAGTCACAATTTCTCAGAAACTACTGAAGCGATCTTATTGAAACAGTTCTTCTAAATAGGCTGGCCTCCTGAATGATCGAAGGATGAAATTTGATTTTAGATTAATTCTTCGTTTATTATGCTGAGGAGACGTTTGGTTCCAGACACAGACTGTATATTCTATTACTGATATTTATAGGTTAAATTATATTAAAAACAAAAAACAATATGTTGTGGATTCTATATAATGTACCCTCGTTTTTAAATTCTTATAATTATGTTCTCATGTACATAATTATTCATGAACTGATTGAGCATACTTCGAAAATTATCTCGTCGAGTGCCGTCTTTAATTTTATGTTAAGAAAAATTAGACGATCACCTAAACGATCAGCTACAATCTTTTGTAGGTCCATACAAATTTGTTGGCGTAGGTAATCTAACAACCTTATGACGGCCGTGAAAAACGTCGTTAATGCCGTTCCCCCAACAATGTGATTTTCATAAACGGATCGGACCGAGATTTTTTATTAAGTCAAGGACAGCAGAACTCGGCAGAATTCTGCTATTACAGCAACAATAACAAAGTCGTTAATTCCAACTTGACCGTGACCGTGCCAAATACTTAGGAAGTGAGAACTATGTGATAAAGTCTCGCAAGGCCGTCAATATACATATGTATGTATATAAAAAAAAAAACATCTTTCATAATGAGTCATCACAAATATATTTTTGAATAAAGTTTTATTGAAAAATTAATAAACCAAAAATACAAAACTATTTATGGAATATATAACAACTATATATGTACATATAAAAGCATGAAATGAATTAAATAAATTCAAGTTATTTCAACTTAAATAGTCAAAATATTTTTATTAAATAAAAAATTATATGCTCCTGCAGTATTTAAAAAAATTTGAAGAGAGTATTCCAATAAGATTGATAAATATGTTGAGTTGCGACCTCCTCAAAACGTATCGCCAATAAACGTTCGTTTTCTATTGCTTCTGAATGTTCACCAAGTAAGCAAAAAACTCCCAAATCAATTTCATTTTTTTTTAACCATCTTGGTGACCAAAATGTATCATACTGACCATTAGGCTTTTCTATATTATTTATCCATTATTTTTAAGGGGAACCAACGTTAAAAGGGTTTAGGGTAGGACTTTTACCCAAAATGAGCCCTTATCCAAAAAAACATAAAAATCTAATACTTTTTCAAATTTCCTTTAAAAATTTTAAAAATTGCCCTAAGTGATTTCTCCATGACAGAATATCTTCCACAAATCTTCACATGTATATTTTAATATTATTATTAAGATTACTAAAATGTAATAAATTCTTTTTCCTTTAAATCTTGGGAAATGCTCCATTTAGCATGAATATTGGAAATTTGCTGGCAAAAATGTTGGAATATTTAACGAAGTTTCCATCACAGTGCAGCGCTCAATTTCGTCGTAATTTTAGTAAACACATTACGGGATAACACCGTTTTTCAAATTTTTAATAAAAACGGTAAAAAATGGGAAAAAGAAATGTGATCATATTTCATAACCAATGGCAATTTTAATTAAATTTGAATGTATAAGGGAAAAAAGTCTTTTAATGTTAAAAAGCTCCAAATAATTCCAAAGGTTTCGGAATCATTGTTTAAAGCCGGGAAATTTAAAAAAGCGTTTGGGAACCAATAAAAAAACTTCTCTTTAATTTTCCCCCAAGAAATCGGAATTTTCCCGTAACACGATACAACGCATTTGTAAGGCGATACAAATCGACATCCTTGTATTCACTCCTTACCACATAACTAATTCCGTGTATTAAAAAACGAATGGTAAAACCAACTGATCGCGTACTTATTGGTAATAATATGGGACTGGAAGCCATATTTATTTATTCGTAATAACCAATGGATTTTTTCGAAAAAAAAAAAACGATCTTAGTCAAATGACGAAGAATTAAAATTGTATTTGTTCGCTCAAATGCTTTACTCTTCCGACATAGCTTTTCCACAACCGATCATACTTTGTGGAATTTGTTTAACAAAGCCTTGCCAATAGGTTGCAAAAAATATTGCCGCTACAAAGCTTTTGCTTGTGACGTGAGAAACCGGCACAGTATAGTCGATGCAAATCGAGAATGATAGAACATAATCCAAGCGTTCTATGTATTTATTATAAACATATGTATGTATGTACTTTATATTATCAGGTAATGAACTCAAGTAGCAAGATTTATTTTTATATTTACTACATGAGATTCATAAAATTTCCACACTTTTAATAACTTTGTTAAGATTTTATCGCAAAAACATAATATAATCTTATCAAAGCACCAGCAGCACATATGCCTACAAATATTTTTGTCACATTTGTTTATAAGTAATATGTTAAAATTACATTTCTTCAGTTATTTAATTGTTTAAAAGTTTTAAGAATTTACTTAAGCGAGGAATTTGTTGCCGATATTCATTCACCTATATGTATGTAAATCAGTTGTAGTCAGCAATTGAACAATATTAGTTTGTGTTTAATTTATACAATGTAATTTATCAGTATACATCAAGAGATAACCATATCAATTAAACTGTATAATTCATTTTATTCGTTTATTCTTTCCGGCGGCGATAATAAATAACGGCGGAAACTAGAAAGAAATTCCCAATATTAAACATAGAAATTAAGTATGCAAAAATGTGTTAACTTTTTTCGGCCGAATGCTATCACATTTACTAATTAGTTTTATGCATATGTGAAAATGTCCAATCTAATCTAAAAACATGATAATTCCGCAAAAAATATGTACTAAGACACTAAAAGCTTAAAATATCTAGATAATTTTTTTGATTTTATAAATGCTATTTATGCATCTACATTAGTACATACATAAATATATTAAAAGCTTGCGGTAACTTAGCCTTTGATTACAGAAAAATAATACTTACTTCTTAGTAGAAATATAATCTTTTGACGCGGCGCTAAACAGCTGGTCACAAAGCGAAATTGAAAGCGGAGATAAATTGCAAGTATCGACTGACAAAAAGGGAAATTATGTTATTAAAAAATATGAGCTTATAAAAAAATGAAAATATAAATAATAACGTAAGGAAGGACTACGTTGAAGGGCAACCGAACATTTTATACTCTTGCAACTTTCAAGAATCAAAGCCAGTGAATAACCTCAAGGCGTAAAACGTCAAATAGAGAATCGGAATCGAAGCATTTTAAATAAAAAATATTCTCTATATAACTCATAAACTGTCCAACATATTACGTATAAGGTTTATACATATGTATATGGGAGTTGTGGTAGTACATATGTACCTCACATACAATCACCAATCATATGGAGTAAAGTCAACCGGATGTTCGAAAATCTTGATATAAGTTGTATGAAGGCTAGATCAAGTTTTCGTCCAATTTTATCCATTTTATCCACAGAGATGTACTGTTATGAGTAAAACACGCTCTCTCCTCTTCATTTACATAACTAACATATTGGCCAATATATGCGGTATAAAAGCCCGCGGAAGTCCGAAAATCTTTATATTAGGTATATGGGTGCTCGGGGATGTATTAGTCCGATTCAAACCATTTTGGACATACAAACATAGCATTGTCAGAGAAGTACTATCCCGGAATTTCAATTTTATATCTTGGACATTAACCGATATTTTTGGTCAAAAATCAACTATAGATACTAGGGTTCACATAGTCGGTACCCAGCGGCTTGAAATTGATTTAGTTGGATTTAAGCAATTTTTATACTTTAAAAGAATTATTATATATTGCTTACTGATTTGTGTACTGGAAAGTAAAAGAATCAAATTGAATTTGAAATTGTCCAACGCAATTATTTAACTACTCAATAAAATTATTTACAAACATTTTTAATAATACACCTTTTGCTGTAGTTTACTTAGTGAATGTGAAAAAACTATTAGCGATATGTTGCATATTTATATTAAGCTAGTTTTTGTTTCCAATAGAAATTTGCATACTGATTTCATTTTTATTGCGATCGCTCAGCTGTTTTAAAAGTCATCAATCACTCAATTGCTGCTAAGTCGCTTTTTCCCGTATAAGCTTTTGTAAGCTGAGCGCCAACTTGAAGCTATTATCAGCTAAGCATGACTTATTCGTTTTGTCTTTTGTTTTTGTTTTTAATAACTAAACGATTACTAAGACAAAAAATTATCAGCAAGCACATATTTTCGAAAATTCATTGTCACAATGCAACACATTTTATTTATATCGCTAAGTTTTTTTTTTATTATTTGTATATACATATGTATGTATGTATTTACATGTGAACCGTATGTAAAGCAAAGTTTTGCAACTCACCAATAATATTTTTTTGTCTATAATTTAATAACAATAGATTTTTCTGCGATTATTAGCAATTAAATTTGATTTGACTAATCATCTTCACTTTTGTTGTTGCATTAATCAATATTCACATAAATAGTTGCTATGAATGTGCAAAAATGTGTATATAATTTAAATTAATGCAACAACAAAAGACAAAATGATTCGTCAAATCAATTTTAATCTTTAAAAACAATATACATGCATCTTCTGTGGAATATATTGGCTAGTCGAAAAAGTCTTTTCGTATTTTGTCAATAGATGTCGTTGCAGTCGTGTATCTGCAGTGCTACCAATCACATTGTGTCATATCATATAGTGTTGGAAAGTTAAAAATTTTAAGCTTCACCAACCCCAAAAAAAAAAAAACAAATTCGTGTAAGTTGGAAAAAAGTTACAGCTTTCCAAAAATGAGTGAAAATAATGAAGAAATTCAAAAATTTTGAAAATTTTGTATAAAAAATGGAAGCATGCCACGCAAGCCACCAATGAAATTTGTGAAGTTTACACCGACGATGCTGTATCAGTTTGTGTAGCACAACAATGGTTCGTTGGCTTCCGTTCTGGAAATTTCGAAATTTCGATTTACACTGATGAAAGTTTTATATTGATAGAATAATGTCTCTAGACTAAAATGGTACATATTTGTTTATTTATTTATTAATTTAATATAAAAAAAAATAAGTTGAAGTTTGATTAGAAATACGAAAGGTCTTTCACAACTACCAACATGTATGTATGTGTATGTGAGTTGATGAGAGCAGAAATATTATATTTTTTGCATTTCTTTCCAATAATACAATACACATAAATATAGAGTTTTGTATGTATGGATGTTGTGTATAAATATGCAAAGCATCACTTTGTCTAAAAAACTTGTTTACTAAACTACCTGAATGTCGGTTAATATGCAAATTAGACATTTACGCACATACATATGTATGTATGTTTGCGTCTATTTAAAAAAAAAAACACCTACAAACCCTGTAGGGAAAATTTGGTTGCAGTAAAAATAGGTAATTTATTTTACAAAAAAAAATTAAATTTTGTTCTTTTATGCACATTTTTTACATAAATTACAATGTAAGCTTTGCTTTTTCAAAATATATTTAAAAAAATATTAACTAAAATTAATAATCAAAGCAAAAACTGGCAGTTTTAGTGAAAAATCTCATCATTCTTTAGCGATTTTTGAATCTTGAGTTTTTGTTGGAATTTGCATTTTAAATACTTTAAACTAGTTCCTACTTTTTATTGTTGAATGCTAGTATAGCCAAACTTTAAATTTTTTATTATATAATATTTATATTAACCATAATTATGGCCTATAACACACAACGTTACTTACTCTACAAACGAAATTCAAACCGCTTACCACATTATTTTCGAAAAGAAAATACGAGTAATAAACTTGATTTCCTGCACGTACAGCGCAGAATAGATCAAAAAAGCACTCGTGTGTATTTAACAATTGACGTGACTGGCAAAAACTCAAAACACAAAATTGCGTTGCAAAAAAAAATTGTGCGACCGGCTGCTATACACTACCTACTTGCCGGCATATGCAATGTATGTACGAATTTCTAGTTTATATAAAAGCACATACACGAACACAATAGCTTTAAGTGAGATGAATATATAAAAAAAAATGCAAAACCTGCAAAGAACACTAACAAGGAATTGAGAAAATTTTATTAGCGTCAATTCGCCTTGAGCAAAATAAAATTATATTATATTTCAAACAGAGGCGCGTGTGAAAAAAGAATAAATAAATCAATGTTCATAACAGGCGCGAGGCAGGAAATTCTGCGGATAAGATAAATTAAACACTCGAATATAAGCGAACAATGCACATACAAAAAATATGATTGGAACAAAATACGTCACATATCACAAATTTGTATTTATGTATGTAAACATTTATAGAAAATAATAATATAATTAAGCTGTACTTACACCCGTATAGAGGATCTCTGGATTATAATGTGGATCTGGCACTTGGCTGGAGTACTTGGCTGCGCTGCCATTCAAAGAGGCGACTAAAGATTTACCGGAAGAGACCAGCGCATTACTTCTCAACAAACGTAACATGCTTGACCGTTAATTTGCCCTTTTAGAGATTCAAATGAATTAAAACTATATAGCGAAATAATTTTAATTATGTGACACTGCAATTATTTATAGTGGTTATTCGTGCATTCGCTTTCCTCCTCACGAGATTTTGTTATGTATGTTTGCTTCGAATGTCTTTCGCCAACTGCTGGTCGCGTAGCTGTTTCGTACTATATGCTTTATGTTTATTGTGGCCTGTTGCGCGCAACGAAGTGGGTAAATGACGGATGATAGGCAAAAATTTCTATACGAGTGCTAGCTAATGGGGACAGCTGTTAGCTGGGGACAGTTGTAGCAGAAGCTTTGCGTTCGGGTTTTCCATTTATTTTTGTGAATGAGAACGCTTATGCGAACCGTTACTATTTAAAGTTTTTGTTAAAAGCTTTTATGGCAGCTTAAAAGCGCTTTTACAGTTGTTTACCTGTTTAAAACGCTGGGAAAATATAAATTAACTAGAATTGTTTACGCGTTGCTTAATAATTAACCAAAATATAAATTAAACAGCTACAAAAGCACATTAATTCTCCTTCTTTACTGGCGTAGATACCGCTTACGCGATTATAGCCGAGTTAACAACAGCGTGACAGTCGTTTCTTGTTTTCGCTACGTGGCGCTAATTGGAAAACCCAAGCGAAGCCAGGTTCTTCTCCACCTAGTCTTTCCAACTGGGTGGAGATATTGCTCTACCTCAGCTTCCCCCGACGGATACTACGTCGGGTACTTTCAGAGCTGGAGCGTTTTCGACCATACGTACGACATGACCTATCCAGCGCAGCCGGCAGAACTTTGTCGATGACGTCGTATAATTCATACAGCTCATCGTTCAATCATATGCAATATTCATCGTGGCCAACGCGCAAAGGACCATACTCGTTACGTCGACTCATCAGATGTTGCAATCGTCCAGGAATAATGGTCTGACGGGAATAATGAGTGACTTATAAAGTTTGGTTTTTGTTCGTCGATAGAGGACTCCTACTCAGTCGAAAGTAGCACCTGTTGGCAAGAGTAATTCTGCTTTGGATTTGGAGGCTGACATTGTTGTTGCTGTTAATGCTGGTGCAACTTTAAATACTGGGGCCCACATATGTGGTACCTCGGGGATTGAACAGTTTTGGTTGGATTTGGTCACAAGAAATCTTAAGGAAAAAATTAGTGCAAAGATTTATCCCATTATATTAATTGCTTCCTGATTCGTTTACTTGAAAGTGAGACTTTAAAATAGAATATAAAATTATGTTATATGGAAAGTAGGCGTGGTTGTAGTCCGATTTCGCACATTTTATCACTGTGACATAGGAATATAAAAATAATGCTACGTATTAAATTTAGTCGAAATCGGTTGGTCGGGTCCCGAGATATATGGGATTCACCAAAAAGTGGGCGGCGATACGCCCATCGTTCAATTTTCACCCTGGTTGTCATAAGGTGCTCTCTTAAGGAATATAAAATTTAATTAATCTTTGTGAAAGGTTTTAGATTTTAAAGGGGTTTATAGCCCCCTTTTAGTAGTTTATAGGGAGTAAGCGGGGTTATCTTACGATTTCATTCATTTTCGCACTGTGAGTAAGGGTTCCTATATTATTTGTACTGGGTGATTTTGGTCGTTATATCTTAAGCGGTCTAAGACTTATTATAGTGCTAGCCCACGCCTACTTTGTCAAAATTTTTCGTCCACAGGTGCCTCTTGCAATAGGCATCACTTGTGCCCAGTTAGAGTTCTATATCCTAATTTAGCGCTTAGTTATGGCACTTTATACGTTTTCGTTTAATGACGTTTTGTGGGCGTGGCGATAGTCCGATTACGTCCTTCTACAAATTCGATCTTATTTTTTGCCAAGGAGCGCGCATACCAAGTTTCATCAAGATATCTCAATTTTCACTCAAGTTACAGCTTGTACGGACGGACAGACGAACGAACAGACAGACGGTCACCCGGATTTTAACTCGTCTCTCCATTCTGATCATTTATATTTATGTACATATATACATATATCTATCCCGTTCTAACCGCGTAAGCTGTGTCTACGCCAGTAAGGAAGAAGAAATCTATCTCGCTCTCTTAAAAAAACTATTATACTCTGTAGCAACATGTTTCAAGAGTATAATAAATTAATTGATGCATTTGTTTATTAAGACGCCCAACTGTAATGTTGATAGCAATAAATATTGTCAGTATGTGCTTGAACATTTATCGATGTATGTACATATGTACTCCACAGTAGTCATATGAATAATTCAGAGAGTAAAATAATGAGAGATTTATAAAGCCCAACACTTCTACTTCAAAAACATGTATTCGTGTTTAATTAATATTTTTATACGCAAATAATAAACGGTAATTGATACGTTTATAGGTAAGTATAATTCCTCATGTACATAACAGATAAAAATATATATAATATTTAATTACAAAATTGTATAGTATATATCATAGTTTATCTATAAGCAGTAAAGCGTATTTTAATTATCTAATCAGCGCAAAATTTCACTATCTCGTTCGTATCGGAGCTATTTGAATGTTTTACTGGTGACAATAGAGCTCAGAGCCGTTTCAACGTATAGACAACAAAAAAGTATAATAAATATTTAGAATATGTCTGAAAGGTCACTAGCTATACGTTCGCTAACACCAGCATTGCAGCAGAAGGCGTTAAATGAGTTGAATGAGAAGTCTGAATGTCTAGCCGCGGATATCGCAGCGCTCCGAGCTTGGTTGCTCAAACAGCCACATTTGAAGACGCGTCAAAGTGATCAGTTTCTAGTCAACTTTCTGCGCGGCTGCAAATTTAGTTTGGAGAAGGCGAAACGCAAACTGGAGCAGTACTACACACTACGTGCAACGTTGCCAGAACTGAATCAACACAGTTTCGTCGATGATCAACGTTTGCGCGCCACTATACGTTTGGGGTAAGCTACCCACCGGCTTTTTACTAAATGAATAAATAACAAAATCAATGAAAATTCTTCAAGTGTCTCGCTCTACTTACCGCTGCCTTTAATGGAGGACGGTCCATGCATAATGCTAATACGACCCGGTAAGTACAATCCACAGGAATTCAATCTAACGGATTTATTGCGCGTAAGCTTCCTGCTACAGGATATTAGTCTTATCAGTAATGACAATATGATTATTGGTGGTTTCATGCAAATCGGCGATTTTGAGGATTTCAGCATGGCGCATTTGTTACAGTTGAGTCCAACACTAATGAAACGTTTCGGCTTCTACGTCGAAGAGGGTATGCCGATGCGCATAAAAAATTCACATTTCTTTAATACGGGTGTGATCTTTGAGAAGTTGTTTGCCACAATCAAGTTAGTGCTGCCAGCAAAGATGGTCGAGAGGGTGAGTTGTTACTATTGAAAACTAAAAAAAATAGTAATATCAGCTCTATCCCATGGAGTTTTTAACTTACTAGTTATGTAAAAAAATATTTTAAAATGTTTGATATGAACTTGTCTTTTTCTATTACAGGTTCAAGTGCACGGCACATTCGAGTCCCTCTGCGAAGCTGTGCCCGTCAAGTATCTTCCAAAGGATTATGGTGGTGAAAATGGTAGCATTGAGGAAGTTGCGGCAAAAACTGAGCAGTTAGTCTTAGATTATCGTGAATATTTACTGGATGAACAGAATTATGGTGTTGATGAAAAGTTGCGCATTGACGATGCCTCTAATTTGGGGGCGGCTTACGGTATTGATGGCTCGTTTAGAAAGCTAAATGTGGATTGAATAAAATAGAGGAAATACAATATTTCTCGGATTAATGTAAATATTATTTTAAACTTAAAATTTTTTATTAGAAATAAATTTAAGACAGTTTTCCAAAAACTTTAACAAAAATCAGCATACTTTCGAAATAAACCTTAGACAAAATATTTCAGAAAAATTTAAGAAAACTCAACATTTTTTTGTTTGTCTCTACGCGCATAAAATGAGTTCGGTCACAGATGATGAAATTCGACAACTTGAGTGTGTTTTTTCTATATTTTCTACAGCACTTTACCAACTCGTAATCCAGTTTGAGTATTTCGACTGATAATTGGCGAATGAAACGCATGATATTTTGCTTCAAGGCCAGAATTGAAGCGAAATTGCCTGCATAGACTTTAGTGTGAAATTATCTGCTCACGGTAGTGATCTCTCAATGAGTCCATTGATTGATCGGAGTGTGGGAAATAGTGCCGTCTTGTTGAAACCAAATGCCGCCGCGATCACGAGCTTTAGTTTCAGGCATTGACGGTTACGTTCTCAACGGCGTCATTTTGGAAGAAATATGGGCCGATGATTCTACCGGCTCATAAGCCACACCAAACCGATGTTATTTCTCAATGCAATGGTATCTCTTAAATCTCCTCAGGTCGCACTTCGTTCCAAATGCGGCAAGTTTCCTCGTTTACATATCCATTGGACCAGTAATGGGCCTCACCGCTGAACAAAATTTGGCTCGAAAACGTCGGATCTTCTTGGAACATTTCAAGACTACATAGAGTATCGCTTAGGATGGTCGAGCAACTTCAGTTCTTGCACAAGCTTTATTTTGTACGATTTTAACTTAAGATCTCGACGTAAAATGCGTCAAGTCATTCCATATGTCAGTCCAAGTTGCTGCGAACGACGTCGAATTGACTTTCCAAAGTCTTCGTCTACGCTCTTAGCTACCGTTGTTTTATTTTCCTCACTGCATGCGGGTCTATTCGGTCGAATATTATTCAATAAAAAATGCTGGTTCTCAAAAGTAGTCCGATTATGTTAGCCATAATCTGTGCGAAGCCCGCAAAACTCATTCTTTACAGTGAATTTTCGTCAAGATTTATCGCGAACTTCTAAACCGATCTTAATGAAATTTTACACAGATCTTCGTGATATAATTATGAAGATCTTCAGCGGAGGATTTTTCTTGTTCAAATACAATTGTTTAAAAAACCAAAAACATCCAGAAATATTCATCAAAATTTGCATTTTTTGGTTTCCTTTCATTCACTATCTAGTTTATGGTCTTAGTTAAAACACGTACTATTTCCTTTTTACTTTTGTTGATCCTGATCGGAGGCACCTTTTCTCCGAGAGACTGCTGGAATTTCACAAAATATTTTTAAAATATCTCTGGAATAATTAATATTTAATTTTTTATATGAAAAAAATAATTATTGAAAATAGGCAGTTTTTTGCTCAACGAAACCCATGTAACCCCTTAAGCATTGTGCGAGCATTAATCACATACAAAAACCAATAGAAGGCTAGTCAGTGTCAACGCCAAAGTATGTATATTTAATGTACATATGTATGTACACATGTATGTACAATGTGCTTATCTGTCAGACATTTGACAGTAGATAAATGATTTAGCATTTTTCCATTCTATATTGCTTATTCTATACTATCTACTTATATTTGAGTCAATCATATTTTGCACGTACCGACAGCAGCAGCTCTCTTAGATATTATATAGTCGTAAAAATGGTTATGCACCATAGTACCGATATGTGAAAGTAGAAATTTCTGATAAGAACTTTGGTTTACCAATGACTCACTTAATGATGGTACTTATTAGTAAACGAAAAAATAATTTGGGAAAAAGTAATTTTTTTAATTTATGAAGTAAACGAACCGCGTATAAAATTTCACCACAACAATGGATTTTTTGTAATAAAAACTACCATCTATAAAGTTTTACCCTTCCATTGGCAATCCTTAATCTAATATACATTTGTGAAGCGAATAATAAAGTAGTTAAAACCGAAAATAATTAATAAAAATTTTATAATTTTAAAGTACGGACAATATGGGAGTGTAAACAACAGTTTAGCTCGTAACACTACCAATATGTTAGCTATTGTTATTAAAAAAAAATAATAATTAAAATACCACCTTGAAGTTCTCTTATCTGAAATTCTAAAATCCTCGATATTAGCTTAGATTTGCGATTAACACATTTTATGACGTTAATTTTGTTTTCTGGTTTCTTGATAACAATTTATGAACGAAAACAAAAATAGCACAATGAGGAATAAAACATTTAGCCATAAATCTAAGCAGAGGGGAAGCTCTGTATTAAATATACCAAACTTATGCAAGTAAGTATATGCACCTTATATTTGCACCTGTTACCAATAAATATTTGAACCCAGATAGAACTTTCGGTGCTTTTTTGGTGTTCCATGGGTATGTTGATAACAACCGCTTACGTAGGGAGAAACACCTATTTATAAGAACTGCTATTTAGCCAAGAGAATATCGAGATATATGTATGTGTGTACGTATAAATACAGGTAGCTAGCAAGAACTTAGAAACACCTAGTTTATGGTACATAAATGAATATTGGGAAGACGAAAAAGTCAATATATTAATAATATGAAGATAACACGAAAATTGCTTAAAACTAGTATGACAGTTATTTTGCACGCAATTATAGCATAAATAAGTTCCTAAGCGCTACTTTCACAAAGACCTGTGTAAAATTTCATGAAGATCGGTTGAGTAGTTATCGAGAAATCTTGCCAACCAACTTCAATAACATAGTTTCGAGAAAAACGCGTTCAAAGACGGCGCACTTAGCCTAGCTAGTCTCGATCATAGACGTTCTCAAGGCTGCCTCTTCGAAACTATTACTCAGATCAACTCGAGGATAATAGGATAATATTCTAGAGGCGTTGTGCAGTTTATTTAAACAATAAATTTTTTGAAAACTAAATCCTTGTAACCTCTTAATATATGTATTTTAAACGGTTAGGTTTAGGAAATTTAGGAAAACATTGTAAAGAGCATTCAACTTCCTAAAAAATCAATGAAACGAAATATTTTTTCAAGTAGTTGGAAGCGAGATAAACATTTTTCTATGATAATAAGGAAATAATAGAAAACTGTAAGACAACGGAAAGGAATCTAAGAACCCATTTTTGAGAGTATTAAGCGAAAAAATAGTGCTTGTTTTGGAAACAGCCTAATGTACATACATGTATATAAATTATTGAGCCGCCAAATCTCTCGCATCGAATTTCTTATTGGTTTCCTTTTGGGCACGCATGCAATTATTTGTCAATGCAGAGCATATAAAAGAAGAGAAAAAAAAATTATAGCCGAATTTACAACTGCATATGTATATGTATGTAAATTAATGAGCCGCCAAATCTTCGCACCGAATTTCCTATTGGGTACACATGCATTTGTGTGTCAATGTTTGTAAGGCCTTGTTTTATCTATCACTCAATTAGTATGATACCGGCAGAATATACTTTATTAATATCGCTCAGTTGCACACCTACTACAGTCGTTGGCAGTTGAACTTCAATAAGCTTAACTGTTTCAAGTACAAGTGTCAGTTTAAGGGCAACTCAGTGCGGTAGAAAAAAGAACGATTGTAGTGTAAGTTTGCATTAACGATTATATATTTTAGGTGTAGTGGAAAATAAATAAATAAAAATAATTTAAATTAAAAAAAAAAATAAATAAATAAATAAAAATAATTTAAATTAAAAAAAAATAAATAAATAAATAAATAAAAAAAAAACAATTTTTAATTTAAATTAAAAAAATAAAAAAACAGTTTTTAGTTTAAATTAAAAAAAAAATAAAAAAAAAATTTAATTAAAAAAGTTTCAAGTTAATGAAAACTCAATTCATTGTTTGCGTGTTATATATATGTATATATGTATGCACATAAATACAGCTATACAAGGAAAAAAGTCAATCATCGCATAAGTAATTATTTACCTGTTTCAAATGAAGTATTATTCAAAAAGTTTATTAATTATATATGGATGTATGTATATTGGGTATAACCTATATATATAACCTAACATATTTGAAAGTAAAAAAAGTGCATAAAAAATGGAAATATTTTTTTCTTCAATTTCAACGTACGTATGGATTTTAGACTTAAATCCGGTGGTAACAGAGTAATCTAGATTTTAACAAGCAGCCAGAATTGAAATTACAATGTGCGCGCATAATAAGTACACCATACCTACGGATATGCAACTAAAGTAATTACTTAATTATCATAATTATAATTACTTAATTATTATAATTATAATTAATGTTATCGCATATAACAGCAGCTAAACTTAATAGTGCAACTGTTAATAAACCGAAATATAAGTGAGTGTTGGCTTATCATTGATATATCAAAGGAACGTGCATACGCATGTGGTTCACATGGCTAATAGATTAAGTGTAAATGCTTAAACTCAATTAAATTAAGTGGAAAAGTTGATATTAATAAACTATAACTCATTGTGGTATGCTAAATGTTAGCGTTAGTTGATATGATCGAACAAAAATCTGCTCGAAGTTCGGTTAACTACTTCCACGAATACACAGGGCGTATGAGTAATCTTTTTATGTGTTATCTTTGTATAGTATGCACTTATTGCTGTTAAAAAAAGCAGTTGAACCTTGCGTCTATAGTTCCATTCACTTGACTGTCACACTAAAGTAGCAAAAAATATTGAGTAGTGAAAAAAGTCCTTTCGTATTTCTAATCAAACTTATTTTTTATATTGTATATGAACCTAAATATGTTTGTCTGTGCAGCTTATCACTGCTATTATTCATTTTCATTATCATTTTTTGATATCTTCAAGCTGACGCATTTGAATACAACTGTATATTACGCTTATGCATACATACATACATACTTATATACACATACAAAGGTGTATGCACCAAAAGAAGCAAAGTCATTAAATTTTTTTTTAATTTTTTATAAACAATTGAAAATTTTATTAAGAGTGGTTCAATGTGCAATTTCTATTACATAGAAAAGCTATATGCTTATATAAACATATGTGTATATACTTAATAAACGCAATATACATATAACTTTTTTGCAACTTTTTTTATGTAAACAATATAAAGCAGTTTTTTGTAACTGTGAGTAAATATAATTTTTAACACTTTAACTGATAACACAATTGTTTATCTTGTTCATGTGTAGAAACATGACAACAGCTTAATAGACAAGGCATACAAATTTTATGGAATAAAAAAATAACAACGTGAACTTGGCCTGCAAAATACTAGAATTTCTTCAGATCAAGCGACCCGATTCTGATGTAGTACAACGATTTTTTATGTTTGTGAAAGCCAGAGGATTTCTGATCTATATAAAACAACTACAACAAAAAAAAAAACAAAAACGCGTCAAAGCTTTTTGCAAAGCTTATAGCGATGCCTTGGATAATATCTAATAAAAAGAAGTTACAGCTGTTCAAAAATGAGTGAAAATAAAGAAGAAATTCGCTATATTAAAAAATGTTTGTATAAAAAAAGGAAAGAATGTTATGCAAGCCACCAAGAAAATTTCTTAAGTTTACGGAGACGATGCTGTATCAGTTCGTGGAAATTTCGATACGAAAAGACTTTTTCGACTGCCCAATATACATTTATTAGAGTCTCTGACATTTTTTTCTGGAAAATTTAATACACTCTGTTTTGGTTATACAAATATATAACAAATTTTAAATTAATTATTCCAATTATTTATATAATAATGATTACTTTAGGCACTAAAAAGGAAAGGCTCATTGCACTTCAAGTACTATATATGTATTCATTATTTGCATTAGGTATATATCTTTATCGACAAACTCTTTGCATACATGTTTATTAAATATCACGATTTCACACAGCCCTGAACGGCATGTAATTGAATTAAGTTATTCAAATTGAACTTTTATGGCAGGTAGTCAATTCATGGGACCTTGAACTTGCTACAATTTCGTGCGACTTTTAATTGCTTTATATTTTAGTATAATGAGAATTTTGTAAATTTTGCTAGATAAAAAAAAAGTATGTAAGGGAGCGCTAAGTTTGGGCGTCTACGAATATTAGATAATCTCGCTACTAAAACAAATATTGGGTAGTCGAAAAAGTCTTTTCGTATTTTGACAATAGAAGTCGTTGCAGTCGTATATCTCCAATGTTACCAATTATATTGTGTCATACAATATAGTGTTGGAAAAGTGAGATTTTAAGCTTCACTAAACCAAAAGTAAATTCGGGGAAGTTGAAAAAAAGTTACAGTTGTTCAAAAATGAGTGAAAATAATGAAGAAATTCGCTTTATTTTGAAGTATATTTGTATAAAAAAGGGATGGCCACGCAGGCCACCAATGAAATTGTTGAAGCTTACGGAAACGATGCTGTATCAGTTCATGTAGCACAACAATGATTCGCTCGCTTTCGCTGGAAATTTCGGTGTGAAAGATGCGCCTCGCTCTGGTCGACCTATCGTTGAAAAAGGCGATGAAACTATGGAAAAGATTGGCCAGGACCGTCACAAAAGCAGCCATCGCTAAGGAATTTAACATTCATCATCAAACGGTTTTGAACCATTTAAAAGAGGCTGGCTACAAAAAGAAGCTCGATGTTTGGGTACCAAAAGATTTGTCTGTAAAAAATTTAGTGGACGTAATGAAATTAAACCACTCTTGAATCAAATGGTAACAGGAGACGAAAAGTGGTTCAAATACGACAATAAAGTGCAAAAAAGATCATGGTCCAAGCGTGTTGAAACTCAACAAATGGTCGCAAAGCCAGGTTTGACGTCTCGAAAGGTTATGCTGGGTGTTTGGTGGGATTGGAAAAGAACCATACACCATGAGCTGGTCCAGCCTGCCCGTTACAATTTACTGACAACAACTAATGATATTGAAGCAAGCAATTGAAAAGAGGGCTTCGTCTTCCATCAAGAGAACGTTAGACCACACACATCTTTGATAACTCGGTAAAAACTGGGAGAGCTTGGCTGGGAAGTTTTGATGCATCCATCATATAACTTTGACCTTGCACCATCCGACTACGATTTTTTTCGGTCAATGCAGAATTACCTTAATGGAGAAAAGTTGGTTTCAAGAGAAGCCTGTGAAAATTACTTGTCGCAGTTTTTAGCCGAGAAAACAAAAAAGTTTTACACTGATGGATTAATGTCTCTAGCGGAAAAATGGCAAAAAATGATCGGCCAAGATGGTACATATTTGGTTCATTAAAGTTCATTATAAATTTAAAAAAAAAATTAAAGTTTGATTAGAAATACGAAAAGACTTTTTCGACTACCCAATACACAAAATTAGAGTATTATAAACGGACTACAGACACAAACTGTATAATTAACATTATATGTTATAACGGTAGATTAGAACGTTGTCATTGTGCGCAACAAGCTGTTTCTTGAAGAATTTATATGAGTTTAAGCTATCAGTGGATTAACTGATAAAGAGGTAGCAAGGGGTTAGAACGCATAACGCTGATGTGTTAAAAATAAGCATAATTAAAAGCGAGTACTTAACAGCAGTAAATGTGTAAAAATAAGGTTACTAATCAAAATCCATACTAACTGCTAGTGGGTACTGAAATCGCTAATCTAATCAGATCAGGCAATGAATCAAGCAAATCAGTACACGAACGACAAACAGGTGTTCATTAGCGCAATAAAACGATTCATTTCAGCCAATTGTTTACAAAATTAAATATGAAGATCTTACGAAAACGCTTATAGCAAACAGCTAGCGGCAGCAGCGACAATAACAACAACGAAAACGAGATAAATAACAGACAAAAAACATGTAAAGTCAATAAAAATTTACAGTTCATTTGTTTTTTTTTTTATTTTCAGTATTATTAAAACATGTCTAATATACGTCCCTTAACACCGGAGTTGGCCAAACGGGCGCAGGAGGAACTGGGCGAAGTGCCCGACCGCATCGATGCCGATATAGAACAACTACGCGAGTGGATACTGAAGCAGCCACATCTCACAGCACGCACAGATGATCAGTTTTTGGTAGCTTTCCTGCGCGGCTGCAAATATAGCATAGAGAAGGCGAAACATAAACTCGACAACTACTATGCATTGCGTAATGTAGTAACAGAATTGTATAAAGATCGCTTTGTTAACGATGCGGCTATTGACATTCTACATTCTGGGTGAGTAGATAATAAATTTTGCTTGGGGAAGCTAAAATATCGATTCAAAGGGCTCTAACAGAAGTCAGAAGTTAAGTCTTCAGAAGTCAATGCGACGGAGTATTTCTAACAACTATCTCATAAATAGTTATCAGTTTAAGCTTTTGGTAGATTTTCTCTTATTATTGATCTAATATAATCGATATTATTTCTAATTGTTTCTCTAAATAGAACATTGTATGTCTTTACAGCGTTTTCCTACCCCTACCAAAACCCATAGCACCCGATGGTCCACGCATTCATATCTCGCGTTATGGCGTTTTCGATAGTAGTAAATATTCTTTGGCTAATATATTAAAGGTGCGCTCAATGCTTGGCGATATACAATTCCGCGAAGATGATAATGCAATCGTTATGGGTTTTTTGGAGGTGATAGACCTAAAAGGGGTCGGCCCTGGACACATTTTCCACTTCAATGCTGTTTTGGTGAAAAAACTTGCCGCTCTTGGCGACAAAGCATGGCCTTATCGTCCCAAAGGCTTCCATTTTGTCCACGTCAATTCAAGTTGCGAGAAAGTTTTGAACATCTCAAGGAGTTTGATGAGTGATAAGATTAAGAAGCGTGTAAGTGCAAACGTGTTGCAAATCATCTTTACACACATAGTGTATATGTGTATATATTTTTCTATTGGATAATTCTAATTACTTAACCACATTAACAGTTCCACGTGCATTCAAATTTCGAAACCCTCTATAAGCATATACCCAAAGAGTGTCTACCGGCCGAATATGGCGGCAGCAATGGTACACTGGATGATGGCATCAAAGAGTGGGAAAAGAAATTACTTAGCTATGAGGAATATTTTAAAGAGGAGGTTAAATATGGCACGAATGAAAAATTAAGACGTGGCCGTTCAATTGACATCGAATCGCTTGGCGGCATAGAAGGTTCATTTAGAAAATTAGATATTGACTAGTGTTTTTCTGTTATCTTATATTTAAATAAAATGAGATTTTTACTTGTCATTATTGTATAAAATGTTATATGTGCAATTAAGTTAATTCCAACAGTTTGTGAAATTCGCAATATTTGCCGAAGAATACATACATATAAGGAATGTGCAAAACAAAAAATAATAAAATATTTAAATATCAATTTTTAAAACGATTGAGAATTACTAGAAACCACGAATGCCGGGTCTATGTAACACGAACGAACCTGAACCAGGAATTTTACAGCATTCCTCAACAATTTTCGGCGAACATTTCAGGACGCTAAAAATGCAAAAACAATAAAAGCGACAACTACATTCACACATATTATTCCAAACATAGTTTTCAGGTAAATTCTAGTTACATGCTTAAAAATAGCCAGATTAGATGAACTGTTGCTTAGGTTATACATAGAAACATTTTATTCAATCATACTACTAGTCACTACACTAAAGACTACAAGGCATTAAACATCAAATATTAAAATATATGGAGGAACACAAAAGGTTAGAAACAAGCAAAATAAAAAAAAAAAAAAAAAAATTATAAAAGGATACGTTATACAAAATAATAATATAAATTAAATGATAAATATTCAATTACTAACATCACGGTTTTTAATCGGAAGGTTTCATGCCAGACTTTTTATATATAAATTCATGTGCGGCATCATAATATGGGCTTGCTTCCGCTCGAACGCGTTGCATCCACTCGGCGATTTTTGGAAACTTCTTACCAACATCATAATGTGCTAATTCTACAAGATGAAAAGCATATTCCATTTATTTGTTTAATATATTTTTATTAAATGCTTTACTCACTCGTTTGCTCCACTTCACAAGCACCAAATAAATCGGCCACAGTCATTTTATTGTCCACCACAAATTGTGTGTCCTTCAACCAAATCTCCTCTAAAATTTTTAATTGTGACTCCATATTTTTACTTAAGATAGCCGCTTTTTCAGCACTAGGTTTCGGTTTTATTCCGTTCATTGGAAGTAGCCACATATCAAGAAAATATGTTGCACAGCCCAAACGCACGCCCAAATGCTGCCATTCGAGAAATTCATCAACGCGTGCACGCTGTTCTAATGTTTTCGGATAGAGTAGCTCACTGAATTGATTCTTATCGGCGAGGTATCTAAAACAACAATCATAATTTTTTATCTCCATTATTGGTAACAGCTCACCTAACTATTGCTACACTCTCACCAAGATGGAAGTCTCCATCTACGAGCGCCGGCACTTTTTGAAAGCGATTTATTTGTTGGTACTCTGGTTTCAGTTGTTCAGCTGGGTTTGTTAAAGAAAAAAATAGTTGTATTATGTTTACATTTCATGCAATATTACACCATATATACTTACACTTCCTCAATGCAACAGGACAGTCTTCATATGGTATCTTACCCAATCGCAGCGCAATCCACAAGGCGCGTGAGGGTTGCGACATTAAATCATAGTAATATTTGAACTTCGCCATTGCAGTATTTTATTAAATAATTTATTTTCCTAACTGTCAGTATTCGCACCTCCGGATAGTCGAGTCTAAAGTTCACAGGTTTCAAAGCTTTTCAATGCAGCCTCTTTCCATGCCCTCCACCAACTCTGTTTTGTTGTTTTGTTTTATCATGTTTGCTTTGCGATAACAATTTGTTATTTATTTTGTGCTTGTGTTACGAATTAGTGCATAACTAAATCAAGTGATAAATGCGAGTAGAAAGCTTTTGCTAAATAAAAGCTTAGTGAATGGGAATAGTTTCGTTAGGAAACGTGCTGCCTGATCGATAGGATAGGTTTCTAAATCTCCTTCATTTGAAATAATTTTAATTTTTAAACGCAATCTTATTGTAAAATTACAAAAATTTAAATTTTCATATTTTGATAGGTTATACCTTCAAAAACATTTTCTAAAATCTTAAATCGATATCTCAAATAGTTTTTGAGTTACAGCCTTCGAAATTATAGTCCCTCAATTAAATCAGCTCTATAATTTTATATTTAAATAGTATTTTTTTAAACTATTTAAAGATATTTTTCAATTTGCTTGGGTGATTACTCGATTACAATGAATCCGATCCCAATAATTTTTTCCTGTATATCCTTTATATAGACCATACGACCTATCAGTTTTTTAATATGATCACAAATCGACTTTGGCGGCCCAAAAACTAACAAAATTTCGGATAAAATTCAACTTTATATTTTCAAAGCCGCCATTTTGAAATTTTTGATAAAATCCGGGTCTATTCTGGAAACGTTGAACCGAATGTTTTGGGAAATGATTTCTCAGAACGGCGCCTAGCACTCTCAAACCGATAATATTCACGAACTGGATGAAGGAGTACAGTTAACATTAAAGTTGATGACGTCAAAATTCCGACTATTAACAATCCTAAAATTTTAGGTGTACCATTCGACAGTCTGTGCTACATCACTCCCCATACGACCGCGATAACTGCCAGAATAGGCAAGTCGCTAGCTGGCAGCAAAATAGAATAGGCAAAGAAACATTATTGGTAATATATAAGTTCATCGGCCGGCGGGTTTTAAACTACCGATATGATCGCATGGATGTAGCGAAACACACACGAAGAAGCTTTAAACTTGTCAGTACACTACACTGCGGACTATAACAGGATATCTATTGATGTCTCCGGTCGAACAGTTACACAGCGAAGCCTTTACGCTTCGTTTAAGAAACATAACGAACTGCTCTCCAAGCATTTTATGGTGGGAGTCTTCACATGAATCTAACCTCCTTCTCCCACCTCTTAGCATGCCCAGCAAACCCAAATCATCTACCGTAGTCCGTATATATAAAAATATATATATAGAAATAGCCCTAAAATTTCAAAAATAAAGCAATTTTGTTTTATTCCCAAAAATCGCCTTTTATAGGCTGTCACACTTGAGGTGCCCCATAAAGAAAAATCATTAAAAACTTTGTAAAATAAAATTACTTACTTGCCACCCAGCATTTTATGCTTTCCTTTCCAAATTGCATCGCAGCACATTTCTTAAAGTAAAAACTCAGTGTTTTCAAATTGTAATATATTTTCCAATTTTTTCTTTTATTACTTATGTAAGGTATTTATAGTGATTAAATGACAATTTTTTATGAACTTAATAAATTCCATATATTGAAGGAAGATTTCTGAAAATAAATAATGTAAATTTGTAATTAAAAATGATGGCAGGGTAATGAGCGGATGTGTTGCTATTTAAGATTAAATAATTTTGAAAAAATATAATTATAAAAAATAAAGGTTATTTATGAAAAATAATGAACATAACTTAAAATTATGCTTTTTATATATATTTAAGAAAAAATTAAGATAACGTGTGCACAAAAATTAAAAATAAATTTAAAAAAACTACAGAAAAAAATAATTCGAAACGTAAAATACATGTATCGCTTTAAATACTAAAATTAAGTAATTTGACAATTGATGTGTGCGAAAAATGACGGAAGAGCGTTGAATAGTACGGAATTGCCTGAACCATAAGTGATTTTGAATAATGAAAAAAATATGTTGCTATGAAATTGAATGTTTTGAGTGTCATTTTTAACAAACTTTTCTTTGTTGTTATTAACATTCATAATATAAAACGACCGAGTGCTATTCGGAACTATTTTAGGGTTTCTTATCTCGCCGATTTTGATATAAAGTATTCACCGTTTAATCTTAGTCTCAGTTTAATATTTTTATAGCACTGTTAAATTTTACAACAAAAAAAAAAAAACAGATATGAAAGTAGTCCCCGCGCCAGACTGGTCGTCATTTATTCAAACAATAACAAATCACATAATTTTTTTGTTAACTAGAAAAGCAATTCATGCTTATCGATTGAAGGAATATTTGAAGTGTCTCGCTTGTTTACTGTATTAGTGTTTGCTTGTTTCGAGAATGCGATTAGCGATCAAGAATTTAACGCGATTTAATTTCAACGGCAATTATAATGAAGGCCTCAAAATAATTTTTTTTTATTAGGTGTATATATGTATGTTTTTGTGTATGTATGTATGTACCATACGTAATTTAAGTATGTAAAACAAAAGAGCTATATTATTTCCAGAAGCTATTAGAGCTGATAAGGTGTGATTCATAGTATAAGGGGTAAAAATATATACTTTTATATGTTCGAATATGGTTCAGGCCCGTAAACCGTACTTAAATTTGCAATTACGAGTACCACTCTTAATGAAATTAACTATAAATTAACATGTTATATAAGTATATTTGTAATGTAAATGTTTTAATTCCGTTAATATGTCAAAAATATGAAATATATATGTATATTTTTAAAAATTATTAGTGGTTAAAGTGTTTTAACTCCACGATTATAAATATTGTAAAAGTTCAATATTATGCTAGAATCAAAAAAAATTGTTAAATACATCGAAAGCGTTCTTAGAAATTATTTCGGAAAAATTGAAGATATTTGACAGTCAAAAAATTGCAAAAAAGCCACAAATAAATTTGAATAAACACATTTTTAAATACATCAAAAGTGTTAAAGTATTTTGTACTTAATAATATTCTTTTTTGCACGAAAATTGCATATTTTTGCTTGCAAAAAAAAAAAAATTAAAATAAATTTAACACATTAAACTTTTTCAAATTAATTTTAATTTAAAAGTATTATTATTTTTTGTTTAATTTTTAAAGTATTTCGCACTTATTAATTTTCTTTTTACTCGTAATTTGCATATTTTTGTTAAAAAACAAATTTAAATCAAATTTTTATTTGTTTCATTTTCTTTCACAGAATATCAAAAATCACATGTATGTACATATGTATGTATGTATATGCTATGCACAATAAATGAGTTTGTTTAAACGAAATACATGAAAACCAAAACCAATTTGGTCCAAATAAAAAAAAAACACTCGGACAATCGTACCAAAATCTCATAGGGAAAAATATTTAACTTAGTTAAAAATCTCAACGGTTTTGTAAGTTTATATATATATAGGCAATATTTCTCGAACACGTTTAACAATTAAATGCCTAGTGGTTTAAGACAATTTTCACACAAAAAATGGAATTCGCGTATTTGCATACAATTAATATTTAAATTGTTAATTAGTTTTTTTAGTTTTACTTAAAATGGTAATGATAAACACACCACAATATATATATGTATATAATAACTATATATCTAAAATGAGTGATTTACAATGTACACTTTCACATTTCCATTTTTTTTTAATTTTTTGTGTATATAATATGTGTATGTTATCTGTATTTGTATTAATATAGTTTCGTTTTGTTCAAATTTGTTAATTTCTCTCGTTATTTACCATTTCCAAAAAACATACACCATATACATATATAGCTTCGCTTTTAAATATATACATCCATGAAAATCTTTCCCAAAAATAACTTTGTTTAATATAAATCAAGCTTTTAAAAATTAGTTTATATGCTTATATATGCAGTATATAATATATAGCTTCTCTCTATGTATTATGTATGT
Organism: Bactrocera correcta; assembly: GCA_027475135.1. Lineage (NCBI taxonomy): Eukaryota > Metazoa > Arthropoda > Insecta > Diptera > Tephritidae > Bactrocera > Bactrocera correcta. The sequence goes on from CM050325.1 coordinate 155,393,403, forward strand.
ATACATATACAGTATACATATTTCTTTTTATATATACCATATACTACAACTTTTATGTGAATACGACGCCAACATTCAAGTAAATAGTTGCGATAGTTGCATTTGTTCCGCTGCTTTTAGCTCTATATACCGTTTCATATTTTTTACTGTTAACTTATCGCTCGTGTTGGCTGTGCCAATATGTTGTTTGTTGCCTTCGTGTATGAAAACTTAGTTGTAAATATAACACGTCGCTAAATAAATTGCATATTTTATTTTTTACTATTTACGCAGTAATTAATTACGAACTGTTGCTTTTGTAATTTTCTTTTGCACTTTTTAACTAACGCACAAAAAACGCAAAATGCTGAAAATTTAATTTACGTTGCTGTTCATGCAGCTTTAATAATTTTGTTCTTGATTATTTCACATTATATTTTATATTTATACTTTCGCTTTTTAATTTTATTTTTATTTAATTTTTTTTTTATAATTAACTTTTCTTGTATTAGTTAGCTTGTTTCGTTTTATAACTTTTGTTTTAATTTAATCAATATTTAATTTACGAAAAGACTCTTCAGGTACACTCACACATTTAGGCGATGGCGGCGAGACTGGTGTGGGCGGCGTCTTGTTAGTAGCCGGACCAACTGTTGGCTCAACTTGTCGCAATGTCTCATCGACGCCATACTTTTCATCCTCATCGAAATAATCGCTAAAATCGTTGAGCTGTTGTTCGAAATTTGCCATGGCTTCTTCGTAGGTGCCATTATTGCCACCATATTCGACGGGCAGATATTCCTTGCCTATGGCCTTCTGCAGTGACTCCAACGTAGAGTGTATGTGGAGCTATGCAAATGAAATATGTATAATTAGTAATATTAATTGGTATAGAGATAAATTAGAAATTTAAACGATATAACTGGCTCTGCCATTGTGTAGACCCAACTAACGGTGGAAAGGAGGTGTGCTATAAATTAACGTAGGGGTTACCATGGGTTTACGGGTTTCAAAAAATCGAAATTTTGTATTGTCATTTTAAATTCTACAACACCTCTAGAATATTTTCATAAATTTTCAAGTTGTTCTGATAAATAGTTGAGCCTTGAGAACTTGTGCGCTCGAGACTAGCTAGGCTAAGTACGGCGTCTTTATAAGCTTTTTTTCTTGGAATTATGTTTTTGATGTCGGTTGGCAAGATTTCTCGAGAACTACTCAATCGATCTTCGTGAAATTTTACACAGATCTTTAAGATACAATTCTTAAAGACTTGGACGTAGTTCTTTTTTTCCGATTACTATGATTTGAAAAAAAATGTCGGCAAATTTTAATTTTTTTGAAAAAGGCTGTTCTCTCATGTCTGTGCTTATTCTCACGTATTGCATATAATTTACATATTCTCTAGAAATTTAAAGCTTAAGTTGAATATAAAAAAAAATGCGTGTAAAAAAGTGGCAATGTATTAAAAACCCTTGTTCTGGTAGACTAAACTTTTTGTTTCAATAAATATTTCAAACTTCTACTCTTTAGTATGTGGCTTAACTCACCAATTCTCTTTGTTTCATAACCAGACGCACCAAATTCAATATGATTTGGGCATCCATGGAAGCATTTACGATGTGTGTGCCCACCAGATTGGTGGGTACGCCATATTCTAAGAATGCGGCCATCTTTTTGAATAAATTCGCTTCGAATTGACGCAACAATGCATAAGGAATTTTCGAAAAATCGATTATTTCAAGCACACCACTAATAATCCAATTATCATCGGTGTTGGCCTCAATTTCAGAACGAAACATTATGAAACGGAAGATATCTTTGGCCGTATAGAGGGAGGTATCAATTTGACCCATACGTGTGAAATGTATGCGCGGACCGCCTGGACCAACTGGTTTGGGTAGTGTGGCGAATATGCTATGGAATAGACGAAAAACACGGAAAATTAATTAATAATATAAACAAAAAAATTTGCAATAAATAACAAACTAACCCTGCACGACAAATGCCAAATACTTTATCGTCAATGCGTCGAGACTTAAGTAAATCGCCAGCTGTTGTTTTGTATGTGTAATAATAGTCAATACGTTTCTTCGCGTCATCCATATTGTATTTGCAGAAACGCAGGAAGCCCACAAGGAATTGTTCATCGGTCCGCGCCGTCAAATAAGGCTGCTCTTCAATCCACCGGCGCAGCTCTATAATTTTGCTGGCAATATCTGTTTCGACTTCATTGAGTTCGGTGCGCGCGACCGCAGCCAGCTCGGGTGCCAGTGGGCGAATTTGTGACATTATATGTATGGAGAATTTGTACTCGTGCCGGAAATGTTTGTAAGTACACAATTTTGCTGGGCCAGAAGAAATTTTCAAATGTTTGTTGCTTTGGATTTTCTGATTGACGGTGATTTTAAATATTATTTAGCTGCAAGGAGACATTTTTAAATATATTTAGAATTTTGAATAAATAGAAATGGAAAGTATTTTCATTTTATTTTTTTATTTATTTTTTTTTCATTCACACTACATTTTCAGACACATGACACAGTTGAGCATACAACTTTCAATCTCTTTACTTATTTCAAATAGATGTTTTTGCAAATACTTTAAAAAATATATATCTCTTTTAAAACTCGCCTGTTTTTTTCTTTTTCTAAAGACTTAACTGTGGCTTTTTCTTCCTGTTGTTTGTATTTTTGTAAATAATACCAACATTATGCTCGAAACGTAAAGTCAAACTGACTGCAAAACGCATTCGCAAAATGCGCTAATAAAATGTACCCTCCACTCGTCACTACCCTTTTCCTGATTAGAAACTAATACATGCCAGCCCATTACCCCGTGCCAGCAGAAAATGGATTTTTCTTTATATTATACTTTATTGTCGATTAATGGTTCGTTGTAGATATATTTCTCTACTGATAAGATATGTAAATACATGTTGTCCACATATACGAACACAAATTTATGGCGTTATAATAAATGCAAATGTATGTACATATGTAAGAACATATACATACATACATACTTATGTATGTATACTTATGTATGTATGTATTGCTTAAGGTTTTTGTAATATAGAAAACATTAAACAAATTTGTAACAGCTAAACCGATATTGTATCCAACTTCGGAAATAAACACACTTCGGTTGAAACTGGGTTCCCCTTTATTTGTTTATATTATCTTGGAAAGAAGCACATTGGCGCTTAAGATTTTTTTCCATTTAGGCATGCGCCTTGAGGTTATTCGTAAAATTAAGGCTTTAAATCCTTTAGGCTGCCTACAAATGGATAATATCTATGGTGTTATGAGAATAGCGTTGAAAACTCCCACATAAGTTCATTGATTATCAAATGTATCTCGAAGAACGGTTGGTTCACTTTTACTCGAATTCAGTGGGCATAGAACCAGTGTGCGCTATGGAGCTTTTGCTAGAACCAGGGCACAGCGAAATCGTCGGAAATTGTAAAGTAGACGAGCTTGCAATAAAAGGCACCGATATCCATAGTTCATCAGGTTGGAAACGAGCTCAGCAAGCGTTGATCAGCAACCAGCACTTATGGAGTTTCAAACGCCTCCTGTCCCATAGTGCAATGTAAAAGGTCCATTCAACTGATCGCTCTTAGTCTTATTGACATTCACACGGTGAGTCTAAATATTTGTAGGACGTAACTTGTCCAAGTTTCAATAAGGGAGATGAGGTGGGAATATCTATACACTTTTTCTTCTGTCTGTTTTACCACACTAAGGCCAAAGCATCCCAATTGCTATATTTTATAGGTGTTTTGTCGAAATGCTCAGGATTTGATAAGTTTCGACTTCATCCAACGGTAGAAGGGAGGGTGGCAGATGAGTAGGGTTAGTGGAGAATGCAAAGAGATGCCCAGTGTCATGCGGAGACTCATTTCACGCAGGACATATATTAGATATGTTATAGTCTATTCTGGATAAGTAGGAGTTTCACAGTATCCTAAACGAAGATGCGCAAGGGTCACTCTCGTTTTTTGCGGCATCTCGAGCTTTTTGTCTGCAAATACGTCATTCACTGATAGCGAGTCGTTGAAGGTGTTAATTGCTCCACTGTGAATAGCGGTCAGTGTTTGTCGGTTAGCTGCGTCCGAAGTAAGGTCCGCGTATTGTTTGATGTCGCCGACGTAGTTGAGAACTGACCTCTTGATGCTCCTAGGAGGCGGATCCTCTGCAAGCAGGTGACTGCAGGGATGATTTCTGTGGAAGCACCCCAACAGTAACTGCTTGGAACGGTGTTCCTTATGCTCCTTAACTGGAAGCATACGGGTCTCATTATGCAGGTGTTCAATAGAAGACATCAAGAGGCATTCTGTCTGTTCTGTTCAGCGTACAGTGTTCTGACAAGTCTGGAGCCTCCTTGTCTGAGTTTCACTGCATTCAGGTGCGGTGTAGTTAAGGGCCGTACGGCAGATTGTCCTGTAAGTTACCAACAACGTTTCATTTTCCTTTCCACATGTTCTGTCGGCTAGCGGCTTGAGGATTTTGTTGAGGCTCTGTACTTTAGCGATAATCGCGGTCGAAGGAAGTCTTTCAAAGCGGACAAATATCTCTAGCAGTTCAAATAGGATTGTTCGTGGCTTCACGAAAACATTCTGCCCTGCTTCAGAACTCCGTGAGCAAAGATTCATAATAAAAAAACATCTCAGCTTTTAAAATTCCGATGATAACATTATCTCTAGTTAAAAGCCGGCTGCGGAAGTATCATTGAACGGATTTTCTCCGTAAATGACAAAATGTATTTAAGACTTTGTCAGGCGTGATATATTGTATATCCGTTTTTGCCAACATCAAACAACAAAAACAAGCACCAAATCTACATATGTATATAGTCTCTTTTTTAGATATTTAATCGATGCAAATTACATGGAATTGCTAAAATTGTGTGGAAATACTTTTTGTGCACCATTTTGCCACAATTAAAAAACGTTAACATATCTATTTGAATCAGTATTATTATTATTATAAATCGATATAATTTTTTTCGTTGAACAACGCATTGAAACGCTTGACTAACGCATAAAATAGTCAGTAGCATTTAAATCTCTATAGTGGACAGTGCGAGCGTGACTTCATTTGCTCATACAACACGCACATTCCGCCGGAAAAATTCGAAAATAATAAAATAATAAAAAATTATTAAAAATAAAATGGCAGCCATACGTCCTTTAAGCGCTGAATTGCAGAAAATCGCCATTGAGGAGCTGAACGAGGTGCCCGAACGTGTGCCACAGGATATAGCGGCATTACGCGAATGGATCGAAAAGCAGGCGCATTTGCGCGCACGCACCGACGATCAATTTTTGGTCAGCTTTTTGCGCGGCTGCAAGTACAGTTTGGAGAAGGCCAAATCAAAAATAGATTACTTCTACACAATACGCACAATGTTGCCACATATTTTCGTAAATAATACGCTGGCAGATCCGAAAAACTTGCTTATTGCACGATCAGGGTGAGTTCCCACATTTTCGCATTTAATTTTGTCGTTTTTATTCGCGTATTTTATTGCTTTTGCAGCGGCATTGTTGCATTGCCAAAAACATTAGGCGTCGGTGGTCCAGTTATTGGCTTCTCGCGTTATAAAATAATCGATGATTTACCAATTACCGTTAAGGATTACTGCAGATACATCGCTATGGTAACGGACAGAACTATAGTCGGCACCGATGCTTATGTCATAGGCGGTTACATGGAAATTGTTGATGTCGACAAAGTCGGCATGAGCGCAATGTCGAAATTCGATCCGGTCACAGGCAAACAATTCAGCACATATTGCATGAAGGGCTCGGCTATACGCATTAAGGGTATACATATTATAAATGCACCCAAAGAGGCCTACACCGCACTCAATATTATACGTAATCTCTTTCCGGCCAATATTAAAGAAAGGGTATGCCATTGAGGACTCGTCTAAACTAGTCAAGTGTTAAACGTTTTTCATTTACCGTTGCTCTTATTTTCATATTACAGTACTTTATACACCGTAACATGGCGGAATTGTATAAATATGTGCCTAAGCAGTATTTGCCAATCGAATATGGCGGCTCTAATGGCTCATTAACCGATTTGACGAAGAAACTTGTGGACGATTTGCAGGATTTTAATTACTATTTTAAAGAGAACGATAAATATGGCGTTGACGAGAAGCTAAGGCAAGGCCAAACAATGGATATGAACTCCATATTTGGTTTGGAGGGTACATTCCGAAAGCTTGATATTGATTAGATGGAAAAGCATGTAAAATTATAATTTATTTTGGCAAAATGTTTTAAGGTTTTTTTTTCAAAAAATAAAGAACATTTAACGAATGTAGTGTAATTTTTTCTTGGTAGAACTATATTAAATAGTTAGTCGAAAAAGTCTTTTCGTATTTTGTCAATAGACGTCGTTGCTGTCGTATATATCCAGTGCTACCAATACCATATATAGTGTTGGAAAGGTGAGATTTTAAGCTTAAAAAAAAATCGGGAAGTTGAAAAAAATTACAGCAGTTCAAAAATGAGTGCAAATAATGAAAAATTCAATAACTTCAATTCTGGAAATTTTTAAATTTAGATTTACACTGATGAAAGTTTAAAACCGATGAAATAATGTCTCTAGCGGAAAATGGCAAAAAGTTGTCGACCAAAATGGTACATATTTGTTTGGTATTAATATAAAACAACTGAGTTGAAGTTTGATTAGAAATACGAAAAGACTTGTTCGACTAACCAATATATTGGTTATATCTGTCAGCGGAAGCTGAAAAACTTATGCTGCATATATATAATAAGTTGTAGTGAATCGTATGCAATGAGAAACTCAATTTCATTTTTTTTGATTATACATATGTTGTCTTGCAATTCATAGCGGCGAACCGGCCTATACATTTCGTATATTCGGCTAATGTGACTAATAAGAAAATAATTTTCTTCTAAAAAAAAACAGTATATAATAACCATACGCCATTTTTGACAAGTTCACGAAAAGTATTATAATATTATATTTACGCTTATTGGGCAAATTGATATGACCGCAAATAAATATAATTTAAAATATACACAAACTATATACATATATGTGTAAGCATATATACTAACAATAGACTAAAAACAGCAATTGTTGGTGTTATCTGGCTGGGAATCGCTATCTAATCTTTGATCTAGTGCAAAAGCATTGCTCGACCAAAGCGTTTTTAAGAATTACACATTTTTCGTTAAAGATAAACGTCAACAAAAAGAAGGAAAGTGAACACGTGTTTCCAATTTTTTATTATTATGAAAATATTTAAATTAATTATTTAAGTTATTTAAATTCTTCCGGCTTGTTTACATTTCTGCTCTGCTTTTTAAATTTTTTTTTTGTAAATTTCTTTAGGCATGTGTGTATGTTTTATTTAAATGAAAGCAATGACTAAATACTGTGTAGCTTATTTGTTTTATTGCTTTATAAGGGTGCCATTTTAAGATAACCTTAACGCTAAAAAGTAAATATGAAATGTTTGTATGTATGAAATGGCGAAAAGAACATTGTTTTCGACTAACCAATATATTGGTTATATCTGTCAGCGGAAGCTGAAAATCTTATGCTGCATATATATAATAAGTTGTAGTGAATCGTATGCAATGAAAAACTCAATTTCATTTTTTTTGATGATACATATGTTGTCTTGCAATTCATAGCGGCGAACCGGCCTATACATTTCGTATATTCGGCTAATGTGACGATACAAGAACAGATTAGATTGAAAAATTCGCTCGATAAGAAAATAATTTTCTTCTCAAAAAAAAAAATAATAATAACCATACGCCATTTTTGACAAGTTCACGAAAGGTTATTATAATATTATATTTACGCTTAAGTTGGGCAAATTGATATGATCTTCACAAATAAATACAATTTTAAATATATACACAACACTATATATATGTGTAAGCATATATACTAACAATAGGCCACTAAAAACAGCAATTGTTGGTGTTATCTGCTGGAATCGCCTATCTAATCTTTGATCTAGTGCAAAAGCACTTCGCTCGACCAAAGCGTTGTTAATTGAATTACACATTTTTACGTTAAAGATAAAGCGTCGAGACAAAGAAGCAAGGAAAGTGAATCATCGTGTTTCCAATTTTTTTTTATTATTATGAAAATATTTAATTATTTATTATTCTTCTCGGCTTGTTTACATTTCTGCTCTGCTTTTTAAACTTTTTTTGTAAATTTCTTTAGGCATGTGTGTGTATGATTTATTTAAATGAAAGCAATGACTAAATACTGTGTAGCTTTATTTGTTTTATTTGCTTTATAAGCGCGGCTGCCATTTTAAGATAACCGTTAACGCTAAAAAGGTAAGAGTATATATAGAAATGTTTGTCAGCATGAAAGGCAGAAAAGCAAGCATGGGCGGATGTGTTGTCATAGGTCATTATGGAAGAAACCGTTAGACACTCAATTTGTGCGCGAAAATACAAAATTTAATTATTATAAAACAGGAAAAAATGGTAACTTCGACTATACCGAAGCTATAATACCCTTCACAAGTCTCAAAAACTTACGAACAAATTTTTATTATCCCCAAAAAACTTCGACTTAAAAATATCTGGATCGAAAACGGTTCTAAAACTATAGTTTTTTAGGCAAAGTTGTTCAGAATGACCCATAGAGGATTTCCCGCAAACGCCATTTTTTTCATTTTTTTGGCTTCGTGTAAATTAATCCGCTCTAATTTGAGTCTTTGGAGACCTTCTGGTGTTACAAATTTCGTGGAAACTTAGTATACGCTGTTGAGGGTATCAATTAGATAAAAAAATATAAATTGAAAGATGCGCCACATTTTTGAGCACATTAACAACGCTTGAATAAATAACCGAAAAAAAGTTTTAACCACAAAGTTAAGTATGTACTGTATATACTATTCACATGCAGATATGTAGATATGTATGTCTGCAAACTAACGCCACACTAATCTAAAACGGGGGTAGTTAATCATTTTGGCTATTATAAATATGTATATATATTTTTACATGCAAATGGGCAAAATTATGAACACAGAGAACCGGTTAGTTACGTATTTGCAGATAGTATACTAGGGTGGCCCAAAAAGTACATGGCTCAAGCTAAATCAACATGAGAGCCAACTTGGATTACGCCTTCGAAGATATATGGCCATAAAGTATGTGCTATAGCAGAAAAAAATTCCACAAGAGAAAGAGAGTTAGGCGCAAAATGGGTGCCACAATCGGTCGAAAATAAAGTAAGTCTATAGATTAATAGATTAAAACTGGATTTTCTTTTATCCGTTGAAATATTCAGCACATTTTTATTTCGAAAATTGTTATTTTTTTAATTCTTTAACTGGTTATGAGACTCTTCTGAAACCACTGATTACTGGAATATTTTTATAAAATTATTTAAATTTATAAATAATATATTGGGTAGTCGAAAAAGTATTTTCGTATTTTGCCAGTAGATGTCATTGCAGTCGTATATCTCCAGTGCTACCAATTACATTTGGTCATACCGTATAGTTTTGGAAAGTTGAGATTTTAAGCTTCATTTATTCAAAAAAAAATTAAGGTCGGGGAAGTTGAAAAAAAATTACAGCAATACAAAAATTAGTGAAAGCAATGAAAAATTCAATATATTTTGAAATGTATGTATAAAAAAGGGAAGAATGCCACGCAAACCACCATTGAAATTTTTGAAGTTTACGGAGACGATGATCTATCAGTTTCTGTACCATAACAATGGCTCGCTTGCTTCCGTTCTGGAAATTTCGATTTACACTGATGAAAGATTTACACTGACGGAATAATGTTTTCTAAAATGGAAAAATGGTACATATTTGTTTATTTATTTATTAGTATACATATTAAACAAGAAAAAACGGTAACTTCGGCTTCACCGAAGCTAATATACTCTTCACAGGTTCATTTCTTTTAGTAACTATGTGTCCATTTTGTATGGAAGCTATATGCTATAGTAATCCGATCTGAACAATTTTTTCGGTTATTATGTTATTACCTTAAGCAGTAATCCATGTCGTGAAGATACCAGGTCAAATGCGTAAGTTTTTCATACAAGCCCTTGATTCCGATCGTTCGATTTGTATGGCAGCTACATATATGCTATAGTAAGTCGATCTGAATAATTTCTTCGTGTCTTACATTATTATCTTAGAAAATAGCCTGTGCCAACTTTTGTGAAGAAATGTGAAAGTTGTCCATACAAGAACTTGATTTCGATCGTTCAGTTTATATGGCATCTATATGTTATAGTCGTCCGATATCGGCAGTTCCGACAAATGAGCAGCTTCTTGAAGAGAAAATGACGTTTGCAAAATTTCAAAACGATATCTTAAAAACTGAGGGATTAGTTCGTATATATACAGACAGACTGACTGACATGGCTAAATCGACTCAGCTCAACATACTGATCATTTACACTTATATTTTACTTTATAGGGTCTCCGACACTTCCTTCTGGGTGTTACACACTTCGTGACAAACTTAATATACTCTGTTCAGGGTATACAAATAACTGGAAGATTAGCAATACGAAAAGACTTTTTCGACTATCGAATAATATGAATTTTTAACGCGCCCATTTTCACTTCCGAGTACTACATGGTTCACCCTCGTATGTAAGCATTAATGTTTGCGCGTTATGTGTTTGTGAAACCACAGCGCAATAATTAAACTACATTTATTGTGATTTCTGTTAAGTTTTATGACACTGAAAACCAAAAGTAAAGCATGCGAAACAGTAGCAATAAAAGTCAGAAGAGTGAAATACTAAAAACTCAACGCTTCAATGAAAGTGTTACAATTATGAATGACTGGCCGTAATGCACGAAAGAGATTATCTGTTGTTTTTTTAGAGAAATTTTCAATTTCTGCACGTGAACGATGCAAATTATTATTTTTATTTCTATTTTACTTAAAAATAGCAGACACAAGAGTTTAATAAACGCAAGTTTTACATTGTGCTAAGCACATGTATGTGTGCGCATGTAAGCGCATAAGTTTCATATTTCATATGCACTTTTTCGAGCGCTTTATGCGCATGCGTGCACATAAAAACCCTACTAACGGCATCTTCAAATGGTCAAAAACTTGCAATTTGCAGCACAGACAACACTTAAAGGCGGCGTACGCACAAATGTATACAGTGAGTGAGTGAGCGCTTAGACACGAACAGTGCAGCATATCGAAAATAAAAAAGAGGAAGGTTTCTTCACAAACGCCGTATTAAATAAATAGCAGCTCACCAGTGTCGAACGATTTCAGTTGCTTCGCAGACAGCACATCACACATTAGCCGTCAAGCAGTCGCAACAGCTTAACAACACTCTACACACCTCATTACAGCCAATATATAGCAGTATGGTGATTTTACGCCCACTACCCGATGATTTGGCGAAGACAGCCATCGAAGAGTTGAATGAGAAGCCCGACGACAATGACTATTTTGTGAATACTTTGCGCGAATGGGCCGAAAAGCAGCCACATCTGCGCGCGCGCACCGACGATCAATTCCTAATGGCCTTCCTGCGCGGTTCCAAGTTCAGCCTGGAAAAGGCGAAACAGAAATTGGAAAACTTCTATATACTACGCGCTGCCATGCCGGAAATCTTTCGTAATCGCAATCTGAGTGAACCAAAATTTGAGGCGATCGCTAAAGCGGGGTGCGTTCTTCAAGTTAGCTTAAATTTTTCGAATAACTGTTAAATTTTAATAATTTCTTATAGTGCTGTATCTTTTTTGCCTGAACCCGTTTGTGAGGGTGGCCCATTGGTGGTGCTGATGCGACCCAGCGAGTTCAATATGGAACAACATTCGATCAATGATGTGCTGAAGGTCGGCTCAATGATCATTGATATACTAATGCAGGAGAACGATCGCGTTTTCATCGCTGGCTACACATTCATCATTGATCTGGGTAACATTTCAAAGGCTGTGCTCATGAATTTCGAACCGGAATTCGTGCGCAAGTTGACCATACTTGTCAATAAAGCGGCGCCCACACGCATGAAGGGTTTCCATTTCATCAATGTGCTGCCGATTTTCGAAAAATTATTCGGCATGGTGAAGAGTGTGATAAGTGCAAAGTTGAAAGATAGGGTGAGTTGAAAGTTCTATTATTTACTATGGACAGAATATTTTGAAAAATATTATTGTAGAAATTTTCTAAAAAATAACCGTTAAGAATTGAATATAACTTGAAATTCAACTATCGGGTAGTCGTAAAAGTTTTTTCGTATTTTGTCAACAGTTGTCGTTGCAGTCGTATAACTCCAGTATAATGAAAAATTCTTGAGGCTCCGTTTTTTTTACTAATTTTTATCAAATATTACTTTTGCATTTCTGCACACAGTTCTATGTGCACGGCACGAATTTCGAGGATCTCTACAAACATGTACCCAAACATGTGCTACCCAAGGAATATGGCGGTGATTGTGATCTAAAAAGTCTGGCTGATGAATGGTGGCAAAAATTGAATGATTATAAAAAATTCTTTGAGGATGAGGAGCAATATGGCGTAACTGAGGGCTATGAAAAACTGAAGCAAGTGAAACAACTGATCGAAGACACCAGTGTACTGCAAGGCACCGAAGGTTCATTCCGCCAATTGGAATTCGATTAAAGACTCTACGGCTCACTATACGCATGACGGTCAACCAAAGCAATTAGCATAATAATGAATTTATTTTTTCATAATTTTACTTATTTAAAACCATTCGAATGAATGTTAAAATAGCAATAAAAAAAATACAACATTAAAAAAAAATTGTGTACATGTTTTACAGTTAGCAGTAAAATGTATATGTATGTATGTACGAGTAGTATAAAAATCAACAAATATTCGGTAACATACTTTTTTGTTCACTGCTACCGCGTATGCGCGGTAATTAACCACCTCACAGCATTTGCACTTTTGTAATTTGATGTCGAAGTTGGTGGCCACACAGACACATCTTTATATTGGCAAAAACTTAATACCAGCTACAGAGTTTTTTTGTTTTTCTCTATAGCTTTGTACATTTAGTTAAACGCCCAAACACACACATATGTATGTATACACAGATATTACTTGTATATAAAGAACAACTCTTGTATAAGCTGCGCTTAGTTTCTAGCTTGATCGACTTTTTAAGAAGCCTAGTTTCGATTAAGAAATTATAACGCAATCTTTGATGAGATTTTTTTCTTGGTTGTATTATAATAAAATACACATATATATATATGTATATTATTTATCATTTTCTGTCTTAATTAGCAGATTATTATACCAAGAAAAGGAAAACGTTGGAGACCCTATAAAGTACATATAGTATTATATGTATGAAGCAGATCAGCGTGACTGCCTATATATTGGGTAGTCGAAAAAGTCTTTTCGTATTTCAAATCAAACTTCAACTTTTTTTTTTTTTATATTTATAATGAACTTTAATGAACCAAAAACATATGTGCAATTTTGGCCGACCACTTTTTTCCATTTTTTCGCTGGAGACATTACTCCATCAGTATATAACTTTTCTGGTTTCTCGGCGAAAAATCGCGACAAGTAACTTTCACAGGCTTCTCTTGAAGCCAACTTTACTCCATTAAGAGAGTTCTGCATTGACCGAAACAAATGGTAGTCCGATCCAAGGTCAGGGTTATAAGATAGATAGATCAAAACTCCACAGCCAAGCTCTCCCAGTTGTTATCCAGTCATCAAAGATGTGTGTGGTCTAGCGTTGTCCTGATGGAAGACGAAGCCCTTTCTGTTGATCAGTTGTGGCCGTTTTTTTTAGATTCTTTGCTTCAATCTCATCAGTTTGACCAAACAAATGACATATAACGAAGTTGTTGACTGACTTACTTCAAATAATAACAAAATGCTTGTGTGTGGCATAATCGAAGGCTAGTCAATAAGCTGGTTTGGAAACGTTGTAATATTATTAACGTAGCGGTGTACATGCTTGTGCATAAGCATCGGAATTGTGCTTCGCAAAATCGCAGTTCACTTGCTGTTTACTGCTTCCAGAATATTTCGTAATCATTCATACTTGTACTATTATGATACACAACGAATTAGAATGTGGGAGGCAAATGTTTTTTGCACTTGAAATTTATACCTCAACTCGATATATTGCATTAGTATACCCATTTTTGTCAAGTAAATAAAATATAATTAATTTGCAGCGCTAATACAATAACCTGAAATTGTTTCTTTTTATAAATATATAATATAATACAAAAGGCACTTATTCAAGTATTAAGTGTATTAGAAGAGAAAACATTAATATTTGGCAAATTTAAGAAAAACAACTGCCTTGTAAAGAAGTGGTAATATAGATAAAAGCATATGAGTTTACAGAGAAGCGAAATGGAAAATTAGAAATTGTGGTTGTATAAATACTACCATAATGGTATAACAAGCACATTATTAATCACTGTGCGAAATATGTACGCTTTTGACAGGTCAATTGAAAAGTCACCGCCTCAATCCCCATCCAGTTATAGTGAACACACATTTTTATTTGCAAAATTCTTTTTTTTTATTGAATATAGTTCCTTTTTAGTGTATCACCAACTGATTAAGGAGACCCACCATCGATACCATTTTTGCAGTACGTTTTGTTCTTTGCTTCAAAAGAAGGCTCAGTTTTGGCGATCTCCTCTTCACTGGATGAAACTTTCTTCCCAGCGAGCATTATTTTGAGATCTGAGAACAAGAAGTAGTCGCTGATGGTCAGATCTATAGAATACAAAGGATACGGAAGCAATACGAAGCTCAATTCGGCATTTTCTTTTTCCTCAAATGCGGCCACTTTCCGTTGATTTCATCCTTCAAACGGTCCAATAACGCTATGTATTAGTCGCTGTCGATATTCAAGGTAGTCAATAAAAGCTATTTCATGTGCATACCAAAATACAGACGCCACAACCTTGTCAGCCGACTGTTGCGTTTTTCCACGCTTTGGAGCGGGTTCAGCGTGTGGTATCCACTCAGATCACAGTCGATTGGACTTCAGAGTGAAATGATGTAGCCATGATTCATCCATTGTCACATATTGACGCAAAAACTTGGGTTTACTACGCTTGGACATCTAAAAACAGTTCAGAATCATCAACTACTCGTTTTTTTTTTTTGGTCGAAAGTGAGCTCGGACGGCAACCAATTTCCACAGAACTTTCTCTTATCCAAATATTGATGAATGGTGTGACGTAGACCCTCAGTTGATATTTTTACAGTACCTGCTATAGCGAACAATTTTACTTTACGGTCATGCAAAATTATTTTGTGGATTTTTTTGATGTTTTCGTTGGTAAAAACCTCTTTTGAGCGTCCACAGTCTTCGGTACTCATTTCATCACGTCTAAACTTAGCATACCAATCCTTGATGGATTATTTTTCTGGGACAGTGTCCGAAAACTTGTCATCAAGCCAACATTTTGCATCAACTATATTTTTTCCTTCAAAAAGCAATATTTTTTCAACACGCGAAATTTCTTTTTAACCATTTTTTCACAGTAACAGAAGCTGCTTCACTCAAAATGATATAGTTCGCAAACTAATGATCCGACTGTTAAATTTATGCTCGCGCCTTTGAGTTAGGGTTAGGGCTAACTAAAAATCATATGGATTAAATTTTAGTAGCGCCATCTATGTGTCAGGCCAGGGACTTTTCAATGAACCTGTCAACTATGCGTTAACATTGGGGATAGCTACAAAGAAAATAAACGCTGTCATAACCCGAGCTTTCAGAATTACAAAAATGAAGCTTGAGATGTGTAAATAACTCTGATTCATGGCTTCCCCATAGGCTCACAATCACTCTTAAAAACCTAAAACTGTGGATTCTCCCAATAAATATCCTATCAAATATTGATAAAATAGCTCAACTGAAGGTTAAATGCGTTGCAAAAACTATTATTGTGATATTTATCAAAAGAAAACATAAAAACATCTGTTAAATAGATAAATTAATAAGTGTTTTTTACTTATTTTATGGGGAGTTCCAGACGTCAGACGTAAATAACTGCTTTCGTACGTTAAATATTACAATAAACGTAATACCCGAATAAAACGTATAATTAACCATACCAGACCACACATCACAATTATATTTATCGAGATTGCTAATGCAAACAAAATATAATGCTTTTAACCAAATTTGACAGACAGACAATTGACACAATGAGCAATAGCAATGGCAGCAACAACCAAAATGCATGTTTAACTGAAACTGAAGCTTCGATTAAAAAGAGTGGTTACATTTCAGATAAAAAAAAATCACAATCGCTGATAACTAATTTGTACTGTTATTCCTAAAACACTTTTTTTTTAGTAATTTACATATGTACAAGTACATAAATGTATATGTGTATAGCTGTACATGTTGTTAAATATGTACTGTTGACATTAGATGGATACTTAAAAATGATGTTGGTGGCGTCAATAGCCCTTATCTGTATACATGCTTGTATACATCCCTAATAATGTACATAACTACAGGGTTGTGTCGAGAATTATGGCAATAATGGTTATAATATAATACTTCAAATATTGGCATTCACCATTTTTCAATTAATAAGCCAGAAAGCGAAGAAATCTATATATTTTTGAAAGCCATATTAATTCGCTTTCAAAACGTTTCAAGCCCTAAATTAGCCCACTCACAAGCATACAAGGATATTCCATTGCAATAACCATTCCTGTTGAGGTATTTTTAAAATTATACTAAGTTTTAAGATGGACGACTTGACCGCGTCATTTACTCGTATGTATCGACCCTCCTGCGCATGGTTGCAGTACTCACACTCACAACACTGATTCAACCGCGCTCCTAACGTTAGTGTGACACTTTCCGGAACCAACGTAAATGCCTTTAATACGCAAAACAAACCGTTGAAAGTGTATTGGTAGCTGCACTATTTGGGCCCTAATCAAATTAATTTGGCGAACAGTTGTATCAGAACAATCAAGAGAGTAGCAAGTGGACCTAAATACATGCCACTAATAAAACTTCTGCTATTGAGTGTGTAGAATAAATATTCAAAATATATTAAATTGTACTAAGTGAACACTATTGGTATTCATGGCGTTTTCAAAACAATATTTCTAAAAAAGTTGAACATTGTTCAGATATTTTTAACAAAGAATTTGAAATTAAATAATGTACAAATGTCTTCAGAAGAGGATGGAAATATGGTGAGGATAAAAAAGACATTCAAGGTGCTTTTCATAAAGATGATTTTAACGAAAGCAGGCAACGAACAATGCAATGATAATATTACAAAAAGATTTAACAAAATAAAAAACATTAATTTTTTTTTAATTAAAAGAAATAAAGTAAAAAAATAAATTAAGCAAAAAATATTCAAAAGAATTAAAAAACATTAAATGAACTGAAAAAAACTGAATAAAAAAATAAAATAAAAAGAAATAACAAACAAGTAAATATATAATAAATAAAAAAAATAATAAACAAAGCAATATCATAAAAAAAAATTAGACAAAAATAAAAAAAACAAAATAAATAAAAAAAGAAAAAGAATTAAGAAAATATTAAAAATTATAAATAAAATAAAAAACTTAAAATAATAACAAATAATATAAAATGAAATAATAACAAAGAAATATATACAAACTAGAAATTATTAATCAAAAACATTTTAGCTCGATATTAAGCACAATTCAATAACAAAAATATTACCAAAAAAATTAAGTCAAAATACAACTTAAAAAAAAAAATATTCAAAAAATGGGTAGGATGGAGTCATGTGTAGAAGTTCACGCAAGTGAGGAAAGTTCTCTGATCGGCATTAACTTGGGAGTAGCCAGAAACGATTCTTTTACACATATGACTCAAACAGCTCACGACTTCCGGTCTTTGACCAAGTATCCTCTGGGTAGCCTAAGGACATCCGTTTGAAGGTGACCTAAAGTGAGAAGGCAAAACATCCCCTACATAGAGTTGTAAAAAAACACCCCCAATGAAAAATAACAACCAACCTCGAATGAAAGACCCCCCTTTTGATGACGACCATGGCAAACGAAATAAGGACTACGAATTGAGGGCATGCACCTGCAATGTTCGGTCCCTTAATTGGGAAGGTGCTGCTGCCCAGCTAGTTGATGTCCTCATAAAGACTCAAAAAATCAAAAAACCATTAAAAATAAAAATTATAACAAAAAAACAAGAAAGAAAAAAAATTTAATAAAAAAAGTGAAAGAAATAATAACAAATAAATATATAAATAGAAATAAATAATCAAAAAAAAAATTAATTCTACCAGGTACAATACAACAATATTACCAAAAAAAAATTAAGCAAAAACTTGGATTTTTTTACTTAAAAAAAAAAATTAATTTATTATTTAAAAATACTTTTTTTACGAAAAAGTTGCTAAAATTCCTTGAACCAAAAAGAATTGTTACCCCGAAAAATATGTTAAGTTTTCAAAAGCTTATCAAAAACTCAAAAAATTACTACCGTTTAATTAAAAACAGTTTCCAATTATTATATAGCACTTTTACATAATCTTACTATCACATTAACAAAAGAAATTTATTTATTTTTTAAACTTTATTCGCCAACTACAGCTCAACTATAGTCAAATCAACTTTCCCGAAGATCGCATTTGGATACATCTACCCAATTGGGAGATAGCACTTAAGATCTCCACATTTGTGCCGGTTATTATTTTCGGCTTATACGGTAATTTCGTCATACTACAGCTGATCGTAATGAATCGTCCGCTACGAACGGCAACGAATATGCTAGTGTGCAATATGGCGGTAGCCGATATGTTGACACTTTTAATATGTCCTGCCATGTTCATGATCAACGATTTCTATCAGAACTATCAACTGGGTTCGATAGGTTGCAAAATGGAAGGTTTCTTGGATGTGGCTTTTCTTATAACAGCAGTTTTAAATTTATCAGCTGTCAGTTACGATCGGCTAACGGCTATCGTACTGCCGACGGAAACACGCTTAACTATGTGGGGCGTAAGATTTGCGATTGCCTTCACATGGTTAGGTGGATTTTTAATAGCTTTGCCGTTGGCTATATATAGAACGTACAAGGTAAGCTTGAAAATTTTTAATTAAGAAACAATAATAATTTCTTTGAGACGACAACTATTGAAATAACTTTTGAAGGTACGTGTATGGAAGAATTTCAAAGAGATGTATTGTAAAGAGAATACCCAAATATTACCAAAATATTGGTATTTTTTAATTACGGTTATGGTATGGTTGCCGCTGAGCGTAATGCTAATTTGTTATTCAGCGATTTTCTTCAAGGTAAGCATTTTGTTCGATTAAAAAAATGCTTTGTCAAGTGCTACATTTCGAACACAGCTCGATCGTTACGAGAAGCGTGTACTTAATCGTGAACATCCACTGAGTGTATCCTATAAGAGAACTGTGGCCAAAACGCTCTTCATTGTGGTGATCGTTTTTATTGCGCTGCGTTTGCCATTCACCATTTTGGTAATTTTACGTGACCAATACGTAGCCACAAATGATAGTTCCGTAAATGTTAGTTTTCGCATCTTCTGGTATATATCACAATATCTAATGTTCCTGAATGCTGCCGTGAATCCACTGATCTACGGTTTTAACAATGACAACTTTAGACGCGCTTACGATCAGACACCACTGTGTAACTGCTTTAAACGCAATACCAACAAAATTCAATCCAATGTGAGTGTAATAACTCAGTCAACACTTAATTTAATATCAGGTACTATATTTTATATTTTCCTTTGTTGTTAGAAATCTTCCTGCTGCAGCGGCTGTATGTGCTCCATGTTCAAATGGTCTAAACTAATCTGTGGTTGTTTCAGTTTAAGAGCGAAAAAAACTTTCTCTTTCACTGGTGATCAACAGGTGCAGAATACGGAGGTGGCACGTAGTGCAAGAGCGTCAATAGTGGTGACGCCAGCGCTGTCGAAAGAGACGAATGTGAACGATGTACAAATAACATATAATCGCTTCGACAATGACGGTTACTACAATAATAATATAGACGAAGGGTTTATATGATTTTATGATTTTAGTAAGGAACTATGTTTGTCAAATATGTTGAATTTAGTATATTTACGTTTTTGTTGTAAAATAGCCTAAAATTAAAATATTGTGTAGTCGAAAAAGTCTTTTCGTATTTTGTCAATACGAGTAGATGTCATTGCAGTCGTATATCTCCAGTGCTACCAATCACATTGTGTCATACCATATAGTGTTGGAAAGGTGAGATTCTAAGCTTCATTTAACCAAAAAATGAGTGAAAATAATGAAGAAATTCGCTATATTTTGAAATGTTTGTATAAAAAAGGGATGTCACGCAAGCCACCAATAAAATTTGTGAAGTTTACGGAGACGATGCTGTATCAGTTCGTGTAGCACAACAATGGTTCGCTCGCTTCCGTTGTGGAAATTTCGATTTACACTGATGAAAGTTTTACACTTATGGATTAGAAATACGAAAAGACTTTTTCGACTACCAATTTGTATTCATTAAAAATAAATATTTAAGTACTTAATTGTCAATCAAATGCCATAAAGGGTTAATAAATCATACATTCTTCTTAGAAGGCAAGAAAAATTAGTGAAGCCTCTTTTTTAGTACTCTTTTATGGTCCTCTTTTTCATGCTATTTTATGGTCCTTCAATACATTATGTTCTCAACTGGCTCACTTAACGGGTTAAGTTACATTTTTCTCTCTTGCGAATATTTCTTCTTTGTATATTGGCAAATATATTCATCTCATCACCAATTTACAGTTACAAAATCGATTGTCTCCCTAACTAGGTGAGGCGATTTCACAATGATACGAGCATATATCGTGCATATGAATACATAGGAATGTATATAAAGGAATGTATATAAAGCTGTTAAATTTAATTAATTGGAAGTAATAATAGTTAGCCGTTCAAGTGTTTATTTAGAACAAAAAAAATTATAATAATTTTCTGCGAAAAAACTAAAATAATTAAAAATAAAAAACCAAAAAAAAATATATAAAATATTTAGAAACAAAAAAATATATATAAAATACTAAAAAAAAAAATAGATATATAAAATAGTTTGAAATATTTAGAAACAAAAAAATTCATATATAAAATGTTTGTTTATATATTTATATTGATTTTTATGAATTGTGTAAGTAATTGCCTGTGTTTTCATGTGAATTTTAATGCATTTTATGGCGCACAACTCGAACCGTTTAATACGCAAATACAAAAACGTGAAATGGCGCAGTTTTTCGATAAAGGTATGTTAAAATAGAAAAGTAGAGAAATTGGAAATTTATGTAGAAAACTAATTATATTTTGAAACAACAACAAAACAACGGTGGCTTGTACAAGCAAAATTAATAATTTCGCATATTTTAGAAGAATGCAATTGTAAAGGCGTGAATAAAAAAAATTTGTTTTGAAAAAGGTTGCCCATGACCATAACTGAACATTTTTTTACATAAACAAATATTTTTTACGTATATTATAACCTTTCGAGTTTTAATTTTCTGCATAAAGCAATTTATTTTAAAAAATATACATATTTAAAACATATGCATAAAACTTCATACAAGACGGCAATATTGAAACAAAAATAAAGTTTTCGCTCCCACGTTGGCAGTTTTCTTTTTGCTATCGTTTCTTCTACTTTTTAGTTGTGCTTTATCAGCCTTTTTGCTTCTTTTCTTCAACGCACACACTTATCTACTCCAAACCGAAGAGCTCTTTCTTCATATAACCCGATTTGTGCGTTTCCAAATACTTAATAAATAGCGCCATATTCATTACACCTTCCTCATTATCCAGATCATCGCAGAAGAGTTGCTCTTTGAAACCATCGAAGCGACGCCGCTGCTCCAATTTGCCCTGCCACAATTCGCTTTTGCAAATAGTGATGTGCTGCCAATGCATAGCTTTAATGACACGCCAAAACTCCTGTGTGTGCGTACGCAAGCCCTCGACGCATATAATGCCCGGCTTGCCGGGACGCGAAAATCCACTCAAGTCCATATTGCGTGCCACTCTTTGAATTTCTTGTCGCTTTTTCTTCGATTTAATGTGATGCGAGTAAATCCATAGACGTTCACATTCCAACGCGCTCTCATTTTCATCGGCTGCCACCTGCTTTTTCAACTCGAATTCGCTGGCATCACGCGTGATTAGGTCATTCAGTTCATCTTGCAGCCAGGATACCACCTGAAATACATAGCATTCACTCTTATCCATTGTGTTTATGTACTTTTCAATTTCACGCTTTAAATGCTGTTCTTTAGCTTTGCCCAAAAGCGTGCTAAATATCGTTACAATCGCATTCTCCAGCAGCGGATAGAGATTCGGCAATTCAATGCGTATATCCACTTTCTCCTTGGACTTGCCATGTAGCACGCTCACAGTAATTATATAATCCAAATGTGCCTTTAACACGTTGGTGGGCACGGCAGTGGGCGTCTTGAGAAAATCATTGAAGTCGCTGATGACGCTCGCATCGAGTATATGCATTTCGCCGGGCGTACAGTAGATCGATGAGAGCAGGTCAACCTCCTCCAGTTGCTTCGTAATGCATTGCACATATAGCTCGTGTTCGTTCAATTGGTCGAGTTGTAACGTTGGCTGATCGGCGTCCATGTTTTATGTTTATTTTTCGCTGTAAGAACAGAAATTTTCAATCAGATCGGTATACAATAAATGGGCATATAAACATTACAAATGTATTATGCCCAAATACATTATATACCGATAGATAAGTAAATATTTCTGTACTTCACTTTGACTAACGATTTACATTTGTAAGCAGGTAACAGTTATGGATAAATATGTGGGCATCTGATAAGCTTATGTATGAAGATTTAAGACTTTGGTGAGAGACGTACGTCACTAAACGGTATAAGCAGAACAAAAACAAGAAGAAAATGTTAAGCTATAATACCCTTCGCAGGTGCATTTTTTTTATAAAAGGGTATACAAAATATGAATCTTTACTTTTGTAGATTACTTGGTATGACAGCTACATAGTATATGCTGCAAGAGTGCGAAGAGTGTAGTATGATAATTTGACAATAATCTGTATCAAATTTCGAAAAGATATCTCATCAAATAAAAAAATTTCCTGTACAACGACTTAATTTCGATCGGTCAGTTTGTATAACAGGTATATTATAGTGGCCCGATACCGAAAAATTAGCAGCTTCTAAGGAAAAAAAGGACCTACGCAAATTTTCAGATCGTTAACTCAAAAACTGTGGTACCAATTTGGTTACATACGCTAATACTGAACTTTTTTGGTTATAAAGAATGGGTTACCATCTGATCACATTTGACCCGGACTGGTCTATTTTTTTCGTATGAATACGTTTATGATGCAAATTATTATGGAAAAAATGTGAATAACGAGTTTGCTTGAAATGTTACGTTTCCAATGAATCACAGCTACGGAATTGTTGAAAATGTTGCAGAAGAGTTTTGGGAAGTCTCCTTTATACCGAACACAAGTATTTGAGCACTGCAGATCACCGTCCATCGTCCACATATTTTGGTTAATGTTTTGGGTATGAAGCATGTCAATGCTAGACTCATATCAAAAGACATCAACCTTTTGATAAAACGACGTCAAGTATATGTAGGTCGCAAGAAAGTTGCTTGCCAATGTAACTGAAAAACGCATCATTACCGGTGACAAGCCGTGGAATTATGAATATGGCGCCGAAACTGTCCAATAATCTAGCAAATATCGCTACAAAAATTAAACCGAAAACTCCAAATTCGCCGAAGACCATCCTATGTGAGACTTACAACAAGTGTGTGGAAAATTCGATGGGAGTGGCTATACTCGTACGTGAAAATATACAACAGTTAGACAGTCCGAATCAAATTTGATCAGGTGGCTTGCTTGCTTAACAATTTTTTTAATTGAATGAAATTTTAATTATATTATTAAATTTCTGTTAAGATATTAAACCACATACACATTGATATATTTACATTTGTAGCTGCCTATTCCTTCAATGGACTCAGTAAAATCGAGTCGGTGCCGGTTTCCTTCCCGCATGATATTTGTATACTCTCATTGGAAGGTGTAAAATATGCAGCCTCCTTGCATAGAAACAAAAATGGTGTGCGGCACTTAACAGTTTACAAAAATGTGGTATGTATTGTGGTCAAATACGTTACACAACCGATTTATGCGTTAACCTCGGTGTTTTGCAGAACAATAACTACAATGAACTGCACAAGATTGCAATGCCCAATGCAGTTGCCATGGATTGCAAAGCGCTCGCTTCAAAGGGCTACATTGCGTTGGCCTTTAATCTAACACAAACGATTGAGAATGCACGCGATGGCTCGCCGATTTACGTGCTCACCGCCGATGATCGCCTACGCGCCGTACAATTCTTTGGCACTAAAAATTTGTACTCGATTTATTTGCGCACTACGGCGAATGATCTGTTTATGTTGCAAACATTGCGCAGCGGCGATGATGCACCGAACCCACACTGTCCCTATTACAAGTGGTCGGGCACATCGTTTACGCTGCTCGCGCGCATACCGTGTAGCAATGCGCGTCATGTCGAACCGTTCGCCATTAACTATGAGAATTATGTGGCTTTGGCGAACTATGCCGATCAGAAGGGACGCACCACAACATATTCGGAAATTTATAAATTCATACGCGAAAAGAAACGTTTTCAGCTCTTCCAGAAGATACGCACCTACGGTGCGGTGGATGTGCGTTATTTTAGTGCACCGCTGGACGAGGTGAAGCGCCGCCACTTCCTAGTCTATGGCAATTCGGTGAGCAGAAGTAAGAGTGCTGCGCGCGGTGAGGACACCAATGAAGCGGATTCAGTATTTTACGTCTTCGATAAGGGACAATTCGTGCCGTATCAGAGTTTATCGCTGTATGCGGTGGAGCAGTTCCTTCCAGTACAAGTAAGTTGTTTAGCCTATGAAATTTCGCAATAATTCATTTTATGCCGAAAAAAAAAGAATGTAGATGCGGAGAAATTCTTACTGCTCGTGGCTTGCAAGGATCAGGATACGAAAATTTACAATCTGAACGATTGGAAATTCGAATCGTCAAATGTGCAATTTACCGAGGGCGCTTTGGGGCGCGGCGTATCAAAGATGAGAATTCATCAAGAGAACGGAAACAGCTTTTTGGGTAAGTTCTGCAGTTTAGACTATAATATTTAGCAGAGGCGAGTTTCGGGTGTTATTGGGTAGTCGAAAAAGTTTTTTCGTATTTTGTCAATAGATGTCGTTGCAGTCGTATATCTCCAGTGCTATCAATCACATTGTGTCATACCATATTGTGTTGAAAAGGTGGAATATTAAGCTTCATATAACCAAAAATTTCGGGGAAGTTGAAAAAAAGTTAGTTGTTCAAAAATTAGTAAAAATAATGAAGAATTCACTATAGAAATTTTTGTATAAAAAAGGGAAAAATGCCACGCAAGCCACCAATGAAATTTGTGAAGTTTACGGAGCCGATGCTGTATCAGTTCCTGTAGCACAACAATGGTTCGCTCGCTTCCGTTCTGAAAAATTCAAAATTTCGATTTACACTGAAGGAATAATGTCTCTAGCGGAAAAATGGCAAAAAGTGGTTTACCAAAAAGGCACATATTTGTTTATTTATTTATTAGTAGAAATATAAAAAAAGTTGAAGTTTGATTAGAAACACGAAAATACTCTTTCGACTACAAGGCGAGTTTCGGGTATTGTTTCTTTATTCTATTTTTTTACATATTAAAAGCAAATATTTCAGAAGTGTAAAAAATGCAAAATCGTTACTTCTCTAAATAACGGTTTTAAATAATCTGGCTAAAACTTACTTTGATGTGTTTTACGGGTCATAACTCATTCGCTCTTGTCGCGTCAAAAACGAGTTCCCGTCATAACTCTTTTGTTTATTACTCCATTTCGAAGTTTCATATATCATCGAAAATATCGAAAACGTAAATTTGCGTGCTGAGCTCAGCACAGTATCTACGACATTGAAATAACTCGAATTCTGATCGACAGTTAATTTGAAAAATTCCTTATTTTAATTGTAATCGCATAATGTAATTCCAGTCATCGCAAATGAGAAAATGACCGAAAATGATACCAATATTTTTCTGCCGATCTTCAAACAAGACGAACACGCCAATGCATTACGCCAACAGATTATCGATTGGACTAAAACGCAGATAGAGCGATTAACACAAATCGATATTAGTAAACTGCAACAGGATGTAGAGGTAAAATTTAAGAATTTTAATAACATTTAGTTATTATAAATCAAATTGGCAACAACAAACACACTATAATACTTTCAGCAAAAATTGTCACAAGGTCAACGGCCGAACATCAACACGCAAGTGCCAGTTATTCCACAAGCCGACATACAAACTGTGCACACCAATACGGTAAGTACCGCATACAAGTGTAAAATAATGGCAACACCTCACTGTTAAACCGTTATACGCTATCTTAATGCACGCAGTTCGTTTATCCGAAACATCATTTCACCAGTCATTATTGGCAGGCGTTGAATTTCGCCACACAAGCAGTGAATGGCATAGAGGCTGAACTCAAATCTGCGACTAAAGCGCGTCTTAGACGTGCCACACCCACAACTGATGCTATCAAAGAATTTGCCAACATTAGAGTCGACTCACTTATTGTTAAGCATAAAATGGAGGCGCAACAAGTGAACGGTGTTAAGGCAACACGACCCACATTTGAACGTATCAAAGCTAAAAAAGTGCGTGTAACGGGTAGGTATCAAGCGACGGAACGCACATTGCAGGAGCACGACTCCACTGCCACAACACCAACAGTTGTGGCGCCCACATTGGCAGTCAACCACTTGCAAATCAATGGGCTTTTGAATGATTATAAATGGAACGATTTGCTAAATTATACATTGAAGCGTGAGGGTGTACAGTTTCTTGAACAGTCGGCACATATAGGTAATTTAGTAGCGGAGTCAGTACGTGTGTTAAGCGCTGATATTGATGGCAATAATTTGAGTGAGCTCATACCAATCGATGGTGGCGATGGAACGGTTGACGATCATATATATATGATTAATCAATCGATACTGTTTGAAGCACCTGTAAAAGCTAAGGAGTTGTTTATACATGAGCGTTTAAATCATATCAATGTGAAAGAGCATAAACTTGATGTGCTGCTGAAGAGTGTGCCAAATGTAACTCAGGTGATAGAGGGTGTGAAGGCTTTTGAAAATGTGCGTATTTTGCAGCCGGTTACAATGGCGGTAAGTGTTGGGGTAAGTAGTGCTCTTACATTAGATCGAATAAATTATCACTTTATAAAAAAAAAGATTCAGAAATTTTAGAAGTAAACACTTGCAATTATTTCATACTCCCACATTAGGGTAGGACTTTGGGTTCAAGTTTACAGTCCTTGTCCTCACAACAAATCATACACGATGACCTTGTGCTTAATGGAGATTTTACTATAAAAGGCGACGCAATTATAACCAATCTACTAAGCGTCGGAGATTTATTAGATCAAAAAACCAAAATTAGTATGAAAAAGACGTTGGAAAATGGTATCGACATAACGCAGACGCTGGCGAATGTTAATATTAAATTTGAACAACCAGTGGAAGCGAATAATACATTATTAACATTCATCAACACAATGGACTTGCAGCAACCAATTAAAACGAATTTTAAAAGCCTACAGCTAATTGAGGGCGAAAAACATTTCCGACAGACACTCGAAATACGCAGAGGTTTCAGTGAAGTGAAAATTTTAAATGGTGTGGATATTGAAAAATTGCCCGAACGTTTTTTATTTAAGTCTGTCAACCAAACGATCACCGCACCAATTCATTTGGGTAGCATACAAACGTCCAGGTATGTGATGGATATCACAATAATAAAGCAAATACCATATTTATTATTCCTTTTTTTCATATTTATATAGTGTTATCGCACAAAATGTAAAGCTAAAGGATAGGCCAATAGAAACATATGTCACCAGCAACGGACACCAGCATTTGCCTGTCACACTAACAGTGGCAGATTTAAGTGCACGATCTTTGAACATCGAACGTTTGCATACTAATGGGCATATTTTCGGCAAGTCAGCGAACTCTGGATACGAACAACCGCTTATGGCGCAGTTATTGTCTAACATGACAAAAGGCGCTGATTTGCTAACACCAAGGCAAAAATTCCCGAATACTATATTTGTGGGCAATCTACGTTTAAGTGATGGCATTATTAATGGACGTAAAGTTCAGGCAATAGAAAAACAGCTGCAGCATCTAAATGCAGATATACATTTTGAGGGGAGCTACAAATTCAATTACAATATGAATATAAGTCATTTAACATTTCAAGGTAAATTTAATGATATACCTGCAATGGAATTTGGACAGAGTTGGTTGCAGAAAAGTGGCAGACAAGTCTTTACTTCCCCACAAAGCTTGTCGGAAGTAAACTGTTTACAAGAAATG
The DNA here is from genome assembly GCA_027475135.1 of Bactrocera correcta. Taxonomy (NCBI): domain Eukaryota; kingdom Metazoa; phylum Arthropoda; class Insecta; order Diptera; family Tephritidae; genus Bactrocera; species Bactrocera correcta. The sequence continues at coordinate 155,421,875 of CM050325.1, forward strand.
CAACTTGATGGCACACTTAATAGTCACCGAATAGACGATTTCTTTTCTAACACCTACTGGATAAATCGGAATGAGTATATTGACACCATGGACTTTCGTAGGTTTAACTCTAAATAATAAACGAATTATATTAATTTGTATATTAATTTAGAAAACCCTATTCAAATGGAGGCGATGCTTAGTACAACCACATTAAATGGTATACATGTACCTCTGGATATTATTAATGCCAACTCTACTGCACCGCAAAGGTTTTATGCCAGCACATCCATTCACGGTCAGCTTAATGTATTAGGTTCTGTTGGTATTTACAATGTATCCACCCTGAATGGCATAAACTTACGGGACTTGGAAAGATTCCTGAGAGGTGTTGGAGATGACACTTTTCATGTAGAACATGCGAGCTTTGCTCAGACGCCACTTTATCACACTTTAAATCGATACGAAATGTCGATGTTGCTAGACAAAGTGTGGCTAGCCAATGAAAACGTACGTCTGAGTCAACATGTCGAATTGGCAAATGCTACTTTTGAGGGACTGTTGGAATTTGAGGTAATTTATAATACATTGGCAATGGTGAAAATTTCATAATTACATACATTCATAGGGCTTAGTAAATAACATAAATTTGCAATATTTAAAAGATAATTATTTGAGTTTATCTCGACCACAAGATATGCGCACCGAATTGGTTCTGGCCAGTGAGACAAAGTTCGAAGGTGAATTGTCTGCTAACAACATACGATTGGCTGGAATGCTGGTGGAAAATAGCAGGTATGATATGTATCAGGTGTTTAGAAAAACTAACTATACACAATAATCAATTATAGTTTGCATATTCCCATACTTCTTAATTTAACGACATATATATATTTGTCAGTTTATTCATTTATTTTAGCCTTAATTATATTTTTTTTTTTCTGATATTTATACACGAACAACAAGTTCAGCCCAATATAACCGTCGTTTACCTTGCACATTCCTTGTATCATGCATTGAAAACGATAAAGAGAAAATCAATTCACTGCGTAATTTGAAAACCACTGTAATTAGTCACTTGAACAAAGCGACGAAAACGGGGAGAAACAAAAACAGATGATTCACAAATCAATGCGCAGACGATAACCAACCAACAACTATAATGATTGCGTGCATTTCACATTTTATTTTACAATTTTCATATTGTGTACATTACCTTTTAGTTATTTATATATTTTGCACATTAAATTTTGCAAATTTTCTACACAAAAAGTAAAATCGAAGGCCACACGCGAGACACACTTCACTATTTACTTCAACAAAACATGAAAACTGTCAGTGAATTACCAATGTGGCCACTCTGTGCTATCTATTTACAAAAATAAAAATTGTTAACGTCAAAGCGAGAGGAACTCCTCAAAAGATATATGATGAAGATAATATACATATGTTCAGGGTATTATACGCTAAATTTTTAATATGCGTGAAATATTTTATAAATATACTATTAATAGTTTGAATGTGTTATGTAGCAACAATAAGTTCCAATAATATACGACCATGGTAACACTGCTAGTTCCGAGAGACAAGTATTATTACAGAAGCTCCTAAATGGTTTGCTATTGCTGTACAAATGAAAAAACGTCATTTCTTTAAATATTACTAATCTGTCTGTTCTTTTTTATAAACACAAATTTTGCTAAGAAAAGTGCCCTTATTAAAATTTCACACATTTTCAGAAATTCGGCTACGAATTTCGACGAATTCGTCGCAAATACACTGAAAACAGATGGACCTCATGAAGTACGCGCTAGCTGGAGCTTAGTAAGCGCGCTAATACAAGAAAATTTGGAGAATGTGCACATAAACAATTTGAATTTGGCACATGATGTTTTGCGTCTGGACAAACCTTGTGCTCCTGTAACGGCACCAAAACACTTAAAGTCAGCTAATATTCGAAAACTATATACTACAACAAGCAGTTCCATAAATGGTGTACCAATAAATGATTGGATGCACATGGCGGTTTATGTGCAAGGCAATCACACAATAAATGGTAACATCACTCTCAATACCGTTAACATGTACAGAGATCTGAGTGTATTAGGCACCGTTAATGGCATATCGAGTTTCGGCGAAAAAACGTTATTGTTACGTAACATTAGGAAACAAATACTACACGGAGATATATACATAAATAGTTTGTTATCCAAGAACCGGGGTATATTAGTAAATAGTTTTGAAAATTTGTCCGTTAACAGCATCAATGGACAACAATTGAGCGATTTCTATGCGCAGATCGCAAATAGTTCCAAAATTGTAACCGTTGACGGGAATTTGGTCTTTCTGCAGCCGTTGGTGGTACAAGAGTATCATAATCGCGCTACAAGTGAAAGCAAATGGAAACGTAATATATCTACAGTCAAGGAAGTTGTAGACAATGAAATGACCGAAATGCCTAGCTGGAGGAATATTCTTGCAAGCGTGCAACAGTTGAAAGGGTTTGTGGATGGTAAGTCATAGCAAATATATAAACATTTAAATCATATTTATTAAAAAAAATCATAAAAAAAATAATCTGTAACTCTTAACAGCTTCCTACTATATCTTGAACACTTTTAAAATTCGCCAAAAAATACCCGTTAATGCTACTAAAATGGTGCATTTCAAACTGAACGAAGAAGACAAAAACTCCATGGATGTTTTTGGAATAGTGAATGAAAATAATGAACATTCCCCCGTAATGTACTACAAATGGTCATTAACAGAAGAACAATTTCAACCTATACAAGGTACGTAAGACATATACTTTTGTTTTCGTTAGAAATCATTATAAAATGTTTGGAAAAAATCAAATCACCAACTCCGTCATATGTTTATGTACTATATATAATTACTTTATTTTAAATAGCATTCAAATTTCGTGGGCATATTTTGTCCGATAGTATTCGAATTATAAAAAATGTCAAAAATTAAAGAAAGAGCTTTAAAGACATACATATATATGTATGTATTATTCGCGTACATAGTAGGTTCAAACATTTTCCAACATTACTACTGTCCGTGCTTTGCTTAATTGAAAAACGTATGTATAAAATGTGTATTAAATTGTACGTCGTTGACGTAATTATCAATATTAACAAATTTAGTTACATACGTAATCAGCGTACAAAATATAGTTTAAAATACTTTTAAGAAACGAAATTAGAGTGTTGCTTACTCTTTTGTCTTAAAACCGAAAGTTTTTCACTTATTGCTCCAATTCATCGCTTTGGACATCAATTATTGCGCGTAATATGCCCAACTCTAATTTTTGAGCCGATCGCGGTCGTAAACGATTCATAACGTTTGCAACGTATAGACCTAATGCTTCATGTCGTGATGAATTACAAAGATTTTTGAAGAAAGTCGGCGGCAGTGAATTGTCAAAATTTCCTAAATTAATGATACCACCTGTCGCGTTTGTATGATTTGGATGATTAACTGCTCCAGCGACAGCGCCATTAATGGCACCATTGCCAGAGTCGAATATAATGTCATTACGAAAGTCTATCTCTTCAAGTCGTGGTGAATATCCATTCGTTGATGTGGAAGCTACTGTAGCGGCTGTTGAAGAAGATGGACCGCCACCGCCGTTCGTTAACTCAACTCGAGGATTCGCTGTTATCGTAATTAAATTTATACCCGTTGATTGATTAACGTCATCAGTAGGCTCCTGTTTGATATTGATGGTTGAATCATTATTTAAAGAAAGAGAGCTCTCTTGAAGAGATGCGCTAGGATTAGCACTGTTAGCAGTAGATGTACTTCGAGCATTTGTTGTCAATGTCTGGGCTGTTGAAGCTGCCGCAATTGACTGGTTGTTATTTGGTTTTTTAGCAGGTTGGGATCCTGGCTGTGTTTCCACTAATTTACGTTTAATTGATTCAGGCAATGGTATACACTCGCCGACACCCAATACTTGACCCGCTACACGTATAGTCGCATTTTTCTGCTGACCGCTGCTACTTGACGACTGACCTACCCGGGGCGTACCACTGTAAGTATTCCCAGCTGCTGCACTTGACGATGTTTTCTTCATGGTTATTCCCTTCTTATGCAATGCAGCGGCAGTAGCAGCGGCCGATACATTGGATGTAGGCGTGGAAGTAGATGTTGTATTAGAAGCTGGACGCGATGAGTGAGCTAGGGAATTCAACACCTTCTTTTCTTCTGCTGCTGGTGATGAGGATTTGCTCTGATTAGCGGCGGTTAATTTTGTTTGTAGTTTAAGCAAAGGCTTTTCCTCCTTTTCGGGGGTTGTTTCAGTAGATCCACTAGATTTAATAGATTTCGATGGACTTTCACCATCTGATGTAGCTGCTGTATTTTTTCCTTGTGCGGCTGTTGTTTCTTCTTCTTCCTGTACTTCTAACATCTCATATTCTTCATCTTCCTCCATAGACACCATACCATCACTTAAAACATTCAACTTTAAAAATGTAATGTAAAAATGGATATACAACTTACTCTTCCTGCTTTGGTTCTTCTTCTGGAATAGGCTGATGAATTTGCTCCATTAGATCGAATAGTTTCCATGATGGAGTGCGTTTGGTTTTCTCTTGCTCGTATTTCTTTTGGAGTACTTTAAATATCGATCGAGCCTCATGCACTGTAACCATTAAACAAAATTAAGAAGGCAAAATATAATAATTCGGAACATATTTACCGGACAATTTATTATTTTTGCCTACGCGTGCCCAAGCATCGTCTATTTCTTTTTTGCCTGCTGGCGGATAATTGGGATGTAATACTTTTTCCTCGGCTATATCTGCCAATATTTTATCGAGCTGAATGGGCATTATATAGCGATATTTCTAAGAGATTACCGCACACTTTTATTAATGATTAGTTATTTGTATTTGAAGTTTTAAACAAAATATTTGTTAAGAAATTCTTGTATGCCAATTTTGCTACTTTTTCATCTGCTTTCTACACTGCTTTGCTTTGTTTTATGTGTGTGTAATTTTATAAATGCAGTAACGCGCTTCTTGCAAAACAAAGCGGCGACCAAGAAACGAAATGAAACGGCGCGCAATGTATATATTTTGCAAACTACTCTAGCGGTATAACTATCTCTTTTCCTCATTAATGACTTAAAGGGCGTAAGGAGCGAACTGACGCGCAATATATCGAACTCAAGGCCGTTACAAAAGGAAACGTTTGGAAAGCATGTCAATTGCCGGGTTGTATTGAAAGACAATAAATAAAATATGATAATACTAAAAAAAAAAAGTGATATAAATATCAAAAACTTAAATCGAAACAATTGATTTAATTTGTATAATAAACAGTATTTACTAATAGTAAGTATAATGGAGTAATAGTGAAAATATCTATAATGCAATCTGCAAACGGAAATGTCTACAGTTTGTTAGCAACTGTAGTGATAAACAAAAATCTGAAAAAAGCAAAGTTCAGTTCAACAATTATAGAAATTGACGATAAATTTTTCCAGTCTTATGTTTAATGTTTGTTCCAAATGCAACGCAATAACATTTTATACCCTGGAATACTTGTGAGCTTTCTTGCACTTATAACTGCAGCTTCTGAAAGTCCAACCCCAATAACTAAAAACAAGTCTTTACCGCTTGTTATCAATACATGGGAGTTCACCGAAGCTAATTCAGCAGCTTGGTTCGTACTGAATCAACTACCAGGTGGTAATGCTTTAGATGCGCTTATCGAAGGCTGTACCACTTGTGAACGCCTACAATGTGACGGCACTGTCGGCTATGGTGGCTCGCCGGATGAAAATGGAGAAACTACACTGGATGCTATGGTTATGGATGGTAGCAATATGAACATCGGAGCAGTTGCTGGCCTAAAACAAATAAAGGATGCTATAAGTGTTGCACGACATGTACTGGAGCATACAAAGCACACTTTGTTGGTTGGTGATGCAGCAAGTAACTTTGCTGAGAAAATGGGTTTTCGACGTGAAACACTTGCCACGAACAATTCAATCGATATATGGAAAACATGGCGTCAAAACCGTTGTCAACCCAACTACTGGTTAAACGTATATCCGGACCCAACCAAAAATTGTGGTCCATACAAACCAATCTCTTTCGATGTTCTGGACAATGAAGACGTCCATCGCTATGAATACCAAATTGGACGCTGGAATCATGACACAATTGGCATGATTGTCATTGATAAAAATGGTCAAATATATGCAGGAACATCTACTAATGGTGCCAAACATAAAATACCCGGACGTGTTGGGGACTCTCCCATACCCGGTGCAGGTGCTTATGCAGATAATGAAATCGGGGCGGCTGTAGCTACAGGTGATGGTGATATAATGATGCGATTTTTGCCAGCGTTGGTGGCGGTAGAAGGATTGCGTACGGGTAGGACGCCTGCAGTAGCAGCAGAAACCGCGATGCAAAGAATCAAACGTTACTATCCAGATTTCAGTGGAGGTTTGGTTGTAGTTGACCGTTTTGGAAACTATGGTGCTGCTTGTGTAGGGATGTTAAAATTCCCATACTCTATTGTGAGTGGTGATGCGGCGCAAAAGACAAGAGTAGAATATAAGTATTGTAAAACTGGTCCATCATTTTTGTGACTGAAGAAAAATTGTGTAAACAAAACTAATAAACTTACTTTTCCACTTGTAAAATGCTTTTGTATATAAGAACCTTCCACAGTAGAATTAGCAAATTTTTATAATGGAAAATAAAGTTATAATAAAAATATTTTAAAATAATTATTATAAATATTTTGAACATACTTAAGCAATTAATAAATTTCAGGTTACTCTTGGCTTCCGAAGCAGGCTAAGCTAATTGACATGGCACCGATTTTATTTAGCAAGGCTGATGATGAATATGATGTCGTGATTTTAAATAAACATAATTCAAGTTATTTATTATCAAATCTAAAATTAAATTTAGAAAATTTGCTAGATGGTGAGCAATTTTTTTCAAATTTAAAACGGCTTACAATAGAAGGAGAACACTGTTTTGCCACTCAAGCAATAACAAACAATGATTTAACTAAGGTATATTGTATCAGTAAAGAAATTGATCCTCAGTTTCATATTTACGAAAAGTTTGTGATACCTGGCAATGGTATTCAAGAGGTAATAAGTTATGAAATTGTACTATCTGTATTTACATGTGAAATTTAATTATATTTAGCTCCTACAAGTAGGCAAGGATACAATAACAATTTTGCTACCCGATACCGTTGAAATATGGACAACACATCCAAGTTTAAACCTTAAACAAAGTTTGTTTATTGCAAAAGCTATGAAAATGGCGAGTGCGATGTTCAATAACAACACATTCTTAGCTATTCAATGCGAAAAACAAGCCAACAGCCTGCAAGGAGGGACATTAGAAATTTATAGGTAACAACTTTGTATACAAATATCTTTGTTAACATCCAATATAAAGTGTATTTCCTAGTTCTATAAATTCCACAAATTTTGGGCATGTGCAAACTTTGGATTGCTCGGATGTTATACAGATATCATTCGAAAAAGTTAAGCGGACAGGAGACTTGCTATTGTTTACTTTGAGACGAAATGTTGATGCGCCATTAGCAATATATCAGTACAAAGGCGTATCGGGCTTCCAACAAATTGTAGGTGCAACCACTTTACCAGCAATACATGCATATCAGTTGTTGCATTTAGGAAATGCAGATAAACAGATAATTGCACTGACAACCAGCGAAGGATTGTTATTTGTGGAAATAGTGTTAAGAAAATTTTGAAACAATTGTCAAATTAGATTTTTTTATATGTGTATAAAGTTAATTAATAAAATTGTTGTATATCAATTACTTGAATATACCTTAATTTCATTTGACCATACAAATTTCAGGAATGCTCTATGCCCGAGTATAATGAGCTATCTTGAAACTAAAATATATCAATATGTATACCTTACACGAATACGCAATTGATAGTATTTACTATTCGACCACCGACATTATTCCCAGACAAACAGAAATGAGTGCTCATTGGCCGGCCGAAAATCTGGTCTATGTAATAAAGTTAGAACTTGGGAGCAATCTGAATTTTTGCAGCGCCTTCAGCGATTAAATCTATTTTCATTTTGTTTCACGTTTTTGCAAATAAAAAATGAATTTATTAACGTTATGTATTTTTAATAAACTTTTAAACCCGGACGATGTAATTAATTAATTGCATTCAAACATGCAACATTTCATTAATTTTATGTTTAATCATCGCTGGATTCTACATTTTCCGTTTGCAAGTTCTTGAATGTGGAAACTGGCACGTATGTCACCAATGTGTATAGTTTGTTAGGTGAGTCCTCATCATCGTTTCTCCTGCGAGCAAGACGCACACGCACACGTACTGGAGTGGAACTGTAATAAATCAAATAGTAAACACTTAAACATATATTTCATAATATTAGATTTGTATATACAACTTACCGAATACCCTTGGACCAGATATGCTTGTTCAAACGGGTATCAATTCTAACATCATTGGTGCCCATTTCTTTCTCGGCGAATTTGCGGATTTCCTTAATGGCGCGAGGAGCACGCTTTTTGAAACCAATATTGTGCACACGTTTCGACAAGTGAATGGTGCACTCGCGAGTTACTACCTCATTGATGGCAGATTTGTTGCGCTTTTCAACCTTTTTTGTTTTCGCCATTTTTTATTGGAATTTCTTGCTTGCTAACAAACTCCTGAAAATTCAAAAACAGAATTTTTATAAAAATTATAGCACAACTTCTGACATTGTTAGATTTTTTAAAGATTATTATTTGCTAAAGCGCCACCAATAGTTATTTGAACACTTTCTTCACCGATCATTCTGCACTTTTCCAATATTTTAATTTTCGACTACTAAGGCAACATGAAATGTAAAAATTTGTGCATGTTTTGACACAAAAGGGATTCGTATATGAAATTTCACACATATTTTGAATTAGAATTTGCAGAATTTCTCGATGTTTTACGATTTTTAAAAAGAAATTTACGAAAAACCAACCTATCGGAAATGAAAGCCTGACGTAAAAGAATATGACAGCCGTCAGAAAGAAACGTCAATACCAATTTACATTTTGTTGACATTTTAACCCTGAACACATAACGTTCGGCGCGACATCAAGGGATGAGATTGTTGAGATATATAAATATGTGAAAATTTTTAGGAAAATTTTATTGAAGTGTAAATATTTTCAATAAATTTAAATTGCGTTCAATTATAATCAATGAATATCCGTATATTTGTCATTTAATTTGTACTTTAGAAATGTATCAAGAACAAAGCGCAGCACCATCTTGTGGTCAAATATGAAGCTTACAGATGATGGTTGTAACAATAGAAATGCAATAAAATAGCAAACAGTAGAAATGATAAACATTATTTGTAAGCATTATAATAATTAATTGTTCTATTTTATGTATATTTTTGAGCAGTTTCTCTGTTAGGAGTTGGTTTGCTTTGGGGCGCAACTAATCCTTTCATACGACGTGGTAGTGCAGGTATTGACACTATCGATACCGGTTCAAGATGGCACAATCTCTGGGCAGAGCTTTGTATGATAGGATCAAGACTGAATTACTGGATTCCTTTTGTCTTAAATCAATTAGGCAGTTTGCTTTATGTGTGGACACTGCAACATACTAATATAACTCTAGCTGTGCCAATTGCAAATTCGCTAAGCTTCGCGTTTACTGCTGTGACTGGTTATTGCTTAGGAGAAAGATTACCCGGAAAATGTATGTAAACAACTATATCTGTTCGAAATACAAATCTAATGCTTATTTCTTAATTTTGCAGCGGTTTTAATTGGCACGTTATTGGTGTGCTTTGGAACTACATTGATGTTGTATGACAAAGTGCGTAGTGAACAAAAAGCTTAAAAATCAAATTGTTGCTGATATACTTATTAATAAAAGAATTTCTTTATACTGTAGCAATTTAACAACCAACCATTTTATTCTAGCGAAACAATAAGCCACTTTATAAAAATAAACAATACCATTATTTTGTTCTCAAATAAATATGTATGTACATATCTTTATAGTGCTTTGTGCACAGCGTCGACCAATGTTTCCATGCTTACTATCGGAGTTTGAGGGGTAATGCCATGACCAAGATTTGCAATATAACGTTCCTTTCCGAATTTTTGCACCATTTCAGTAGTTAGTGCTCGAACTTCCTCTGGTGTTTTATACATATCTTGGGGATCGAGATTTCCTTGAAGGGTAATATTTGGTCCTACCTCTTTTCGTGCTTCAATTGGATCCACAGTCCAATCCAACCCTATAACATCGTACCCCAAAGCAGCTTGCTCCTTCAGCGAATGACCCGCGCCTTTTGCAAAAATTGTCTAAGGATGAGGATGATGAATGTATTAGATGAAAAATATAAACAAACGTGATAGTGTTTACCATGGGCACTACTGGAATCGATTGCTGTTGAAGTCGCTGTGTTAATTTGTCACGAATTTCTTTAATATAAGGCACAGACCATTTAAGAAAATCTTCCTTCGGTAAATGTTCCGCCGAAGATTCAAATATTTGTAATAATTGTGCGCCTGCTTTCACCTGCATTTCTAGGTAGTCAACGATAGACTCGGTTAACATGCTTAGTAGTTTCTTGGAATCATCTGGGTAATCAGACAGCCAAGCTTTAGATTTGGCCATTGTTTTACTGCCGCCACCTTCAATCATATATCCCATTAAAGTCCACTAAGAGACAAATTCAGAGTTATCACTTTAAAACTTCAACAATTGCACGTATTAAAACACTAACCGGCGCACCCGTGAAACCAATAAGTGGCACACGTCCATCCAACATGTGGCGCATCATAGTAATAGCATCACCAACATATGTCAAACGTCCCACTGCTCCTTCTGGCGTGAGCTTGGCTAAGTCTGCAGGGCTTTGTAACGGTTCGGGGAAAACAGGACCCTAAAGTTAGGCAGGAAATTAATTAAGTAAAAGTTTATCGGTCTGCGTAACTTACCACTCCCGGGTGCATTTCAACTGTCATTCCTAAGGCTTGCGGTATTACAAGAATATCAGAAAAAATGATTGATGCATCTAAATCAAAACGCCTCAGCGGTTGCATTGTCACCTCACATGCCAATTCTGGTGTCCGACAAATCGTGAAGAAATCATGTTGCTTCCGCACTTCTTGGAATTCAGGTAAATAACGTCCGGCTTGACGCATCACCCAAACAGGTACACGGTCTACAGCTTCCCCTCTAGCAGCACGCAGAAGGTTGTCATTTTTTAAAATTGGGAAATTCTGTAGAGTATTTATAATTATTCATTGTACTGATTTATTAGACAACATACGTGTTCTGCAGCAGACAATCTCACAACAATTATCAATAAACATATTATTTTGTTGCTATAACAATATTTAATATTCTGATAAGACTTTAAATTTGGTCTCATTAACCTTTCTGTCACTACTTGCCTTTGTGTCTTTCATTTTCGTTTGCGAGTTGATTGGTTATCCGGTATGATATAGGTACGAGTTTTATGTTTGAACTACTTAAATTTGCAATTTCACTTTATTTAACTTTAATAGAATATATTTAATTTGGATTGCCGAATGCTCACCGGTAAATAGCAAACATGAAATTAAAAACACAAATTCACGACTTCGCTTATCAGCAGTTTTTTCAATGAGAACCGCAGGGTTGCATTTGAAAAGGAAATATTGGCGAATGTACACAGGCTAAGCAAGCTTCTAAATAAAACAAGTTTTATTCCAGCCCATTAAATTTATTAGTATGTACATATTACAAATTCTAGAGTTTTAATTGTTAATAATTTTGGATAAAAATTTAGTAGTGAATAAAAATTATTAACAAGTAAAGGAACAGACTTTGTTTTTGTAATTACAAGAATGATAACATAACTAATGAATAGGAAACATACACTATAGGAAAAAGAAACGACAATTCATATTTATCTTCATATTTTTCATTTTTGAGAAAGAATACGAAAGCAGTGTGATTAAAATCAGGAAAGAAAAAGTGCATTCGTGTCACTTAAAAAGCCACTACACTTGTAAAAAACAACAAACAATTGTATACACTAAAACCAGAGAGCGTATATTTATATATACATATGGTCTCCAAAAACAACTCCACAGAAGACTCGCTGTGAATAGAAAAAATCGAAAAATAACCATAAAGAGATCAACAGTAGGAAAGGTAAGACCAAAAATCCAGTGCGTAATTTACAAAAGCTAAATAGGTGTGAATAACTTGTTTTGAAGTATTATTGCTAAATAGGCGTGAATAACTTGTTTTGAAGTATTATTGCTATAATTTTTACTGTTGCATACATAATAACTTTATACATATTTATAAATTTTAAGGAAGAAACCTAAAGATATTTAGAAGACGAAAAATGGCTGACGAACAACCAAATCTTGTTGCTGGACATCCACCAGCAGGTACGTACAGTTATTTCTATGATAATTAGTGTATAAATAGGTGCTGTATTTGCAAGCTAAGGCTAAGGGATACCGGGTATGCATATACATACATATATGACTATATACTAATTAGAAGTTTTAAATATTGAAAACATAAGACGAAAATGTCCTTAATTACGTGGTTTGTAGCACCTGTAAACGAATGGGTGCGCCGACTGCCGCTGCCTGCATTACAAATACACATACATATGCACATACAAGCATTCACATAAATAATAATATGTGTATGTATTTCAGTACACTGATAAGACAAACCGAAAAGCTTGCAACGTAGTTTTTTTCTTATAAGTTACACATTTAAATGTAACCAACATATGTTTGAATTTATTTGTAGTTAAAGCGGGTGGCATGCGCATTGTACAACACAAAGCTCCTGCAGCTGAGCGTCCAGCCAAGGATGCAGAAGATTGTACCGGATTGACGGTAAACATACAATAATAACATAATATTTTTTTTTGCCTACTATGAAAACATTCTTCTATTATTGCAGCAACCAGTTGCTGTTAATAGTGGTGTAGTTAGTGGTGCTCCAGTGAAAGGAAATATTGATTATACGCCACAGGCAGCACAGGTCGCACACTCGCCCAAGCCTCCGGCGTTTGTTGCACAAAAACCTCAAATCAACATTCAACAACCCCGTAAATGAGTGTACGCCACACGCTCCAGCCGTTCAAACCTACAGCAACGACAACAGCAACAACAACAATAACATATTGAGCTACAAAATAAATTCAACCATTGCAATAATAGAAAAAACATTCCATTTTAAATAGCTAAAAGCAGATAAAGTGTATTCGTGTAGGTGAACGGCAGAAAAAGGATATATGAAATATAAGAAGTCCTAAATTTATTATTACATAACTTTGCGAAACCAAGTCAAACATACATATGCTTAATAGTTTAAAACATTTGTGAAATACATATGTACTCATCCATATGAAGTTTTTATAACATTCTTTAAAATATATGTATATAAAGTTTATAATATTATTGAAATTTAAAATCATAACTTCCTATTTGCACGAATTTATGCTCATACATATGTATGTATGTATTATTTCACGCACTTTGCTTCCAAATATGCACTATTTAAATGTAGCACTATGATTGTCATAATATGTTGTACCAGGGATTAATTTTTCTCTGCCTGTACTTCAATGCTTTGAATTGTAAACACTATCAAATAGTGGCATATTTAATGTAACTAAAGCTTTTTGAATCGATTTCATTCCGAGCTGAATTATTTGCACTTATTTCTTTGAATACATATCTTTGTACAATAAACAAAAACAAATAAAATGTGATTTTATAAAAAAATATTGTCACAAAAATTTTTTCTATCATATTTAGGAAAAACTTTTATTAAGTACTTTCTTATTGTTTTCGAAATTAATAACTCTCAAATTGGAGGAGTTTTGTAGAGTGAGTCACTTGCATGATTAAATTATAAAAGGTTGTGTCAATATGGAACCTGCTTCCCTTTACGAAAGAAGTTGTCAAAATTAGTTGTTTTTTGTCCTTCTCATTAACTTTCTGTTTACATTTTGATGATTTTGTGTAATTTACGATTCATTCGTATTCAGTTATCACTCAAAAAACTTTTTTTATTAGTTGAAATATTTGAAAAATTTATTTTTGAATCATAAAAATAAAATTATACAAAAGAAAACGGGTGATTTTGACATTATGAATCCTATTACTTTTGACAAATTGTTGTTTTTTGACAACCCTTATATAATTGAGTCAAGGTCGCTTGTGAGCCAATGATATGAAAAAATATACCCAGTAAGCCATAAGCTGACGTAAAATGCATATTCAAATGTACATGCATATATGTAAATATATTTCGTAGGCACTTATCTTATTTCGTTATCACATCATCATATTTGCATTTGCATGCGAAAAACGTCATAGAGCATGATTTATTAGATCATAGTTCATGGATTCATTACAATGTCGTTTATTTTAGTTTGTAAAACATCGTGCGAATTCAGCACAATTCATTCCTTAGCAAAGTGTTTGCAATTCGCAGATGCATTTTCGTTTAAATGTCAGCTTAAATTGATGCAAATGTTCTTAATAAATCGCCTCTCTGAGCTTCGGTGGTCCGGGGTGCAGACTTCAAATCTGTAGTCGATTAACGTCGAAGTGGTTCGATTCCACCTGAGGGGCGAAATTTTCTATAACATATATGTATATATAACTCCCACTTTTTCACTTTTCATACTTTTTCAACGGACAGACACATATTTCGGAATATTCGAAAATGGTAATGAAAACTGACCTTTCTTTATCCGGTATAAGTAAAATTCGTATGTACAAGTATATGCATAACAGTAATATTTCACAGTTTGACAGCCAATATAGTTTTTTCAGAAGTTGCATCGATCAAACATTTGTTCATAAGGTGATTAGCATTTGAAAGAAAAGCAAAAATAAATAAACAATTTCAAATTAATAAACATTTTTTGTATCTGAATGCCACCAAAAGATGTCAAAATCACCACAAATAGATAAAATAACACCAGAAGAGTTAATTAAACTACGTACAGAATGCATGGAGCGCTTACGAGAGGCCAAACTCTATGAATTGCGAAACGATGCCAAGTTGCGGGCAGTGAATACAACTCAAACCTATGATGAATTCAAGTAAGTGCCGATATTGAAAAAAAAAAATTTTTTCAGAGATAAAATGTGTGCACTTATTGACAGAGACATCGTGGATGCGGCTCATTTACGACCGATTAGTAAACAAGATAAAATGAACGCGAAGACGAAGAGTCGTTTGTGGAATTCGGCTTCACGGGAAAATTAATACTATATAATGTCATAGCAAACAGATGTATATAGAACGTATGCACATTTGTAGTACGGTCCCAGAAGAGAATAAATTTGATTCTAATTTTTTTTTATAAAATAGCTGCTTACATTTCTATATGCTGGATGCTACAGGGGTTCATTATAAAGAGATTGTACCAATGCCTTGGACAATAAATAAAAATAAAATAACAAATCTTAGTTTACTGACGAGATCAAAATAAGCAAATCAAATCTTAAAGAAAACCAAATTTATATTTTCAAATCGCAAGCTTTATTATTTTTCTTTTCATAATATCGAGTACCTTAGATGGAGTTTGCCTTCTCTACAATCCAGGAGCGGAAAGAGGGAATGTCGGTATAAACACCGGGATAGTTAGCAAGCGCACAACCATTACCCCATGATACAACACCAACAAGTACACCACCGGATACCAATGGGCCACCGGAATCGCCTTGGCAGGCATCCTTGCCGCTGGAAGCAGCACAGACCATGCCGGATTTAACGGAAGAACCATATTTGTATGAGCTGGAAGCACATTGGCTACGATCGATGATATCTACGTCGACGTATTGCAATTGACTGGGAATGCTGCTGGAGCCAGATTTCAGTGTACCCCAACCAGATACTGCTGCGCCGGTGCCGGTTGCGGGTGTGCTGGTAGCCAAGTCAATCGCCTTAGTGGTAGAGCTGAAGGACAGAGATGAGGCTAGCTTGATGATGGCAATGTCGTTGGAGTAAGTTGATGAGGAGTAGCCTTCGTGATTTTTGAAAGCAGAGACAGAGATGGTAACACCGCCAGAGTTCCAGTAGCTAGAACCGGCACGGATTCTCAAAACCGAAGCGCTAACCGATTGCAAGCAGTGAGCGGCGGTCACAATAATGTTGCTGCTATAGATGGAGCCACCGCATGAGTGGGAACCGGAACGTTGGAGCGATACCTGCCATGGGAATGAACTGATGGTGGTTGGTGTACCGCCAACAATACGTCCACTCAAATCGTCGCTAAGCCTGACCATACCTTCGGGTATGGTGCCAGCCAAGGCGCAAGCCACAAAAGACAAGACTACCACGAACTTCAACATTGCTCCTTTACAGATAGTTGCAAACAACTGCTGCTGACCAAAATGGTTGGCCTATTTATACCTAGCACAATATTTAATCGGAGTATAAGTTATATAATCAGTAATCAAAGATAATTGGCGTGTGACGTCTATTTTTACCAAAATTTGTCGTTTTCAAGTGTGCTCATCCGTGTACAGACGATTAAAAAGATATTGACTGGCACTTACGAGTAGAATTTGTATCGTTAGAAAAGTTAGTTGACTTGATAGGCGGTCAGCGTTTTCATTATTTTTATTTTAGCAAATGGAATCTGATTTTGCATTTTTTATGAAATCTCTGTTTATGTTTCTTGATGGTTGCTTCGCCTCGGATTTGTGTGTTGTGATTTTACAAAGCTGTTTTTATATGCTTACTAAAATTTAAGCTTAAACAAGAACAAGACAAACTATATCCCTTCACTGTGCATTTATTTTAGTAACTACTTTTGTGTCCAGTATGTATAAAAGCTATATACTATAGTTAACCGAACTGAACAATTTCTACGGAGATTATGTTATTACCTTAAGCAACAATCCATGTCAAATTTTGTGAAGATACCACATCAAATTCGAAAGTTTTCCATACAAGCCCTTGATTCCGCTCAGTTTGTATAGCAGCTATATGCTACAGTAAGCCGATCTGAATAATTTCTTCGTGTCTTACATTATTATCTTAGAAAACAATCTGTGCCAACTTTTGTGAAGATACATTGTGAAATGTGAAAGTTTTCCATAAAAGAACTTGATTCCGATCGTTCAGTTTGTATGGCAGCTATATGTTATAGTCGTCCGATATCGGCAGTTCCGACAAATAAGCAGCTTCTTGAAGGGAAAATGACGTTTGCAAAATTTCAAAACGATATTTTAAAAACTGAGGGACTAGTTCGTATATATACAGGCAGACAGACGGGCATAGCTAAATCGACTCAGCTCAACATACTGATCATTTATATATATTTTTATGTATATTTTACTTTATAGGGTTTCCGGTGCTTCCTTCCGGGTGTTACAAACTTCGTGACAAACTTAATATACCCTGTTTAGGATATAAAAACTGTTAGCTTTAGTTACACCAAAATTATAATATCATTCAAAAAAAAAAAAAAAAAAAAAAATCCATATAAAATTTCGATCTGTATGGCAGATAAATGCTAAGTGGTCCAATATTGATTCCGACAAATGTGCAGCTTCTTACAGAGAAAAAGAAGCAAAATTTCAGATCGATACCTCAAGCTGCTGAAATAAAAAACATCAAGTCACACGGGTCGCAGAACTACAGAACGAAATCGACCGAGTAGAGACATTTTGCGGTTAAATAGCCCGATCTTGGATGTTAACAT
Organism: Bactrocera correcta; assembly: GCA_027475135.1. NCBI lineage: Eukaryota > Metazoa > Arthropoda > Insecta > Diptera > Tephritidae > Bactrocera > Bactrocera correcta. The sequence continues at coordinate 155,439,616 of CM050325.1, forward strand.
ATAATATGAGTTCGAGCGTAAACATATGATCAATCAATTGAAAGAGTCATTTACTCCAAATAGGAAACAACTTTGCCCAATATCCACGCATATAGTACACAATCTGATATTGCAAAAAAAGTAAGGGACCATGTCGAAAGTTATTCTCTTTCGACTGTATATGTACAGTGCGTTCAAAGAATAACTATTTTCCTTTGAGCGATCAATTCGATCAGTTTTTCAATATTTTTAATGTGTCGTGTCGAGTCCCGAAATAAGTGCTCAGTAAAAGAAACGTTTTGAAAGGTCGCAAATAGACTATTAAAAATTGCGAAGGATTTAAATACAACTTGTACATCAGTGAAGGGTGATCAGATCATTGTTAGGAAGAGTGAGCAATCATGTCATAAACGTGAGGACAAAGCTATTGTTCTCACTCTAAGGGAAGCTAAAAACAATTTTTGGGGATTAGATATAAAGGGTGGGCCATATAAAATTTTGAATTTAAAAAGTCAATAAAAAAAAACGGCTTGATATTTTTCAAAGATCTAACATTTATTTAAAAGGTAAGGTTATTTTATGAAATTTATTTGTGGAAAACAATTTCGGACAAATGACCACCACGGCTGAGTTTACAGTAGCTTGTCCGATACACCCAATTTTGGAGTACTTTCTTGATGGTTCCAGGCCTTATGGCAGCTATAGCAGCTTGAATCTTGTACTTTAGATCTTGAATTGTTTCTGGATGGTTGGCGTAACATTTATCTTTAACAGTTCCCCACAGAAAATAGTCCAACGGAGTTAAATCGCAGCTTCTGGGAGGCCAATTCAGATCACCTCTTTTGCTGATTATTCGACTTTCGAAAATAGGGCGTAAAAGATTGAGTGTAGCGTTTGCTGTTAAGCATCGAGGTGAAAATGAGCGTCGTCCGAAAAGATGATTTTTCGGTAAAATCGACCATCCTCGGTTTTTTTTTCTTCAATATTTCCCAGTTTTCTTCTGGTGAATAGCGACCCATTTCGTAAATTTTAGACTTTTTACTGAACGTCTGTCGCTTTCTGAATGGTATTTGACGTTTCCAATGTCGAAATATAGATAATTCAAATTTAAAACGTTAGATGGCCCACCCGTTATCATTAAATATTAGGTGCGCAACTAAGTGTCTTTCCTGGTATTGGATTATAAGAACCCAATTATTTGTTCTGAATTCCAGCACATGTTTTCGGCTTGAAAGCTCTTCTTGCATTTGACATGGATCCTCATCGAACAACGTCTCCAATTCACCGTCTTCTTGCTCTGATTGATCACCACTAACTATTGGAGCAGTCTATTGACAAATATGCAGTAAGAATTTAGTTACGCTCCCAATACAGTACGGGATACACTTCAAACGTAGCATACTGTAATCCAAACCCGACTTTTAAAAATACACACTAAAACAGATTACATAAGCAGGGAAACATCAACCGTGACTGGACCCATAAATACTTTTGTATCGTTTAACCTTTTGAAATGTGTTTGGTTAAGAAAAGACCATACAAAGCTTTCACAGAAAACCTGAACACCGTTAAAATGATAAAATTATATAAGAAGGTTTGCTGAAGGCAGCTGAAATGCTTTACGGTAACAATAATCAGGACTCGATACTACAGGAAGACACCTAGGTACAGACTATGTACTCAAAGGAAATAAGAAAACCATACTGGTACTTCATATTTTCCATCACAGTCACCAGACGCCAATCCAATAGAGAATTTTCCAACATACCTGTAGAATAAGCGGAAAATTCTACTCTTTCGAAAACGAAAACATTAGTTTTGGACACACTGTAGATTTGAAAGTTGAGCTCATGATTATTTTTCAGGCCGTTGTTGTCGCTTAGTAATCTAGTAAGAGGAAGCCGACAAACCATTTTCAAATTCGACAAATCAAAATAAATACAAATTTATATTTTCAAATCGCAAGCTTTATTATTTTTCTTTTTATAATATCGAGTACCTTAGATGGAGTTTGCCTTCTCTACAATCCAGGAGCGGAAAGAGGGAATGTCGGTATAAACACCGGGATAGTTAGCAAGCGCACAACCATTACCCCATGATACAACACCAACAAGTACACCACCGGATACCAATGGGCCACCGGAATCGCCTTGGCAGGCATCCTTACCGCTGGAAGCAGCACAGACCATGCCGGATTTAACGGAAGAACCATATTTGTATGAGCTGGAAGCACATTGGCTACGATCGATGATATCTACGTCGACGTATTGCAGTTGACTGGGAATGCTGCTGGAGCCAGATTTCAGTGTACCCCAACCAGATACCGCTGCGCCGGTGCCGGTTGCTGGTGTGCTGGTAGCCAAGCCAATCGACTTAGTGGTAGAGCTGAAGGATAAAGATGAGGCTAGCTTGATGATGGCAATGTCGTTGGAGTAAGTTGATGAGGAGTAGCCTTCGTGATTTTTGAAAGCAGAGACAGAGATGGTAACACCACCAGAGTTCCAGTAGCTAGAACCGGCACGGATTCTCAAAACCGAAGCGCTAACCGATTGCAAGCAGTGAGCGGCGGTCACAATAATGTTGCTGCTATAGATGGAGCCACCGCATGAGTGGGAACCGGAACGTTGGAGCGATACCTGCCATGGGAATGAACTGATGGTGGTTGGTGTACCGCCAACAATACGTCCACTCAAATCGTCGCTAAGCCTGACCATACCTTCGGGTATGGTGCCAGCCAAGGCGCAAGCCACAAAAGACAAGACTACCACGAACTTCAACATTGCTCCTTTACAGATAGTTGCAAACAACTGCTGCTGACCAAAATGGTTGGCCTATTTATACCTAGCACAATATTTACTCGGAGTATAATCCATATAATCTGTGAGTATTGGCGTAAGACGTCCATTTTTACCGAAATATGTCGTTTTCAAGTGTGCCCATCTGTATGCAGATGATTTAAAAGATATGGACTGACACTTACGTGTAGAATTTGTATCGTTAGATAGCAGTTAGAAAAGTTAGTTGACTTGATAAGCAGTCAGCACTATTAAATGGACTTTTAATGTTGTAAAATCTTAAAATATTTAAAATTGTTTATATATTGCTTAAATGGCATTTGCTAAATAAGTTGGAAAGCTTAGTAAAACCCATGACATAAATTCCAATTTTTCGTTGGACCAACTTTGGGCCTAATAAACTAAGAAAATCTGTCAATATTTTACATATAACATTAGCATGCAAATTGGATTAGTGAAAAAGTTGCCCATTGGGCATTCCTTAGATTTTTTAGATAGCTTGCCAGCAAGGTTGAAATTCCTTTTCAAATAAAAATCTATTAATTTTTGAAAAGTATTTTCATGTCTGGGTTTTGTTCATCGGAAACTGTGAGCAAGCATAGCTAGTACGAAGAAAAACCGGGTTGAATTATTCTGAAGGTATAGAAAACTTGTGTAGGTGATTATGAGGCTTATTAAACCTTTGATAGTGAAGATTATGAAGTCATCGAAAAGTTGCCTGTTCCATTTATCTCTGTTAATGACGATAAACTCGAAAAAGTTAAGAAACTCGTCGTGTTTGCATCAAAAAGAAAGCAAAGGATCTCAATATCTCTCATAGATCGACTCAAGACATTTTAGTTTTGAGTATGAGGCATACCAATCCTTTACTCCCATCAAGAGACCTGAAACTTTGACAAAAACGACGTCGAGTAGAAATCGCAAAAGAGATGTCTGACAACGTAACTCATAACCCTACATTTATCAATCAATGTGCTGAAACCGCAATAACGAGAATTCGTTTAAAGCCTTTACATACACATAATTAATTTAATTTAAAAATGTGCGAATCATTTCTTATCTAGCCTTCAATCTTACTTCTGCGTATATTGAAGATTTACAGATATGAATTAATTATATTAAATATAAATATTGATAATGAACCATCCAACCAAACCAACCATTTATTAACTACTTTGAAACTAGTACAAAATCAGAAGCACCACTAGTCCGTCACTGGTAATCTTTAATAGTTGATGCCAATAGTCAGACTTCAGTCAGAAATTGAACTCAAACTTAAATATATTCCTATAAGAAGTATATATAAAAAGGAAAAGAAATAAATTTGTAAAAATGTGACTAATTTTCATTAGAAATTTTCATATAAAATCGCCATAAATATTTAAAAAATATTATCATTCAGGAAACCAAATGCCAAATAATAAATTGAATTTTTTTATTAGAATTTTTGAAGTTAAATTAAATAATAATTTCTTTTAAATGGCTAAAGTTAATATTATATTTTTCACCGTGTTTAATTCAAACGGGGAAATTTAAGCAGCAAACTTTTTTTAACGGTTTCGTTGCTTTACTGCTGGGTACATAAATATGCACATATAGGAGTACCTTTATGCGTACAAATAAATGCTATCTTATTATATTATCTACTAAAACCAGCACGAATGTACTATATACTTTAAGTATTTAAGACAAAAAATACTTTCAATCAGCAGAGAAAGACTGTATCATAACAAAACGTGATTAATTAAAAAAAAAGTATCTACCAAGACCATGAGTCTTAATATATAATTATCTTTGGAGAAGTCTTGACAGAATTGAATAAGTTTGATTCTAGTTAAAGGAGTAAGGAAATGATGAATTCAGCCGCACCGGGCATTACAAACTCTCCAAAATAGATACAAGTTTTAGAAGTATTTTGAAATGTTTTCGAAAGTCAAAAGTCATATGCCATTGTTGGATCTCGTTACATTGATTTCACTAAATAAGCAAAGGATGTGGAAAAATTTTAGTATTATTAATATTATCGGTAATCACTATATCAATTGGGATCGATTATTTCTAGTAGCGATAACCTTTGGGCAAGCAGCATATTTCTGTCAATTAAAAACCTTGTTCAAAGGCCACCTGAGTACATGAGGCACTTTGTAGTATTTGCTGATTTGTGCAGTATGAAATTACATGGCGTCAGTGTTGTAAGGGAAACCTTTCCATTTAACAAGATATCTTTACGCCATTTAACATGAGTTATTGCAATCTTCGAAGTTGTTCGAAATTGTTAAGATTTAAATAATATTACATGGCGGGGTGAGAGCCACTTAAGCACTGATCAGGCATGCTGGCTGCTTCCTTTTATAAAGGGAGCAGGCATCCAGCTTCCCCCGCAGTCACACGGCATGAGATTCACCTGAGCACTGTCCAGGCACGCTGCTTGCTTATACATACTAGAGGCAGCTGGTAGCCAGCTGTCCTGAAGTTACTTAATTTGACTTTTTCATCATATCACATCGCGGAGCTGGCGTCACCTAAGCACTGGCTAGCTATGGTGCCTGCTTTTCTTTCGTAAAGCAAGCTAACAGCCAGCTTCCCGCGGGATAACATTGTGACTGTTTAAACACATCACAGCGCGGTGCGAGCGCCACCTAAGCACTGACCAGGCACCGAGCCTGATTTTCTTATATAGAGCCAGCTAACGGCCAGCTTCCTGCGAGATAACATTATGACTGTTAAATCACATCACAGCGCGGTGCGAGCATCACCTAAGCACTGACCAGGCACCGTGCCTGATTTTCTTATATAGAGCCAGCTAACAGCCAGCTTCCTGCTAGTTAACATTATGACTGTTAAATCACATCACAGCGCGGTGCGAGCATCACCTAAGCACTGGCTAGCTACGGTGGCTGCTTTCAAGGGCGTAGCCAGGTCCGCATGTAGGGTGGGGCTGAAAAAAAAATTTAATTCCAGTAACTTTTTTTATATTATTTTTATACCTTTCATGCTAATAAAAGTTTTCTTGGATTCGCTGAAAACTCCTCCAGAATTTTCGTTTCCATTTCCGCTTGATTCTCTTTGACTGAAGCCCGGTGGGTGCTAAGCATGCACAATCCTGAAAAAATAAAATTTACGTACTTAATTATTTATAACAAATGTTTGCTTTTATTACCATTCAACCGATTCTCTCCCATTGTTGTTCTCAGCCATGTCTTTACTCTTCTGAGAGTGCTGAAAGACCGTTCAACAGTGGCAGTTGTGCAGGGAATTGCGAACAGAATTTCAAGTCCCTCCCTTATCCTCGGATAAAAATCTGAGCTATTGTAAGCACATATTAAATCTAACTCATCTCCTTCCTTATCTTTCCAATATTTGTAATAAAGTTCAAGCTCATTTTCAATATCTTTTATATTGTAAAAAGAGCATGCACGCAAAACTTTTTCACTGAATTCGCTTAAAGAGATAGTTTTCATATGCAGTGGACTTAAGGCTGCGAGATCAAAAGTTGGAGTGTTTTCTTTAGGAAATCGTTCTCTAATAGATGTTATTAAAGAGTCCAAATATGGAATGAAAATTTCCCGGCGGTAATACTCGGCTGTTGTCGTGAATGGAGGATTTGATCTTTTTGTTTGCTTCTCGACGACTCTGGGCACACTTATATTGAGCGATGCATTCTCAGCTAACTTTTCACAGTCTCTAAAAATCTTTTCAAATTCGCTGGCAGATGTCTCTCGATGTTCCTCAAATAAATTTAAAATGTTATTGATGTGATCTCTACATTTAATCACATCATTGTTCTTGGCTTGCAATATATTCACTACTGGTTGGAGAATGCTGTAATATTTGGCAATAATGAACATACAAATAAGAAAAACGCTTTTAGTTGCAGCACTGTGAAGTTGGAATGCAAATTTTCTCGTGCCAGCGTTTCCATCTGTGCTTAGTTTTTCCAATCCATCTATTATATCACAATAGAATTTTTTAAAATCAGCGATACTTTTGTACTTCTCAAGCGATACTTTTGTACCCAACCCAATTTACATAATATTTCTGTAAATTAACAATATCAAACTAAATATTAATTTTTTGAAAAAATGTTATTTTGAACATGTACTTTATTTTTATAATATAACACAACCGTCTTAATACTCGCTCTTATAAATTTGATATTGCCAAATTGAAAATGCCGTCGGCATATGTGCAAATGGGATATGTTGCCTCTTCAAAATTTTCATAGAAATGAAAACTGCGCTGTCAAACTGCTGAAGTGACAGCTTCTAGCTTACGATACATGGCAAACTAGATAGTATTCTATATCTAAAAAGCAATGAGCAATGTGGAGTCTCCACAGGCAATGGGCACGGCAATGCAGCTAGTATTGTATATAGTCTATCCTGTCGAGATGCCCCGTTACAAACAAAAAATCACCAATGAGACGAACGATAGGGGGGGGGCAGCTGCCCTATGGCCCCCCCCCTGGCTACGGCCTTGGCTGCTTTTCTTTTATAGAGCCAGCTAACAGCCAGCTTCCCGCGAGATCACATTGTGACTGTTAAATCACATCACATCCCGGTGCGAGCATCACCTAAGCACTGGCTAGCTATGGTGCCTACTTTTCTTTTATAGAGCCAGCTAACGGCCAGCTTCCCGCGAGATAACATTATGACTGTTAAATCACATCACAGCGCGGTGCGAGCGTCACCTAAGCACTGGCTAGCTATGGTGCCTGCCTTTCTTTATAGAGCCAGCTAACAGCCAGCTTCCTGCGAGTTAACATTATGACTGTTAAATCACATCACAGCGCGGTGCGAGCATCACCTAAGCACTGGCTAGCTACGGTGGCTGCTTTTCTTTTATAGAGCCAGCTAACAGCCAGCTTCCCGCGAGATAACATTATGACTGTTAAATCACATCACAGCGCGGTGCGAGCGTCACCTAAGCACTGGCTAGCTATGGTGCCTGCCTTTCTTTATAGAGCCAGCTAACAGCCAGCTTCCTGCGAGTTAACATTATGACTGTTAAATCACATCACGGCGCGGTGCGAGCATCACCTAAGCACTGGCTAGCTACGGTGGCTGCTTTTCTTTTATAGAGCCAGCTAACAGTCAGCTTCCCGCGAGATATGTAATATTATGACTGTTAAATCACATCATAGCGCGGTGCTGGCGTCACCTAAGCACTGGCTAGCTATGGTGCCTGCCTTTCTTTATAGAGCCAGCTAACAGCCAGCTTCCTGCGAGTTAACATTATGACTGTTAAATCACATCACAGCGCGGTGCGAGCATCACCTAAGCACTGGCTAGCTACGGTGGCTGCTTTTCTTTTATAGAGCCAGCTAACAGCCAGCTTCCCGCGAGATCACATTGTGACTGTTAAATCACATCACAGCGCGGTGCGAGCGTCACCTAAGCACTGGCTAGCTATGGTGCCTGCTTTTCTTTTATAGAGCCAGCTGACAGCCAGCTTCCCGAGAGATAACATTATGACTGTTAAATCACATCGCAGCGCGGTGCGAGCGTCACCTAAGCACTGGCTAGCTATGATGCCTGCTTTTCTTTTATAGAGCGAGCTGACAGCCAACTTTCCGCGAGATAACATTACGACTGTTAAATCACATCACATCGCGGTGCTGGCGTCACCTAAGCACTGGCTAGCTATGGTGCCTGCTTTTCTTTTATAGAGCCAGCTAACAGCCAGCTTCCCGAGAGATAACATTATGACTGTTAAATCACATCACATCGCGGTGCTGGCGTCACCTAAGCACTGGCTAGCTATGGTGCCTGCCTTTCTTTATAGAGCCAGCTAAAAGCCAGCTTCCCGCGAGATAACATTACGACTGTTAAATCACATCACATCCCGGTGCTGGCGTCACCTAAGCACTGGCTAGCTATGGTGCCTGCTTTTCTTTTATAGAGCCAGCTAACAGCCAGCTTCCCGCGGGATAACATTATGACTGTTAAATCACATCACATCGCGGTGCTGGCGTCACCTAAGCACTGGCTAGCTATGGTGCCTGCTTTTCTTATGTTGAGCCAGCTTCCCGCGGGATAACATTATGACTGTTAAATCACATCACAGCGCAGTGCGAGCATCACCTAAGCACTGGCTAGCTATGGTGCCTGCTTTTCTTTTATAGAGCCAGCTTACAGCCAGCTTCCCGCGAGATAACATTATGACTGTTAAATCACATCACATCCCGGTGCTGGCGTCACCTAAGCACTGGCTAGCTATGGTGCCTGCCTTTCTTTATAGAGCCAGCTAACAGCCAGCTTCCTGCGAGTTAACATTATGACTGTTAAATCACATCACGGCGCGGTGCGAGCATCACCTAAGCACTGGCTAGCTACGGTGGCTGCTTTTCTTTTATAGAGCCAGCTAACAGTCAGCTTCCCGCGAGATATGTAATATTATGACTGTTAAATCACATCATAGCGCGGTGCTGGCGTCACCTAAGCACTGGCTAGCTATGGTGCCTGCCTTTCTTTATAGAGCCAGCTAACAGCCAGCTTCCTGCGAGTTAACATTATGACTGTTAAATCACATCACAGCGCGGTGCGAGCATCACCTAAGCACTGGCTAGCTACGGTGGCTGCTTTTCTTTTATAGAGCCAGCTAACAGCCAGCTTCCCGCGAGATCACATTGTGACTGTTAAATCACATCACAGCGCGGTGCGAGCGTCACCTAAGCACTGGCTAGCTATGGTGCCTGCTTTTCTTTTATAGAGCCAGCTGACAGTCAGCTTCCCGCGAGATATGTAATATTATGACTGTTAAATCACATCATAGCGCGGTGCTGGCGTCACCTAAGCACTGGCTAGCTTTGGTGCCTGCCTTTCTTTATAGAGCCAGCTAACAGCCAGCTTCCTGCGAGTTAACATTATGACTGTTAAATCACATCACGGCGCGGTGCGAGCATCACCTAAGCACTGGCTAGCTACGGTGGCTGCTTTTCTTTTATAGAGCCAGCTAACAGTCAGCTTCCCGCGAGATATGTAATATTATGACTGTTAAATCACATCATAGCGCGGTGCTGGCGTCACCTAAGCACTGGCTAGCTATGGTGCCTACTTTTCTTTTATAGAGCCAGCTAACAGCCAGCTTCCCGCGAGATAACACTATGACTGTTAAATCACATCACAGCGCGGTGCGAGCGTCACCTAAGCACTGGCTAGCTATGGTGCCTGCTTTTCTTTTATAGAGCCAGCTGACAGTCAGCTTCCCGAGAGATAACATTATGACTGTTAAATCACATCACAGCGCGGTGCGAGCGTCACCTAAGCACTGGCTAGCTATGATGCCTGCTTTTCTTTTATAGAGCCAGCTAACAGCCAGCTGCCCGCGAGATTACATTATGACTGTTAAATCACATCACATCGCGGTGCTGGCGTCACCTAAGCACTGGCTAGCTATGGTGCCTGCTTTTCTTATGTTGAGCCAGCTAACAGCCAGCTTCCCGCGGGATAACATTATGACTGTTAAATCACATCACAGCGCGGTGCGAGCATCACCTAAGCACTGGCTAGATATGGTGCCTGCTTTTCTTTTATAGAGCCAGCTAACAGCCAGCTTCCCGCGAGATAACATTATGACTGTTAAATCACATCATAGCGCGGTGCAAACGTCACCTAAGCACTGGCTATCTATGATGCCTGCTTTTCTTTTATAGAGCCAGCTAACAGCCAGCTTCCCGCGAGATAACATTATGACTGTTAAATCACATCACATCCCGGTGCTGGCGTCACCTAAGCACTGGCTAGCTATGGTGCCTACTTTTCTTTTATAGAGCCAGCTAACAGCCAGCTTCCCGCGAGATAACATTATGACTGTTAAAACAAAGTCACAAATCCTAAGGGACAACAATATTCTATCCGTTGTGTGGATAAATAAAAAGTCGGTAACAATAATGAATATTTATTTGTGTACAAAAGGCAAAACAACGCTTTGATTTTTAATATTGTTCTAAATTAGGGAACGCTTCTGTTGCTATAAATTCTCTTTTATTTAACATTCTATTATGTTATTAAACTGTGAGGCATTACATAACAGCAAAGACAAAAATATCTACTTAAGAGAACTTAAATAGTTTCGACAGTGTTTTCTATCCATACGCGCAGAGAAGCCACATCTGAGTATACACCCGGATAGTTGGGGTAAGCGCAACCCATACCCCACGATACAACACCGACCAGCACGCCACCCGCAACCATTGGACCACCAGAATCTCCTTGACATGTATCTTTGCCCACGGTATAGGCACAGATCATAGTTTCTATAACATTTCCACTACCATAACCATAAATATTCGAAGCACACTTTTCCAAACTGACAACTTCCAAATTCACATACTGTAATTGCGTGGGTAACGTCTGTGAACCAGAAAGTTTAGTACCCCAACCGGATACAACTGCTACAACATCATCAGCTGGCGCTGTCACAGCCAAAGCAATTGGTTTTATGGTCGAGCTAAACGTAAGTGGACTGGCTAAACGTATTAAAGCAATATCGTAGGCCATGCCATTCGAGCCGTACAGTTCGTGTACCTTGAATGCGGCAATCTCAGAAAGTTTACCGCCAGAATTCCAGTAGGACGAACCGGCGCGTACCCTCAGTGTAGTAAGTGATGGATTATCAGCAAGACAATGTGCAGCAGTCACAATGATATTTTCGCTGTAAACGGAGCCACCACATGAATGTGAGCCGGAGCGCTGTAAAGATATCTGCCATGGGAAAGAGCTGATTGTGGTCGCAGCACCGCCGACAATACGTCCATCCAAAAGTGGTTGCAGGCCTTCAGGTTTGGGTGCGGCTAGCGCGCAGGCAAATACCGATAATACGATAACGATCTTCAACATTTTGGAATGTGTGTGGTGAATATAAGTAGATGGTCTTTTTACAACGCTCCACTTATAACAACGTATGAAAGAGGACTGATTTTAAACGATTGCTGTGTCAAGCGGTTTAGGATTGTGAAATGTAACCGAAGCAATTATCAGCAAATTCGTATATAGAAGATTTATTAGAACGATGGCCAATATACATACAATATGTTATCACTCAGTCCAATTAGTTGATATCAATTAAATGTAGTATTTGTAAATTTTATTTTGGCACTTTTTGAGTTTCTTGTTAAGCTTTAGATAGTTTGGGTTTGCTGTTAGAAATGCACGTTATCAGTAAAAGCTTTTTATACAATTTTTAATTTTTCGTTGGACTGATAGTAGTTAGTCCCTGTTAAAGTCGGCTAGCGTGTTCTCATTTCGCAAGAAGTCGAACTGCCAATCGCTGGTCATTTCAAGGAATGAGAGATAGTAACGTTGTCCATTTATGATCTCTTATACATATAATCTCACACAACCGCCATTGCCTAATACTCACTTACAAGAGCTCACAGCTTACAAGAGCTTTTTGCAGTATTACCAAGAAAGCTTGCCAACTAGTACGAGTATTTGTTTAGTTATGGAAATGCATTATCTTGACGGAAATGATTGTTTACAGTAGTCTTTTATCAGCAGAACTAATGCATATACTAAAACAAAAACAATAGCTGTAAGTAATAACGGGTGATTTTTTAAGAGCTTGATAACTTTTTAAAAAAAAAAAACGCATAAAATTTGCAAAATCTCATCGGTTCTTTATTTGAAACGTTAGATTGGTTCATGACATTTACTTTTTGAAGATAATTTCATTTAAATGTTGACCGCGGCTGCGTCTTAGGTGGTCCATTCGGAAAGTCCAATTTTGGGCAACTTTTTCGAGCATTTCGGCCGGAATAGCCCGAATTTCTTCGGAAATGTTGTCTTCCAAAGCTGGAATAGTTGCTGGCTTATTTCTGTAGACTTTAGACTTGACGTAGCCCCACAAAAAATAGTCTAAAGGCGTTAAATCGCATGATCTTGGTGGCCAACTTACGGGTCCATTTCTTGAGATGAATTGTTGTCCGAAGTTTTCCCTCAAAATGGCCATAGAATCGCGAGCTGTGTGGCATGTAGCGCCATCTTGTTGAAACCACATGTCAACCAAGTTCAGTTCTTCCATTTTTGGCAACAAAAAGTTTGTTAGCATCGAACGATAGCGATCGCCATTCACCGTAACGTTGCGTCCAACAGCATCTTTGAAAAAATACGGTCCAATGATTCCACCAGCGTACAAACCACACCAAACAGTGCATTTTTCGGGATGCATGGGCAGTTCTTGAACGGCTTCTGGTTGCTCTTCACCCCAAATGCGGCAATTTTGCTTATTTACGTAGCCATTCAACCAGAAATGAGCCTCATCGCTCATCGGACACGGACGCGAAACACATTTCGAACCGAACACTGATTTTGGTAATAAAATTCAATGATTTGCAAGCGTTGCTCGTTAGTAAGTCTATTCATGATGAAATGTCAAAGCATACTGAGCATCTTTCTCTTTGACACCATGTCTGACATCCCACGTGATCTGTCAAATACTACTGCATGAAAATCCTAACCTCAAAAAAATCACCCGTTAATAGATATTTTTTTTTTTTAATTTTTTTAAGGAATTTGTAATTTTATTGAACGGATATAATTTATTATTTTTATCGTTTCTAACAGTTTAGAAATATTAGTTGGCATTTTAGTGATTATAAAGATATATTATTTTGTCAGATACTCTTATTTTAAACATTTACATTTGAAGGTCTTCAACTGATCTTTACATTAATTACATTACTCAACAAATCTAAAGGAAAAATGTGTGACTAATGTGCTAAGAGATATGTGGGGTATTTGAGGTGTTATAATTACGAATTTGAGTTAAAAAAAAATTTCGTCAGCTATTTTTGTCATTGTCATGACCACAACACAAAAAACCACGTATTTTTTACTATCAAGAAAAAACAAACATCAAACATCACAGTCGCAAAATGGCTGTAAACTAGCGACATTTTTGAAATAAAACATTGAACATTTTCGCTCATAATTTGGAAGGCATTACCACATACCCTGAATATTATTTGGTCTGAATTTTGTAATGAATAAGTATAGGGTTTGTCCGGAAAGTTAGAGGACTAATTTTCTGTACTTCGGAGCGTGCGCGCACCGACTGTATTCGGTAGAGGGCGTTCCTTGCGCAAAGTTTTGAAGTCAGACCCTCGAAACGTATTCGTTTTATTGCTCTGATGTTAAATTTATCAAAATCTGTGGCTCATGACATTGTAGCGGAGCACTTGAACATGCGCCAGATGTGCGCCAAGATAGTCCCAATAGTGCTCACTGCACCAGAAATTGTGGCGAGTGGAAGTGTGCCAAGAAAATTTGAACTTAACCAAGGCCGGCATTCCAGCGCTTCCGCAGCCGCTCTACAGTCCAGATGATTGACTTTTTTGTTTCCTTGCCTGAAAAGACCGTTGAAAAGCAAGCATTTTGAAACGACAGACCGGATCCAAGCAGCATGCACCTCGGGTCTCAAGACTATTCCAGAGAATGCCGTCCGTGACGCTTTCAATGTTTGGAAAACGCGTTGGAACGCTGTATCGACGCAGAAGAAGCTTATTTTGCAAGTTTTTAAGGAATTGTAACGATTCGTTCAATAAATTCTTTTTTATTGATTCGGTCCTATTACTTTCCAAAAACGCTATATCCGTTTTTTCTGGAACTCGTCGTTAAATCGACCCAATAATACGAAAACAGTAAAATTTGGTGATCGTTTTAATCTTATCTAAGATGTCAGAGTAAGTCTTCAACTTGTATATACAAGAAAATCGACATTGAAGTGGCCCAATAATTCATCAAGAGTAGAGTCTGGTGATGGTTTTACGATTATTTAGGAATGACACCTTGAGAATCCCTGAAAATGGTAAAGTTTCTGCCGATAGAAGAGGCTTCATGTCTACTAGTGCATACATAGTTCGTCGATAGTCATGAAACGATGCAGAAGCAATTTATGCTTAAATCCTGCCTAGCTAAGCTGTCTTGCGATAATACGTCATTGAGCGAAAGGTTGAGTGATAAAATTCGAGTACACAATATGTACTATGTGGAAGAAGTATGTAGAAGCGCTGAGGCTCTTCTCTCAAATCCATTCACTGTTCATAATATAGATACGAGTAATATATATATATTATATTTATGTCTTATTGAATTATTTTTGATTAATAAACATTTTTTTTTAACTGACCACTCAAGTGTGACTGCGTATAAATTTTGGGTTTTTCCATCTTGCCAGTGTTAAGTATTTATCACATTTGAAGGAGTGTCCATTGATTAAACAAATGCATGTATATATGTATGCATATTTCCGATAATTTGCCACTCATGTAGTTAATTATTTTACGGCCTATCTAATGATGGATCGATACTTTCTTAAAATTGATAAGAGACTTTGGAAATCACCATTTTAGAAGCATGTCTAGATTGTTCTTTTACTTGTGCAGAATCGGGTTTTTCATACTCAAAGATCAATGACTATACATAAGTACACATAATATAACTTTACGAATGTATCAATTTGTTGGCTAAATTTCTCGTAGTCATAGGACAACGGTCTTTAGTGGGCTATATAAATCAAATGTCGTGACAACTTTTCGCACAGTTCAAAACGTTTCGGCGACATGTTCCGTTTCATTACATTGTTTGCTCTAGTGAGCGCTGCCTTTGCCGGCACCGTACCCAGTAAGGACTTCTATGGTCGTATCGTAAAAGGTGTGGATACATCCATCGAGGCTCATCCATATCAAGTGTCTTTGCAAAAACTGAATGGCTTCCATTTTTGCGGTGGCAGTATCATCGATGATACCACCGTTGTGACAGCGGCTCATTGCTTGCAATCAATCACAGCTGATCAAATTCAAGTGCGTCTTGGCTCCACCTACTACAACAAGGACGGTCGTACTGTGCGCACTCGTGCTTTCAAAAATCATCCTGGCTATAATAGCAAAACTCACGTGAATGATGTTGCTGTAATCAAATTGTCCGAGTCGGTTGCTGAAACTTCTCGTATCCGTTATATTCGTTTGGCGGAACGTACTCCAGCCACTGGTACACGTGCTGTGGTCACCGGTTGGGGTGTTAAGTGCTCACTGTGGTGCACCAAGTCTCCGGAAATTTTGCAAGAAGTTGAGGTCGGTATTGTTGACAGGAGCGCTTGTGCATCCAAGGAATACAAATACGGCTCTGAAATCCGCGATACCATGGTATGTGCCTACGATCTCGGCAAGGATGCATGCCAGGGCGATTCTGGCGGCCCATTGGTTGCTGATAACGAATTGGTCGGTGTTGTGTCTTGGGGCAGAGGTTGCGGTTCAGCTGGTTACCCAGGTGTCTATAGTGATGTTGCCGATGAACGTTCTTGGATCGAGGACACTGCTCGCTCTCTGTAAGGAGTTTTTAGTTTTCCTATACAAAAGTCAACAGATATATATTTTTATTTTTATGCTATTAAAAAATAAATGATATTGAGTTTATAAAATTACATAAATATGTGTTTTATCTAGTTATTTGGTTAGTGTTGAATCATATTTAAGGTTTGTTTTATAGTACCTCTCCTAACCACTGAGCCCCTGTCATAAACACGAAACCCATATAACGCAATTCTGAAGATTTTACATTTTCACTGGCTTTCTAGTTGACAAAACAATAGCCAACAGATTTCTTAAAATAATGGTGGCTAAACAGAAAAATGCACTGTGACAGTCTTCTATGTTCGGAGGATATAGACATACAGCTGATAAACATAAAAATCAGAAGTAAACTCAAATCCTGTCGAACGTTACACTTTTTCTGATTCCGTTATAAAAGAAAAAGGGCACATCGAATTAAAGAATGTTAGTTACGATTTAATTTTCTCTCCAATTTAAATTGTAAAGCGTAAATTGAATGGATTAAGTTATCGGTATAAAAAATTAGCAAGAAAAAGCGGTCCCTCACGGGTCATATTAGAATCGTTGAAAATTGTATAGCTATTGAGCTTGCAAGGAAGACCATTTCATAGAAAGTTTTCACTGAGCTAAGAGTGAATGTGAGTTATTTTTTTTCTGACGGATAATTGTGACTCAAGTAAAGTCATAATATTCTTTCGCAGTCATGAGGTTTACCTCGTAGTCGTAAAAAGGTCCATCCCTCTTTATTAATGAATTCTCTTTGTCTTGAAATTGCTTTGATTTGATTTGATTCCAAAAAGAAATGAGTAGCGAGCATCTATTTTAAGGTATTTGTATATTCTGTCAAAAAGGGGATCTTTTGCCCTACAAGAATATAAAATGTTTGGTAATCATGATTATACATATATTTATCTTTTTAATTATAAAACCCTTTCCGGGCGTTCTTATCGTTCAACGATCCACGCATGTAGATTAGTGCGCATTATTTTACAACTTATCTATCAATTGACTGATAAAGAGCACAGGCTGTCAGGTGCGCCAATTGCCTTCACAAGTACTCACAAGATTGTCTTCCGGTAGCTGTGGTATCGCGACTGTTGATTATTATAACCTGTAGATAGAGTTGGTCAAATTCAAGTGGCTTCAACTACTACACCCGAACCGTCTATACCGTACATGTCCTGCTTCATAACATAAGAAAGTCTGATACGAGATGCCGCTCAATCTGTTTGAATACTACATCTAAAGAGGAGAAGGACGGAAGTGGAGGTAACACATTTAGCGGTACTGTTAGAGTTTAGAGTATTGCTGTGTAGATGAAAAAATATTATATATAATCTATTCTTGGAGATTTGCAATTAACTTAAGAGAGAAAACTTTACAAAACAAAGTTCAATCAATATCCTTTATTAAATCGTGGGGGTAATCTGCATATCTCGTATTCAAAATTCGATAGTACAGGAATAAAAACCCGGAGTGCTGCTAGACATTCATATTTACAAAATATTTCAGTTGATGTTATAAATATTGAATCCTAAAAATGTCTTAAAGATCTATAAGTAACTAAATTAATCAATTTCCAAATAAGACAAGGCTTTCTCCAACAAATAAAAATGTTACGTCCATGGCGGCATCTTCATGAAATACCAATCTGGTAAGCCACATAGGCCAAGATCATAGGATGACATCATTTGACTATTAAATCGGCAATCGCCTTACATTTCGTTAAAAGCGGGATTTGTAATCTAATATAACCGCTTTGATTTTATATGAACTCATAAGAAGTTCATAAAATATATAATCAATATCATATCGCTTGCACCATCAATAAATCATTTGCTTTTAAAAGGTTTTAAGTTAAGTATAATATTAAAGGTAAATTCCCTTATGAAATATGGTTATTTTGGTGGTTTTACCAAATTGACCAATTACCTACGGATATTCTTATTTCATAATTTACAACTTGGCAAAGTATTAACACAGAAATTACCAATGACGCTGCTTATCCATAGGAGTTAGCGGTTTTAGTTATGACTATAAAAGCTTTAGCAAAATCTTTCAGAAACACAGTCAACGAATTAACAGACATGTTTCGGTTCGTAGCAATTTTTCTGCTGCACTATTGATTTGCATCCCTACCAAATCTCATTGCAAAGCAAGAGTGAGACATTTTTGCGGTGGCAGCATTATCGATGAGGACACTGTTGTGACTGCAGCACATTGTCTGCAAAGTACCACGGCCGATCAGTTGCAAGTTCGCTTGGGTTCAACCAGTCACAACAGTGGTGGTAAATTGGTGAATGTTCGTGCTTTTTACGCACATCCTGGTGACAACAAGACACAACGACAAAACGATGTTGCCATTGTGAAATTGGCCGAACCCGTAGCTCAGTCGGCAAGCATACGTTATATTGAATTGGCTGAAGAAACTCCGGTATCTGGTACGTCCGCGGTTGTCAGTGGTTGGGGCGTTAAATGCTACTTCTGGTGCGTTTCACTACCCACTACATTGCTCAAGGTCGACGTCAACATTGTATCCCGGGCAGACTGCGGCTCCAACGATTACAAATATGGTTCCTCTAAAATTTTACCAACAATGGTATGCGCTTATGAAGTCAAGAGTGATGCTTGTCAGGGTGATTCTGGTGTTCCATTGGCGGCAGAAGGCAAACTGGACGGTATTGTATCCTGGGGAACTGGTTGCGCTAAGGAAGGCTATCCAGGCGTTTACGCTGATGTGGCGGAGCTACGTTCTTGGATTTTGGAAATCGCTGCCAGTTTATAAACTAAGCAAGATTAGTGCATACCAAGGAGTGAAATGTGAAATTCTCCTCTACTTTAGTCGTTCCTTAATCAGTTTGTCACTTTATTGCATTGTTAAAAGTAAAAATTGTTTCAGGTTTTGTTTACAACTTTTAAAATAAAATATAAAGTATCAAATAACACAACGTTTTCATTAATATTCCCATAAAAAACATTTTCTATAACCGGACAGCAGTTAATCTGAAGATACTTTTCCTAGACTTATTTTATAAGTCGTTAGTTCTTTTCTTATCATATTTTGGCCATATCTCTTTAGTTATATTGCTTTTTGTTGTACTTTTCCATCTGTTATTTGCTAATTGTTGAAATTTTATACTGATCTCTCTCCTGCTCGATCCTAGCGGGCTTAGTATTAAGTCTGCTTTGGATTCATCCAGAAAAGCTCCTGCCTTTTCCAACTCGTCTGCTTTTCGTTGCCGAAAATGTTCCTGCGGCCGAGAACCCAGATTAACTCTAGGTATAACTCTTCTTCTAGTGAGCTCAGTGTCTTCTTGCAGTTAAGGGCTATGCTGGAATTTGTCATGGGCGACGACAAGGCCATTAGAACCGCCTGTTACTTTATGTATGATCTCGTAGTTATTCAATAGAGCTTTGCAAGTCTTCTCTATGCCCAGTACTTCCGCTTGGAAGATGCTAGCCGAATTCGGTAGACGGATAGAGAGAGAAAATCCAGATCATCGGAATATACTTCCGTGCCTACTTCATAGCCGATTTTGGATCCGTCGGTATCCTGAGTAGACTGAGATAGTATCTTCCTCCCCTATTCTGTCCCTTCTCCATTCTCGTCTAGAGGGTAATTACCTGGAAGTAACTGTTGAAATCCAACTTTGGGAGAATGTAGTCTGATTTATTCACGTTTACTCCGAGTTGATTTAGGATATCACTATGTCCATAGTTTTTCTGATGGTAATTTTGTGAATATACATACATAGATGTCTATAGGTAGTTGATGCAGGATCACATTAAGCGCATCAGTCGGACTTTACTTGACTACTACTAATATCTGCACCTGCTTTTTGTTTTCTATTTAATTTTCTGATGTTGTATTGTTTCTTTAGCGTTGTCCAGCCCTGTACATCCGCCTGATTATACTAGGTTTAGGGTCCAAATTCCTGCTGACCATTCTCTTGCAAGTGTTGTAGGCCATATATGCTTTATTTATTCTTTTTTCTATATTTATTTCCATGACAGTTTGGTGTCAATCTCCACTCCCAAATATTCAACTGTGGGGAACATAGAGAGTGTGAATACCATCAGTTCTGTTTTATTAGGGTTAACACCTAGTCTATTGTTCGTAACCCATAGGTTTAAACTGTGTAGTGCGCTTTCCATAATCTCACTGACTGTTGAAGGAAACATGCCTGATACCAACAACACTATATCGTCTACATCTGCTACTGCTTTACCATTTATTTGGTGTAGTATTTCGTTCAGCACTATAAACCATAATTTGTTGGTGTTCCAGCGAAAGGTCTATCAATCTTTATCAATATATTTTCTTGTTCTTGACGTTATTTTGATTTGATTATAAAAAGAAATGAGTAGAGAGCATCTATTTTACGGTGCTTCAGATGCGCCAGGGTCTTTACAACAACTGGAAATATTGCCTTTCCGGTAGTTGTGATTATTTTGACCTATCGATTGATTGAAGTGGCTACAACTACTACATCCGAACAGTCTGTCCCGTTTAAAAAGTTTACGAGATGCCGCTCAATCTGTTTGAATACATGTAGAGAAGTACGGAAGTGGAGGTAACACATTTAGCGGCACTGATGGAGTTTCGAGTATTGCTGTTAGGTGGAAAAATTCTGTTTATCATAGGAGGGTTGCAATTACTTTAAATGACAAAACTTTATAAAAGCAAGTTTCAATCTAGATCTATCATTATGTCTTGGGGCTAATCTGCATATTTCGCAATCGAAATTCGATAGGTATATAAATTAGGAATGATGCTAGGCATTTGTATTTATAGATTAAGATTATATCCAACAAAAGAAATGAATTTATTCTCTTACTGAAATTTACATATTCAGTACACTTAATCTAACATAACAATTCCTACAGCGGCTCTTGAATTGGCACTAAACCTACCGAAACTGCGCAGCAAATTCGGCAAAACGGCTATTGGCTGCAGTAGAATTTGCATTTAGAACCTTCGGAGGTTGGGCAAACATGGCCCCACTTTTCAGTTGGAAAAGAAGGTACAAAGAAACATAGAAAAATATGGCTGGCGTAAAGGTATGTTATCGAATATCGCCCAGAAGTGTCTTGCATAGCAGCGTAGCAGTGGAAAAAATGAAAAATAGTGGGGGTGGAAGAAAATGGCCTTTAAAAAAAGTGTTAGACTAACATCCGAAAACGTGACCAACATTGGGAAACCCATGCATTGTCTATACGACGACCTCGACAAATGCGTGGTAAAGAAAATCAAAACCCGATGGAACGAGTTACCAGGGTGCAAAGAAAAGTTACGTGCAAAACGCTAACAGATCGAATCGGAAATGCCTAGAGCAGGGCACCAGGGAAACCATGGCGCCTGTCTTGTATACTTGTCCTGCATTGGCAAGAGGACGTATCGACAGTCAGACCGCAGAGTATGTTAAAATTCGTGTCAAGGCCAGGCATCCTAAATGATGACTATTCCTCTTGGACTTAACAAGTGAACTCCATCTGGTATCGCGAAGGACTAATCTGGTCTATGCGTGGCTTATTGGCCTACCAGATTAACCTAATCTAATCTAATATAACTACTGTGATTTTATATGAACTAACAAGAAGTTCATAAAATATATAATCAATATCATAGCACCATCAATAAATCATAAGGTTTCAATGGTTTTAAGTTAAGTATAATATTAAACGTAAATTCCCTTATGAAATATGGTTATTTTGATGGTTTTACCAATTTGAACTATTATCTACGGATATTCTCATTTCATAATTTACAACTTGGGGAAGTATTGACACAGAAATTACCAATGACGCTGCTTATCCATAGGAGTTAGCGACTTCAATTGTGACTATAAAAGCTTCAGTAAAATCTTTCAGAAACACAGTCAACGAATTAACAGACATGTTTCGGTTCGTAGCAATTTTTCTGCTCTTCAGCGTCGCCTTTGGCGAAATCCTAATAAACGATTTCAATGGGCGCATTGTCAGTGGTGAGGAAACCACTATTGATTTGCATCCCTACCAGATCTCATTGCAAAGCAAGAGTGGACATTTTTGCGGTGGCAGCATTATCGATGAGGACACTGTTGTGACTGCAGCACATTGTCTGCAAAGTACCACGGCCGATCAGTTGCTAGTTCGCTTGGGTTCAACCAGTCACAACAGTGGTGGTAAATTGGTGAATGTTCGTGCTTTTTACGCACATCCTGGTTACAACAAGACACAACGACAAAACGATGTTGCCATTGTGAAATTGGCCGAACCCGTAGCTCAGTCGGCAAGCATACGTTATATTGAATTGGCTGAAGAAGCTCCGGTATCTGGTACGTCCGCGGTTGTCAGTGGTTGGGGCGTTAAGTGCTACTTGTGGTGCGTTTCACTACCCACTACATTGCTCAAGGTCGACGTCAACATTGTATCCCGGGCAGACTGTGGCTCTAACGATTACAAATATGGTTCCTCAAAAATTTTACCAACAATGGTATGCGCTTATGAAGTCAAGAGTGATGCTTGTCAGGGCGATTCTGGTGGTCCATTGGCGGCAGAAGGCAAACTGGTCGGTATCGTATCCTGGGGTACTGGTTGCGCTAAGGAAGGCTATCCAGGCGTTTATGCTGATGTGGCGGAGCTACGTTCTTGGATTTTGGAAATTGCTGCCAGTTTATAAACTGTGCAAGATTAGTGCGTACTAAGGAGTGAAATATGTAAACGTGGAATTCGCTACTACTTTACTCGTTCCTTGATCAGTTTGTCACTTTATTGCATTGTTAAAAGTAAAGATTATGTCATGCTTTGTTCACAGCTTCCAAAATAAAATATAAAGTATCAATAAATATACTGAGTACGCTTGATATAACCTTACATGCGATGCCGAGCAGTCTTATCCCAGGGTAGTTGGCGCAGATTGTGGAGTTTCCTATGTGTGGATTGGGCAGAATACACTTAAATTTCAATCGTTGGGCATGCTTTTGTCATATTCTACAAAAAAGCTGATGCGTGGTCCTTATCAGTTCTTCGCCGCCGTATTTGAATAGCTCTGCCGACAATCCATCGGCCCCGCTTTGTCGTTCTTCAGACGGGTAAGTGCTATTCGAACTTCTTCATGGTGGTTCCTAATACGGACAATTCTTATAACCGAACTCTTCCGATAAAAATCTGATTCCTATAAACGGGTATGAATATGTTCCAATGACCAGACGTGGACACTATTTTGGTAATATTAGCTTTGATAAACGGAGAAGATTTCATAAAATGGGTTGATTGTGATTCATTCACTCCAGCCTGAACAAATTTATTCGTTCAGTAGAAATATAGTCCTGAGTAACCTCTTCTAACTCTATGAATACATTTCAAATATGTGACCTGGTCTACGGAAAGGGGGCTTAGGTGTCAAAAAATCAATTTTCACTTTTTAATTGATTATTTTTAACAGCTGTTTCCCAGAAAATTAGTTTTCGCACGTTAGCTCCCTTTTCGTAGAGCCGGACAAAAACACGGTTTATGTCCGGTTATGAGGAGTTTCACTGCATACAATAATATACCATTCGCTTTAGCAAACTATCTCTAGTTCTAAGTTCTATACTTGCTCATGTGAATTGAAGTACTTCCCCCCCTTGTGACGTATTCAAGAACTTAGTTAGTTGTCTAATAGCAATAGCTCTTATAGTCTAGTGATAATTTACTCCAGTTGCCATTTAGCTAATATCTCCGAAATAAAATAAAATAAAATAAATACCACAATAAATACTAAATACTACCGTTCGCAGGGAATATGTGCTTGGCTTGCTTGCTTAGTTTTTTAGTGCGTGGATATATGAGAAGTAAGTACCAAATATTGTATTCGTTTTATATTTTTGTTGATCTCACCTAGCTTTACTGCTCTTATCATAACTTGTTTTTTGAACACTAACTACCAATATACTTATCTACGACACAACCAATAAGAGAACAACATAATTATGAAAATATAAATAAGTAGCACTTCTATAATCAATTAAATTCATTTAGATGAAGTATAATTTTGGGCACTAAGAAAAAATTCCATATAGATTGGTAAATAAATCGATCAACGGCTTTTGTAAATCATAAGTATAAAAAAGCTTTCCTCGTAAAAAGGAAAAGGTCTTTAATGTTTGAGGGTTATAGGTGTTTGTCTTGAGTAAATCGTATAATCGTGAATGCCAACTCTCTAGCTCTGGGGTATTGAATGCACTGTTAAGAACATATTTTAGCTTTGTAAAGGCAAATGAGAGATGGGCTCAGCTTCAGTGCTTCAGTAGAAAGCATTATACTATTATATGCAGTTAGTGAAACTATGTTTAATTCTGACAGTTTGGAAAGGATTCTTGGGATATTCGCTGATCGACGAAAGGTGTAATTTGATTTCTATAATTGCAGACGCCAGAGGTTTTTGCAGTTGAAAAACACTTTCAAATATACCCAAGTAACCTATTTATTGGGTGACCAGTTTGAATATAACTAGGATTTATTGATCAATAAACTTTTTGAACAAAGCGTAACTTTTTTTAAAGTAAACTATACGTTTTTTTAATGAATTATATAAATATATAGTGGTAGTCGAAAAAGTCTTTTCGTAATTTGTCAATAGATGAGTTTGCAGTCGTACATAAAAAACAATTAAATTTGGGGAAGTTGAAAAAAAGTGACAGCTGTTCAAAAACGAGGAAATTCGCTATATTTTGAAATTTTTATATAAAAAAGGGAAGAATGCCACGCAAACCACCAATGAAATTTGTGAAGTTTACGGAGACGATACTGTATCAATTCGAGTAGCACAACAGTGGTTCGCTCGCTTCCTTTCTGGAAATTTCGAAATCTCGATTTACACTGATGAAATGTTTCTAATGGAAAAAGGGCAAAAAGTGGTCGAAAAAAGGTACATATTTGTTTATTTATTTATTAGTATAAATATAAAAAAAAAATAAGTTGAAGGGGGTTGGGTTTTTAAAAAAATTTACCGGGAAAGGGAAAAATTTTTCGACTACCTATATGTATGCATGTTTTTATTATGGTTAAAAAGCACACGCTCATACAAGTAATATTTAAATACCAATTGACAGTTGCGTCATTCAACAATAATTTTCCAGTTAGTTATGTTCAAATTATCATCTGTCATAATTCAAAATTGTATACACTCCTCTTGTACTGGAAATACCAAATATCTTTAAAAGCGAATTCATCACATAGCTGATAATGTTATCGAACGATGAGAATTAAAATGTCAAAACTCAGTCAGAACAAAAGCTACGATCTAAATACACTACACTTACTCTAAAAATGTTGATACGTACCGTATCGTGTTGGCTCATTTTACACTATATAAGGCGTTTGCCAATTCTTCATCGACATCAGTCAAGTTTTGAAAATGTTTCGCTTAGTAGCCTTATTTGCACTCGTTAGCCTGGCCTGTGGTGCCGCTATGCCCGATGACTTGGATGGGCGCATTGTTAATGGTGTAGACACCACCATTGATCAGCACCCTTATCAGGTGTCATTGCAAACTGCTAGCGGTTCACACTTCTGCGGTGGCAGCATTATCAATGAGGACACCATCGTCACCGCCGCTCATTGCTTGCAATCCTACTCAGCTAGCCAAATACGCGTTCGTTTGGGCTCAACCAATTACAAGACCGGCGGTGAATTGGTTGCCGTAAGCTCATTCACCTACCATCCAGGATACAACAGCAAAACTATGGTCAATGATGTTGGTATCGTGCGTTTGGCTACACCAGTGGCTGAATCGGCGAACATCCGTTACATTAAATTGGCGCAGGCCACACCAGCAACCGGAACCCCAGCTGTGGTCACTGGTTGGGGCACTAAATGCTACCTTACCTGCTTGACTTTGCCGACAACATTGCAAGAGGTCTCCGTGGATATTGTGGATCAACTTGATTGCGCCTCTAGCCAGTACAAATATGGTTCATCAATTATGGACACCATGGTCTGTGCTTATGCTGTGGACAAGGATGCTTGCCAAGGTGATTCCGGTGGTCCACTGGTTGCTAACAATGAATTGGTCGGTGTGGTGTCTTGGGGTAATGGTTGCGCCAGATCAGGATATCCTGGTGTATATTCAGATGTGCCTTCACTCTATTCATGGATTGTGGCAGCTACCGCTTAACTTTAAATATTTTCAAGAAAATAACATCAAATAAAAAAGAATTACCGTCATAAAGCTTATAAAAGTTTTGTTTATTTATTCCTATGATTTATGGTAATATGGGCGAAGTTGCTTGAGAGAGTGACAGTGAGCCTTTTCATTCTTGAGTTGAAGCTTAGAAGGAAGGTTGGAGCAAGAGTTTTGAAAGAAAGTCACTTTTGTTCCTATTATGTCAGATTGGGAACGAGCTATTGAAATTCACGCGAGCTTAGCAGGCGCTGGTCAAGAACTAGCTCTTGTCCGCCTGCGAGATCATTAGCTTCTAAAGTAGAATTCTGGAAATCCATTAAACTCCTAGCCATTAGCAAGATCATCTTGACGCAATAGTTGGATACTGACTATTGGACGATCTTTGGCAAAGTTATCTGGAGGAAAGGGAGGTGAACACATCCAGGAACTTTCTTTTCAATTGTCTATCTTTTATAAGACTGAGGTTGAAACATTCCCACAGCCGTATACTAGCGAAATAGTCGGAACTGATATTAGGTACCTCAACATATTTGTGGCACGATAAAATTTGTCAATTTTAGGGGCCTTCTCGACCAATACTTTGCAGTATTAAGGTATCACAGTGAACTGACGTGCTCCGCTGTCGAAGGGGATAAGGTTTGGATCGACCATTTTAACTTCACTGAAATGAAACTATATGACAAATAAAATTTATTTAGTTGAAATTTAGTTTTAGGCGACAAAAGGACTGACGTTGAGCAATACCAAAACAGTCGTCGCACTCACGATAGACTACCATGTTACCAGGAATAAAGGGATGTTCAACTTATTCCAGTGTGAGAGCACCTCAAAATTAGCGTTTTTTATAACATTTTCCATTATGGCCAGATTGAACAAAATAATACTTTTTGGGCATTTATCAACCCAATACCCAACATTTATTACGAATAATTATTACTAAATAGTGGTTATTTATTATATGGAGAAACTATTTAAATCTGTTTGAAGTATATTAGAACTGATTTTTGAACTTTCAATACCCAATAAAAGGATTTGAGTTTGTTAGCTCTCAATCATTAAATGTTTTTAATCATTTTCCATTGAAAATAATACTATGATTACAAAACGTTTCATCAAATACTTTTAAATTTTACAAATTTATTAAATTTTCATTGTTTTACATTTTTTATAAGTGGTCTTGAACGATGCAACAAATCCCTCTGTTTACATATTTTTTGGTAAGATTTCTATCTGGCCATCGCCCGTTTCCAATTGATAAACGTCAAAACCTACTGAACTCGATTAGCTGTCAAAGTTCAGTAGGTTTTGACGTTTAACAATTGCTCTCTTACTTCCAGTGAGAGAGGAGTTAAACATCTCTTTATCTCTGATGTTACTGTTGATAGTCATAACTTCGAAGTCGTAGATAATTTCGTCTATTTTGCAACCAGAATAAACACCAACAACAATGTCAGCCTCGAAATCCAACGTGGAATAACTCTTGCCAATAGGTGCTACTTTAGACTGAGTAGGAAATTGAGAAGTAAAGTCCTTTCTCAGCAAACAAAGACCAAACTCCATAAGTCACTCATTATTTTCGTCCTGCTACATGGTTCTGAGGCATGGACGACGACAACATCTGGTGAGTCGACACTACAAGATTTCGAGAGAAAAGTTCTGCGGAAGATTCATCGATCTTTGCGCATTAGCAACGCCGAATATCTCATTCGATGGAACGATGAGCTGTTTGCGATATACGACGACATTGACATAGTTCAGCGAAATAAGAGACAGCGGCTACGCTGGCTAGGTCATGTCGTCCGAATGGACGAAAACACTCCAGCTCTGTAAGTACTCGATGCAATGCACAGTGGGGAAAGCAGAGGAAGTCCTTCACTCCGTTGGAAAGACATACACTTGGAATCTCCAATTGGTGTAAAACAGTGAAAAGAAAGAATGACAGGTGCGGTGTTGTAAAATCGGCTGTCTCTAAGCCGATAAAGAAAAAGAAGAATTTGAATAGAATTCATACGCCATTGAAACAGTTTCAAACAACTTTAAGAACAAATGCTAGTTTTCTTTATTGTAAACTGACCGATTTCTTATGTATGTTTGGTAAACTATAAAAATCTCTATTATCTATAAAGCATAAATTCTTCATGTCTCTGATAAAATCAGCGTTTAGACAATGCTATCGAACGTCAAGAATTAAAATGTCAAAAGTCCATACGTCTTAACATGAAAGATAGTGCTGCATACCGTACTTACATGGTTCATGTTAGACTATATAAGGCGTTTGCCAATTCTTCACCGACATCAGTCAAGTTTTGAAAATGTTTCGGTTAGTAGCCTTATTCGCACTCGTTAGCCTGGCCTGTGGTGCCGCTATGCCCGATGACTTGGATGGGCGCATTGTTAATGGTGTAGACACCACCATTGCTCAGCACCCTTATCAGGTGTCATTGCAAACTGCTAGCGGTTCACACTTCTGCGGTGGCAGCATTATCAATGAGGACACCATCGTCACCGCCGCTCATTGCTTGCAATCCTACTCAGCTAGCCAAATACGCGTTCGTTTGGGCTCAACCAATTACAAGACCGGCGGTGAATTGGTTGCCGTAAGCTCATTCACCTTTCCATCCAGGATACAACAGCAAAACTATGGTCAATGATGTTGGTATCGTGCGTTTGGCTACACCAGTGGCTGAATCGGCGAACATCCGTTACATTAAATTGGCGCAGGCCACACCAGCAACCGGAACCCCAGCTGTGGTCACTGGTTGGGGCACTAAATGCTACCTTACCTGCTTGACTTTGCCGACAACATTGCAAGAGGTCTCCGTGGATATTGTGGATCAACTTGATTGCGCCTCTAGCCAGTACAAATATGGTTCATCAATTATGGACACCATGGTCTGTGCTTATGCTGTGGACAAGGATGCTTGCCAAGGTGATTCCGGTGGTCCACTGGTTGCTAACAATGAATTGGTCGGTGTGGTGTCTTGGGGTAATGGTTGCGCCAGATCGGGATATCCTGGTGTATATTCTGATGTGGCTTCACTCTATTCATGGATTGTGGCAGCTACTGCTTAACTTGAAATATTTTCAAAGAAATAACATTAAATAAAAAAGAATTTCCGTCATAAAGTTTGTGCAAGT
Organism: Bactrocera correcta; assembly: GCA_027475135.1. NCBI lineage: Eukaryota > Metazoa > Arthropoda > Insecta > Diptera > Tephritidae > Bactrocera > Bactrocera correcta. The sequence goes on from CM050325.1 coordinate 155,469,005, forward strand.
TTTGTTTACGATTGTTCACGATTTATAGTGGTATTATGGTAGGTCTATCTGCAGTTTTCGAGTATATTTAAAGCTTTATTCACACATACACATGTAGAGCTTTTTTAATCAATTTCCAAACTGATTAAATTCGATTGTATTATTTGCCTTAGGATTCCATAAAGCTTCATTGAGAGTACGAGGGTTCTTTTGAAGGTCTGTATAATTTGTGTATTTCTGTATATTTTCTGGCTTGTTTTGTATAAAATAGTTTGTTAGTTTCGAAAATATTTGTATTTGTTCGAATCAATTCACCTGCATTAGACTATTAAGAATATTCGATGGAATTATTTTGGATGTATTTATGTTTCCTCACATTCCGACAACATTTAAATGGGACGATTTTACTGATTTGCTTACCTTACTGGCACAGCTTTATACTAATCAATGTACTGTTGCTTTGTATATAGTATGAAAATACCTTATTAAATGCTATTTGATTTCTGACCTGTATTAACTCCGTTTATTTACAACTTCTAACCATCGCATGAACGTACTGATAATACAGACATTTTTAGACTTTACAATGTAGAGTATTATCTGTTGTACCATCAAAATCGGACACTATAAATATTGACCCTCACAAGTAACCTGAGTTTAGTAAAGCCAAACCATGTTACGCTTCATCTTTCTTTGTGCATTCTTCAGCACTGCATTCGGTGCGTACATGTCAACCGAACTAGCTGGACGTATTGTTGGTGGAGTCGCCACTACAATCGAAGAGCATCCTTACCAAGTTTCACTCTCTACGAAGTTGGGCGGCCATTTTTGTGGCGGTAGCTTGATAGCGGCCGATATTGTCGTCACTGCCGCACATTGCTTGCAGAGCTTTAAAGCCACCAGTATACGTATACGCGCCGGTTCGACCAACAATAAACGAGGTGGTCAAGTTATAAATGTTGCGGCTGCTAAATATCATCCAGCTTATAATCCCAGTACAATTGAAAATGATGTGGGCATACTGAAACTAGCGACGCCAATACAGGAATCCGAGAGTGTTGGTTTTATAGAGTTGGCTGAGACGACACCGCCTACCGGCACGCCAGCTGTGGTAACGGGTTGGGGTACAAAGTGTTATAGCTTCTGCTTGATACCGCCCACCACTTTGCAAGCCGTCGAGCTGAATATTGTACAGCGTGAAGATTGCGCATCCAGCGCCTACAAGTATGGTGACCTGATCAAGGAGAGTATGGTATGTGCCTATGCACTGAAGAAGGACTCATGCCAGGGCGATTCGGGTGGTCCCTTAGTTTCTGGTGGTAAGCTTGTTGGTATTGTATCCTGGGGTTATGCGTGCGCCAAAAAAGGTTATCCTGGTGTTTATAGCGACGTTGCTACACTTCGTAGTTGGATTTTGAATGCAATTACTGAAATTTGAGAACATTTTAAGGAAGCGATCAAGCATTAATCGGAATAAAACACATTTTCAACAACGTCTGGTTTTGATTTTGTTGATTGAGTGATTTTATTGTTAATGTTTTTATTTCTTGCCATAAATTTGATATCAGTGCTTCTGGGATTAACTGTTCATATATTTCTTTGAGCAGATTTTATTATAATTTATGGTTACATAAGTAGACTGTGATTAACGTCATAGATTTGTATATAAATGTACTCGAGTGATTAGTGTGTTTGGTAATTTTTTCTTTCTCTTACCCAACACTATTATTCGTTATAAAAATGTTTCATATACTCGTACTGCTAGTCAAACAGTTTACTTGGAGCCTTCTTCGTCATGCAACGGTTTTTAGTGTTTGGGGTTCTCATTAGCACGGGCTTGTGTTCTTTCGTTTCTGATAAATTCAGTGGACGTATTGTTGGTGGTGAGGACACCACTATTGAGCAGCATCCATACCAAATTTCAATATGGCTGGTTGAAGAACAAGTGCATTTCTGCGGTGGCAGTCTTATCAGTGAGAACTTTGTGCTCTCAGCCACTCACTGTCTACTCGGCTTTGAACCATTCGAATTGCGTATCCGCTTAGGTTCGACGAACTCTACTAATGGCGGTCTCTTAGTCGAAGTAGCCGCTATAAAGACACACTCTGGTTTTAGCGGTATTACCGCAATGAATGATATTGGTTTATTGAAGTTGGCAAAACCTGTGGCACAAACGAATAGCATTCGCTATATCGAACTCGCCGATGCGGTACCAGCAACCGGCACACCCGCTGTAGTCTCCGGTTGGGGTATCAAGTGTAGCTTGTGCTTTAGAACGCCAGTTATTTTGCAAGCGGTAGATGTCAATATTGTACAACGTGAAGATTGTGCCTCAAGTACTTATAAATATGGCGATCAAATCCGAGAATCTATGGTTTGTGCTTACGCATTGAAGAAGGATGCCTGCACTGGTGATTCGGGTGGTCCGTTGGTGGCTGAAGGCAAGTTGGTTGGTGTTGTTTCGTGGGCAGAAGGCTGTGCCAAAAAAGATTATCCTGGTGTATATGCCAGTGTACCAGAATTACGTCAGTGGATATCTAGCGCTTTAGCGGAGTTATCGAGTGAGGAGGCGCTGAGAGTTTCTTATTTGTAAATTATTGTGTAATTTAATTTGTGTTATGAAAGTTAAAAAATCACATTAAAACGGCATGAGAAAACTAATAAAGGATAAAGCCTATTATTTCAAGGAAATGATTCCAAGATTGTTTTCTCTATGAGTAGTGCGGCAATGACGGGTAGGTCCCTGTGGTCTAGCACTGAAGCCAAAACCGATACACACCTATTTTAGGAGTAAGGAATAATAAGTGATTGCTAATAATTTTTTAGGGTTTAAATGAAATGCGCCACCCTATTCATGCTCTCTATATAATATATGTAAAGCTTTATCTAAACCTCCAAGTCATTTTATTGCTTGATTGTGTACACGGTATACTACTGTTTATTAATTTATTTTGGACTCAAATTTATTGCGTTAATTGATCGAAGGGTAATCCGCCGCCTTTACAATGAATTGGCATAGCTACCTAAATAAGCAAAAGATATACTGTAAATAGTGTAAGGAGACAGCATTTATATACCCAATTAACTATCGATTACTTATTTACTCAGAAAAATATACATTATATTTGAGTCACGTGTTTATATAAAATTTTCGACTGCAATGTTGTATTATAAAAAATTTTGCTTACCGATTAAGTAGCCGCTTAGAGTCGGTAATATACAGGGTTTGTCCGGAAAATAATAGACTGAGAGGCTCCTTCTGTGTGATGCAGCGCTACCAGCGTGATTTCCATGAATTGAAGGCGTAACGGAAGGCATTCTCCGGAATAGCCTTGAGAGCCGAGGTGTATGCAGCTTGTGTCAAAATGCTCGGAAGATTGCATCTTTGTCGCGTGTCTCATCATGACTCGTGACCTGTGATTATGTTATTAAAAAAGTCGTGATCCCTTTCACAGACGTTCAAATTTCTTGGTACACTTCCACTCGCCGCAATTTCTGGTCGTCAGTGAGCATTTTTGGAACCATCTTCGCACACATCTTACGCATGTTCAAGTGTTCCGTCACAATGTCATGAACCACAGATTTTAATAAATTTAACACCTGGGCAATTAAGCGAATACTTAGTCGACGGTCTGAGTTCAAAACTTTGCGCACACCATTCACATTGTCGGTGTTTGTCGAAGTCGCAGGTCTCCCAACACGGTTTTCATCAGCGACCTCTTTCCGGCTCTTTAAAAAGGTCTGGTGCCACCGAAACACACCACTTCTTGCTAAAAAAACATACAGGTAAGCCTGCTTGATCATATCAAGAATTCAAGATCAATTTCAAGATCAAGATTTACCGAATTTCACACGCTATATTTCCGGCATGCACCACTCAAAGAAACATGTCGCACGTAAATGTTTGTCCTGACTCTCCAGGTGCTCGGAGACAACTGACCAGCCGCTCGTTTGTTAGCTAGGAACGCCATCCCAAGTACAGTCGCAGCGGAATCAGTCCTATTACTTTCCGGACAAACCTTGTACCATAATAAAGTTAACGTAATAATAAATAATGCGGTTCGGATCATGAGCTAAGGCCGATATTATCAAATTCTTGCGAATCACTGAGCATACATATATTTTATACGCGAAATAGGTCTCGAAGTTATGACTACTATAAAGAGTGTCATAAACCACATACAAATACATTTCGCTAAAAGCCATATATTACTTTGCAAAAATAAACCAAAAATAGCTTCGAAATCCACAAATTGCCACACGTGAACCATAATTTAGTATTCACGAAGTGCTCGTTGCAGGCATAGCAGACATATTTAAAAATTTGGACTAACAATGTCACCTACGAGTATATCACTAATATTCACTGCTTTCCTACTCTTGGGTTTTGGCGCAGCATATGACAACATACGTCTTCAGCTAAATCAAAACCGCATCATAGGCGGCGACGATGTATCGATCGTGCATTATGCTCATCAGGTCTCACTGCGCCGTAAGACCTGCCAGGAATGCGCCTATTTGCATCTGTGCGGCGGCAACATACTCAATGAGGACACTATACTGACAGCTGCGCATTGTGTGATCGATCGTGATATTCGCAATTTCAGCGTAGTCGCTGGCACCGGCCAACGCACCGGTAGTGATGGCACTGTTGTGTTAATAGAAAAAATTGTCACACACGAACGTTACAATGCCTCCATAACGGATTATGATGTTGCTTTACTTTTCCTTGCTACACCGTTGACATTGGATGGGGTGTTTACGGCAGCGGTACCATTGGTACAGAGCACGCCAGAGATTGGTGCAAAGGCCACCATCACTGGTTGGGGTACGCTCTCTGAAGGTGGCGTGGCTGCGCTGCAATTGCAGGCTGTTAATGTGTTCGTGCTAGATCGCGCGCAATGCAGCGCATCGTATGGCGATCGCTTCACAGCTGCTATGTTGTGCGCCGCTGCGAAGGACGGTGGTAAGGATGCTTGCCAAATGGATGCGGGTGGTCCATTATTGGTGGATAATCAGTTGGCCGGCATAATTTCGTGGGCCATTGGCTGTGCACGTCCCGAAAGCCCAGGTGTTTACGTAAATGTGTCGCATGTGCGTCAGTGGATCGAGCTAACTGTGGCTGCTAACTCGTTGTAAAGGGTGATTTTTTAAGAGCTTGATAACTTTTTTAAAAAAAAAAACGCATAAAATTTGCAAAATCTCATCGGTTCTTTATTTGAAACGTTAGATTGGTTCATGACATTTACTTTTTGAAGATAATTTCATTTAAATGTTGACCGCGGCTGCGTCTTAGGTGGTCCATTCGGAAAGTCCAATTTTGGGCAACTTTTTCGAGCATTTCGGCCGGAATAGCCCGAATTTCTTCGGAAATGTTGTCTTCCAAAGCTGGAATAGTTGCTGGCTTATTTCTGTAGACTTTAGACTTGACGTAGCCCCACAAAAAATAGTCTAAAGGCGTTAAATCGCATGATCTTGGTGGCCAACTTACGGGTCCATTTCTTGAGATGAATTGTTGTCCGAAGTTTTCCCTCAAAATGGCCATAGAATCGCGAGCTGTGTGGCATGTAGCGCCATCTTGTTGAAACCACATGTCAACCAAGTTCAGTTCTTCCATTTTTGGCAACAAAAAGTTTGTTAGCATCGAACGATAGCGATCGCCATTCACCGTAACGTTGCGTCCAACAGCATCTTTGAAAAAATACGGTCCAATGATTCCACCAGCGTACAAACCACACCAAACAGTGCATTTTTCGGGATGCATGGGCAGTTCTTGAACGGCTTCTGGTTGCTCTTCACCCCAAATGCGGCAATTTTGCTTATTTACGTAGCCATTCAACCAGAAATGAGCCTCATCGCTCATCGGACACGGACGCGAAACACATTTCGAACCGAACACTGATTTTGGTAATAAAATTCAATGATTTGCAAGCGTTGCTCGTTAGTAAGTCTATTCATGATGAAATGTCAAAGCATACTGAGCATCTTTCTCTTTGACACCATGTCTGAAATCCCACGTAATCTGTCAAATACTAATGCATGAAAATCCTAACCTCAAAAAAATCACCCGTTATAACTTTTATTATGTGTTGCTGTAATGGTAGCGTGATAAAAGAATTTTAAATAAAGTTTTTGTTGCTTTTCTATTAGTATTTAATAAAATGTAAATTGTTCGGCATGTCTAGTGGAAAAATAGATAGAACTTGCTCAAAACGCAGCTGTCTTTGAATAGGACGCTATTTGTGTTTCTATATTATATGTGGCAGTGTTTGTCGTAGCGCGACCGATGTGTAGGATTTTTTCAAAACGACGCTATAAAAGTAGACGGATATAGACAGAAAACGACGAAATATTTTTACCGCTCTTTTGACATTTCTCTTCAGTAAGCTTTGTCATTCTATCATAAAAAAATATACGATCCAACAATGAGTCGAAATTATTAAAAATTCGGAGTCAATGGTCTCTACTTTAAGAGTGCTACATCCAATTTATGGTCTTCTTAATCGTCCTGTCAGAACAACAATTAAGCGTTTAGTGAAAAAATTTGAATCCACAATAGAAAATTTTCCCGTGCCAGTGAGATAAAGAAGTGTCAGTAGTGTTGGGAATATTGCCGCCGCTAGCACAAATCAGTCTTTCACAGTCTCACGATGGGAATTTCTGTGAGGTCGTTGTGGTGAATTTTTCGAAAAGGTCTTGGCCTACATCCTTACTAAATCAAATTGGTCCAAGAACTGAAGCCGCTTGACCACTTGAATCGTCGTACGCTCGTGAATTGTGCAATAACTTGAAAATGATCCGGGTTTCATCGAAAATTTATCTTCAGCGATGAGGCTAATTTCTGGCTGGATAGCTTCGTCTATAAACAAAGTATAAGTACTCCATAAGTCACATTACATCCAAAAAAAAAAAATACGTTTTAGTGCGGTTTATGAGATGGTGGCGTCTTTGGACTGTACTTCTTCCGTGATGATCCAAACCGACATGTTACTGTGAAAGGGATTTGCTACCACTCAGTGATAACCGAATATTTTTGGCCCGAATTGGATGATATGGACTTGGACAATATGTGATTCCAACAAGACGGCGCCACAAGCCACACAGCGAATCAATCGATTTATTGAAAACCAAGTTTGGTGACCGTGTTATCTCCGGAAATGGCACAGTCAATTGGCCGGTTCGGTCGTGCGATTGACGCCGTTAGACTATTTCCTGTGGGGCCATGTCAAGTCTATATTGTATAATAGATAAACAAATTTAAGAAGAACAACTACAAGTATCGGAGTTATATTGCTATATGGCAATGTTTTGGACCAAATTGTCGGGATCTTCTTTGTTATTCACATTCAGAATCCATGTTCTCTTCCATCTTGGTATTCAATTTGATTTTTCTTCAATTCATTCAAGATCGTCATGGACTTAAAAATGTTTCAAACGAAAGTGCGTTATATTTTTTAACTAACGCTATATGCCATACAACAAATTCTTAATTGAAGTCAGCAGAATATTTTATGCGTCAACATAAAATTGTTCCCGACAACTGTTCAAATAAAGTACCTAACCGAAAGATAGAATATCGTTGCGTTAACCTAAATGTTTATTTTTGGCAACCAAATTAAAAATTAGCTTTGAAGTTTCAGTATCCTAAGCACAATTCGTTTAGGCCGACTTTCCCTTAAATATAGTGTGAGTATTTATTATTTTTCATAATTTCCATAAAATCGGTGTGTAGTTTCGATTTTTGAGATCGCGTCGAGCTAGTTTCTATTTTGAAGTCAACGACTCTTGTTGGACATTGGATTTTACTGATATTTAGTTAACTGAAATCAGATTGACAGCGCTTTGCGTTATGGAAGAGGGAATTGAAAAGCATATACTCCAACAGGCGAAACTAGTAAATCGAAAGATTCAAAGCGAATTGTGGGAGTCGAAAATTTCCTCTTACGTTTTATTGATCTTCATAAAATCACATGGATCTAACGTTAGCTGTCAGAGCTAGTAGTTGAACCATCGCCTACAGCTCGACTTTATGGCACTAAAAATCATCAGCGAATACTGCAAACCTACGTAGGGTATATTTATTTATTTGGTTAGTAAACATTTTGCCACCTGTTTAACTTATGAATAATATCCGCTGTTAGGATAAGTAAATAATATTTGAAAGAGCTTTTTCTATAAATATTATAACAGCAGCAACAGTTTTGGGTACATTTTCCGTATAACGGTTCGACGAAAAGGGTCTAATTTCTCTAGTAAAAATGTTTAAAATCTTCACCTGTCGTGTTGTAGCACTTTTGGTCGCGTACCAAATCAGCGTTTCACATGCCATAGGAGTTATTGGCGGTGTAAAGACAACTATTACGGATCATCCATATGTGGTTTCTCTGCAATTGGCCAACGGCACACATGTTTGTGGTGGTGCTCTAATCAAGAAGAATATTGTCGTCACAGCTGCACAATGCTTCGTTTTTCAGGATCCCGCCCAGCTTTACGTACGTCTTGGCACGGACAGTTACGCTGCTGATGGCGAACTCATATCAATTAGTTCTTATATAATCAATGAGAATTTTGACTTTACCACCATGGACAGTGATGTGGCGGTATTGAAGTTGGCGAAAAATGTAGCGAAATCATCAGCGAAGCGTGAAATAAAAGTGGCTGGAGAAAAACCGAAGACAGACAGAAGTGGTGTGGTTACCGGCTGGAGTCAAAGTCGACAATTGGAAGATGTGACCGTGCGCATAATTAATGCAAAGAAATGCAGATCCGGCGAATATGTGTACAATAAAGATGACATAACGGATAACATGTTTTGCGCTCAGGCCTATAATAGGAATGTCTGCGATGGTGAACCGGGTAGTCCTTTGGTGTATAAGAAGAAATTGATCGGTTTGGTATCCTGGGGTTATGGTTGTGGCAATGTAGGCAATCCAGCCGTATACACAAATGTAAATAAGCTACGGAAATGGATCAAGAAGACGATAAAAAAGTTGTAGGTTGCGATTTTTCCTGAATAAAGTGGATTAAAAAAATCATTCAAAATTACAATAAATGCGAAAACGTTATGTAAATGGAATTAAAAAAGTAATGTTGTTGATAATAAAATTAACTTAGTAAATAGAGCGATATCCATACATACATATGTACGTAGTATATGATTCAAAAATAATAATAATAATAAAAACATAAAAATGTACTGAGTTTATTTTATCGAAAAACTCCGCACGAACTATTGAAACATTTGTATAATTCGATATCTGATTTGTACCGTTAAAGGTTTTGGGGTTTATTTTTCCACAAATCTCTGAACGAGTTATTGAAAAATTTTATAATTTCATACCTGATTCTTACCGTAAAAGTTTGTGCGTTTATTTTCAAACAAATCTGTGAACGAGCTGTCGAAATTTTTTTTATTTGATACCTGATTTGTCCGTAAAAATTTCTGTGTTTATTTTTCCAAAATCTGAACGAGTTATTGAAAAATTTTATAATTTCATACCTGATTTGTACCGAATTTTTTTGTGATTATTTTATCCATAAATATTTAAACGAGTTATTGAAAACTTGTATAATTTGATATCCAAATTGCACCCTAAAAAATTATTACTTTTATTTTTTCTATAAATTTCTAAAGGAGTTAATGACTTTTTTTTATTTGATACATGTTTTGTGCCGAAAAATGTATTGCGTTTATTTTTGCATATATCTCTGAACGAGTTATTGAAAACTTTTATAATTTTTATCTGATCTTGTATAGAATTTGTACCTGATTTGTACCGTAAAATTTATTGTGTTTTTTTCCATAAATCTCTGAATATTTTTTAGAAAATTGTATAATTTGATACCTGATTAGTATCGTATTTGTATCTAATTTGAACCGTAAAACTTATTTCGTTTATTTTTTCTATAAATCAATGTTTGAGCTATATGAAAACTTTTACAATTTGGCACCTGTACCGAATCTCAAATTTAATTAACGCTACCCTTGTGAACTCTCAAACAATAGCGAACTCTCTATATACACATTTGTATGTACATACATATATATGAATGGGTACAAATTTTCCTAAATCGAATTTGTATCAAATCGATATTGAAATAAAATAGCGTTTCTCAGAATGTTAGATATAAAACCCCCCAAAAATACCGAGTTTCTACCGAATGTTATATTATAAACCCCTTGCCTGTCAATGTGTGCTATCAAAAAATGACAGTTAGTAATACCTGCGATTCATATACAAGTACATACAAATATACTCAATTGTTGATGAACACATATGTACATACATATGTATATGTATATGTATGTATACGAATATTTTTGACGAAATTGTTGTGATTTGCAGAGTGCTGGTATCTAGAATATACATGATCTTAATTTTTCCACCCATTTTATTATTTATGGCATGAAAGCGGCAAAGCTATGAAAACAGCATGAAAGTTAATTCCTTTAATAATGGATTTAATGCTAAAAATGTACAACTAAATGTTCTAATAGAAATTAGCTCATTTTTTTCTTAGACAGCCATACTATTAGGTACCTATACATACATATTTTGATATCGATATTTAACAATGAGCTAAGCATACTTTTAGGAAGTTTCTTGAACAATTCTATTATCTACCATATTATCTGGCAGAGACAATGAAACACTTGTTATTAAAATCGCAACAAGTAGAAATAGTTTCAATATCAGTAGTTTGCACTGGAATCATTCAGGAAGAAAGATGTGACATTGAACAATATTAAAAAGTTACTCATACGCACTACCCTCATATCAATGACTGTAGTATGAAATTTCGGCAAGCCACAACTATGGCCGACTTTGTCATTTAGCGAATATACGGATTCCTGAACTTTTGAATAACTTTATGTTATATATTAGGTTGTCAAAAAAGTCTTGCGGTATTTTCGCTAGTTGGCGCTGAGAGCGCGTAGTTCTAGTTTACAATAAAATTTGTGCAGCTTATGGACCCGATACAGTTTCCATTTCCACCGCACAACGATGGTTTCAACGTTTTCGTTCTGGTGTAGAGGTGGTATAAAACCACTGAATTGGTCGAAAGAGACCGGTATAGTAGTCATCAAACCGTTATAAACCATTTAAAGAAGCTTGGAGTCACTAAGAAGCTCGATGTATGGGTGCCACACGAATTGATTCAATAAAAATACCGCAAGACATTTCTGACAACCCATTATTAATTATTGTGAGCTGTAACGCCAACTTCGGTTGCACCGAAGCTACATACATATAGTATACTCTTTACAAATACCAAATATTCCTTACAAGGACTTGATTTTGATCGGTTAGTTTGCATGGTATGTATTTCATAAGTTGCTCGATCTGAAAAATTTCTTCAGAGATAACATCATTGCATTAGATAATAATCCCTGCCAAATTTCTAAAAAAACCTCGTCAAATGAAAAAGCTTTCCATACACGCACTTGTTTTAAATTGTTCAGAAAAGAACGTGCTCATAAATTTCGAGATCTCAAAAACTGAGAGAATAGTAAGCATATATACAGACGAACTCGCGGACCTGGCTTAATCGCTGATAAAAGTTTTACGCTGATGGAATAATGTCTCTAGCGGAAAAATTTAAAAAGCGGTCGATCCTAAATATAAAAAAAATAAGTTGAAGTTTGATTAGAAATACGAAAAGACTTTTTCGACTACCCAATATATCTTAAAGGGTCTCCATCGTTTCCTTGCAGGTATTACAAACTTCTTGGCAAACTTATATAACATTATTCAGGGTATAAAAAAAATTATACTACAAAATAAATTTGAGCACAACCCTAAAGCTCCATGAAAACTAAAAAGTATAGAAAAATAAACACAGTGCTTACTTTTTAATCTTAATTACTTTGCCAATTCAGGTTGAATAGTGACATAACTAACGCTTTAAGTTACTATACATATATACAGATGTATACAAATTGTATTAACTGCAAGCGCAAATGTTTACTAATGAAACGAAAATTTATTTTTAGACATAATGCAGACAAAATGTAAATAAAATAACTGTTAAAGAACATGAGTGACAGCTGATTCCAAGCACATATGCCAATAACAACGGTTAATACACTTCCTGGCGAAAAGTCAAAAAAGACATATTGATATATAGAAAACCTTATGTATTACGAAAACCGGTTAAAACCTGCAGTGGTTAATATGTTATAGTGAAGTTGGTCCACTTTTTGCAATTAGATTAAAATAAACAATTATATAACAATTATATACAAAATATACAATACTTAGAAGCGTGCTGAACTTTTTTGAGAGTATATAAGGGCAAGAAAAAATGAATAGTTTATAGTTGAAATTTCGACACCAAAGAAATTAAGAACTAATCGCTGAGCTCCATTAAGAGAACTGCAGTTCATATAAAGATGGCCAAGTTACACATTACTAGTTTCTTTCTGGTGATCGCTGCCTGCGTTTCTAACATCAACGCTGATGGAGCTGTCGGTGGTGTAGCCACCACAGTTTCAGCACATCCCTATGTTGTCTCGCTACAGACTACCGACGGCTCAAAAGTGTGTGGTGGTGTCTTAATTGATACAAAGACCGTTGTCACTGGAGCACAGTGCTTGAGTTTCTACGACGTGTCACAACTGGTGGTCGGTGTTAGCAATGGCGCTAAAGTCGTAAAAATTGCCAGCAGCACCTTCAATTCAGGTTTTGATTTCACCACCATGGAGAATGATGTGGCCCTCGTGAAATTGGCTGAAGCAGTGAGCGTTGGTACCATCGCAGTGGCCACCAAACAGCCAACAAATGGAATTAGTGGTGTGGTGACCACCTGGGACGCCAGCAACAACTTGGTAGATATTGCGGAGACTGTCATTGGCACCTCGGAATGTGGTTCAGGCGACTACAGCTACAGTGAAGATGAAATCTTATCCACAATGTTGTGCGGACTTGCGACTAATGCCAATGCTTGTGGCGCTTTACCCGGAAGTCCTTTGATTGCAAACAGTCAATTGGTTGGTTTGGTTTCCTGGGGCTATGGTTGTGGCAACAAGGGCAACCCAGCTGTTTTCACTGATGTTGCATCTTTAGCATCGTGGATAAAGTCAACTGCAAAGGCTTTGTAAATGGTGCATTTTTTGCATATTAAAATTTAAATAAATTGAGGTTATATATAAAATGAAACGTTTTTATTATTCTCGAATCATGATTGTTTACTTTCCAAAAAATTGTAATTAGATGTCATGGAGCACCCTTATTACCCATAAAAGATCAGTTGGAGACCGATTAATCATTTCAGAAAATATTGGTTCAGTATGCCAACAATTGGAAGGTTGGATTTTGTCCAATTTGAAACCCTTCAAATCCTGTTTCAGAAAAATATTCTTTGGGAAAACAAATATATGCATATATATTTATATAACACATACACTGATCGACATATACGATATGTATATAACACATGGTATGTTGGGGGTTGCATCGACCCGATACTAATAAAATGTACCCTGTGAACCCTGTGAACACCAATTATTTGGTGTAAAGTCAACCGGATGTTCAAAAATCCTGATTTTTTGTCGGTATAATAATACAAGGGATTGTACTTGAGGTTTAATTTTTAATATATTCATGCAAATAAATTTCTTTGGAAAGAATAACGAATTTAAGGCTGTTTTCTAAATGTCTGGTTACCAGCCTTTCAGAACCAGATAATAAAGTTATCCGCTTAATAGATTGTACTTAATAACCATCAAAAAATTGTGGGACCTGCCAATGTGCGTGGTTAATGGAGATACCCGCTTAATAGAGCGTCCATTTAATAAAGCTTTGGCTATATATTTTATTTATGAATTGTTTTTAGTATTCTATCTTCTAAGTAGGTTCCAACTAGACACAGTGTGCTAAATTTTACTAAAATCGGTTCAGTAGTTTAGGAGTTCATCGCGGACAAACAGCTTTTTCATATAAAGATAGATCAGAGACTCACTTACTTTCATTACTATATTTTGCTTCGTTTTTAAGATGTACTATATACAGTTACGGACAATAAAATAGAATCAAATGTGTTGCTTTGAAACAATGGCATAATTTTTTTGAAATTTTTCATCTATGTAGTAACTTTTCTGCATAATAACAAATACAATAATATGTACTTTTAAAAAAGAGAAAAATATAGGATTGTCGAGTTTCATAGTTAACTCTAATTTAAGCAAGAAAAAACGTTAACTTCGGTTGCACCGATGCTAAATACCCTTCACAGGTGCATTTCTGTTAGTAACTATGTGTTCAGTTTGTATGGAAGCTATATGCTATAGTAACCCGTTCTGAACAAGTTATGTAGAGATTATATTCTTTCCTTAAAAAATAATCTACGATTATACCAAATTTCGTGAATATACCTTGTCAAATGTGAAAGTTGTCCATACAAGAACTTGATTCCGATCGTTCAGTTTGTATGGCAATTATATGCTGACATTACATTATTTCTATGAACAATAACTCATACCAAATTTCGGGAAGATATATCGTCAAATGTGAAAGTTTTCCATACAAGAACTTGATTCCGATCGTTCAGCTTGTATGGCAGCTATATGCTATAGTTAACTGATCTGAACAATTTCTTCGGAGATTATATTGTTGCCTTAAGGACTAATCCAAATTTCGTGAAGATAGCACATTAAATACGATAGTTTTCCATACAAGCCCTTGACTCCGATTGCTCAGTTTGTATGGTAGCTATATGCTATAGTTAACCGATCTGAACAATTTCTTCGGAGATTACATTTTGCCCTAAAAAATTATACCAAATTTGGTGAAGAAACATTGTCAAATGTGAAAGTTTTCCATATAAGAACTTGATTCCGATCGTTCAGTTTATATGGCAGCTATATGTTATAGTGGTCCGATATCGGCCGTTCCGACAAATGAGCAGCTTCTTGAAGAGAAAATGACGTTTGCAAAATTTCAAAAGGATATCTTAAAAACTGAGGGACTAGTTCGTATATATACAGACAGACGGACAGACAGACGGACATGGCTAAATCGACTCAGCTCAACATACTGATCATTTATATATATACTTTATAGGGTCTCCGACGCTTCCTTCTGGGTGTTACAAACATCGCGACAAACTTAATATACCCTGTTCAGGGTATAAAAAGTGTAAATAGCGTGCCTCGCGCTTAGTAACAAAATAATAGAATCAATAGCGAAATAGTTTCATAATTGAAAAATGTTGCATTCAAGAAGCGTAAAAGGTAGTTATGTTAACTTAATTAGATCTGTGGAATGAATAATTGTATCAATTATGAATTTATTAAAAAAAATTGGTCGAGCAAAATATTGTTTAGAGGAGGAAATATTGTGCGTCCAAACAGTAAGAAGGACTACTTGTATGAGAAAAATTTTTTTGGCACATGGTCCCTAAAGGTGCCAATGCTGAGAAAACGGCATAGATGCAATCGTATTTAGTTTGCAAAACGACACATTAATTAGGGCGGAGCTGAAAATTAAGGCAAAATGGTTCGACATTTTATGGTCTCAAAACCAAATTAATATGATAGGAAATGATATTTTCGCGTGAGTCTGACGTCCAAAAAACAAAGAAATGTGCGGCCGCTACACGACTAGGTCCTTCAGATGCCGTGGCGGCAATATAATGGTTTAGTATTGTTTCTCATTGTGTTCCGGGGCCTAAATTTTGAATACAAAAAAACATGGACCGCCACATATCCGTTAAGGTTTTAGATAAGGTCATACTACCAAATGCTGAATGGAACTCGCCTTACATTTTGACAAATTCAACAAGAGAGCGACCCGAAACATACGTTGGGTCTTGCAAAAAATGGGTTTCAGATCATGGTGCTAGTGTTAAGGCTTGGCCAGAGTAATCAGCAGATCTGAATCTTATCAAAAACTTACGGAAAATTGTTAAGGAAAATATTACACCTCTTAAACCGAAAAATAAGGCAGAATTCTGAGAGAAGGTACAAAGGTCTGGTATTCTGTTCCATAGAACACTTTCGGTTGCCTAATTAGGTCTATGCCTACAAGATGTGCATCGGTATTAGACGATTAAGAATACACTACAATGTGCCACTAATTTTTCTGTTAGTTCCCCTAAAAAAATATTTTTTTTAATGTAAAAGATTTTGATTCTATTTTTTTGTCCATCGAATTTTTAAAATATATGCTTTACCTTAGTTTTTGTAACATTTATGAATTGTTTTTTCCAATATTTTTTTCTGCTACCAGTAGCACTTGATATGAAATACATAATAAAAATATGACTTAGTTCAATTTAAATCAAATTCATAACTTTTTTGAGAACGGAAAATTAGTGCCATGGATGATTCTATTTTATTGTCCATAACTGTATTTTCAAATCAAGCAAAGAAGCCGAATTTAATATATGGGTATATGAGGGGAGAGAAAAAAAAGAGAAGAATAGAAGGACATTTATTAATAATGTGAAGTTTAGAACACGGTCTAGACCGATTTCACTCATATTGAAAGCTAAACCACAAAATTTTTAATCATATTTTTCCACCAGATCAATCAGAGTAACCAATTCAAAAAGCTTAAAGTTAGAAGGATATTCAGAAATCACTATATCCTTTGCACTGATGGCATTAACTTTTGGCCTTACTTGTTATATCAGAAAGTTCAATTAATTTTGCTAAGACATCTTATTGATCAATATATGTATACGGTATAAAGTCAACCGGAAAATTGAAAAGTATAGAAAAATAAACAAAACGCTAATTCTTATTTCTTACTATTAATTAATTTGCTAATTCAGTTGAATAGAAACTTCTTTGACAAAAATTGTTAATGTTTACTAATGAAACAATACCTTATTTTTAGACACAATGCAGACAAAAGTAAATAAAATAATTGTGACAGCTGTATATCAATAATAACGGTTATATAATATGAACAAGTATGGAAGGGCTAAGCTCGGGAGCAACCAAACATTTTATACCTTTGTAACTTGCAAGATTTTAAACCAGAGAAATACCTTATGGAGTAAAATTTTAACCAGACGATTGGAATCTAATCATGCTTTATATATGTATATACATACATATACGATATAAACTTACACACTGACCGACATATTCGGTGTGAGGTTTGTTAGAAAAACGAAAATCATTATATGTACATAGTATATGACAGGTGGGGTAGTATCGACCCGATTTTATCTATTAACTATGTACTATATCGACATATACTAAAAACCCTGGGTATCATTAATGCACCCTAAATACAATCACCAAACTTATGGAGTAAAGTCAACCAAATGTTCGAAAATTCTGATATTAAGGGGTCAGTAGGGTAATCTGGCCTGTTTTTTGACATTTTTTTCATAAGTATTTTTATTCTACAATAGAACTTTTTTCACATATCAATAAGTGGAGTGTATAAAAAAAAATTTTCGGAATTTTTTGATGACATCTGTCGGACAAATGGCTGGGTGAATAAGATGCGTTTTTTCACTGGCGGACACGATCTCTCATGTTTGGATCATCTGAAACACAAAAACCCAATTTATTCATAAAAAGTACGTGAATGGTTATCGTCCCTACTAGAATTATGAAAAAATTTTGATAAATAGAAAAGTAATTAACGTTTTATTTTTTAATTTTTTCTCATGTTTTTTTACATAAATTTTGTCGTGACATTGTCAATAAATTATAAAAATATTGGGACGATAGCCAGGCGTTTTGTGAACATTTAAAAAAAAAATTAAGCAAATCGGTTGAGTAGTTCGACCGGAATCATGTCCGCCAGCTTAAAAAAGTGTGTTTGAGAAAAACGCGTTTAAAGCTCCGAGCGCTCCTAACGTCGAACGGTATTATTATTTTTGGGCCTTTTTCGAAACTTGCCAATGGTAAAGTGGGTTTCTACAGTGATTGTAAGGGTATAAGGAAACAGAAAATGCAAAATTGAAAAAAGATTACCCTACTGACCCCTTAATTATTTGGGGCCTGGGTCAAGTTTTAACCCGATTTTATCTAATATTACCATTTTAGGCGCAAAGGTACAAAGTCTTTCATTTCCAATGAGATTACTCACATATTGGCCGATATATGCGGTATAAAGTCAACCGAAAGTTTGAAACTCTTTACATTAGGTATATGGGGGTTCAGGGAAGCATTACTACGATTCAGATCACTTTTGACAGAGACATACCATTATTAGAAAAAGTTCCCTCTGGATTTCGTTTTTTCATATATCACATACGTACATTGACCGATATTTTCGGTCAAAAGTCAATTATATATACTGGATTTCACATATTCGGTACCGAGGGCCTTGAACAGTTTTGGTTGCATTTTCGTTCATAAGGTAGCATATTCTTCGTGCAAAGCTTTTTAATTGCTTCTTAATTTGTGTACTGGAAACTGAACGAATCAAATGGAATTTAAAATTGTGCTATATGCGAAGTAGGTGTGGCTGTAGTCCGATTTCGCTCATTTTCGCATTGTGACGGACAGATAGACAGACAGTCACACGGATTTCAACTCTTCTCGTTATCCTGATCATTTAATTTACAACCATATATGTATTTATCTCGAATAGTTTTAGGTGCTACATACAACCGTTAGGCGAACAAAACTATTACACTCTGATAAATATGTTGTAAGAGTTTAAAAATAAAAAGTATATTTGCCATACGGCGACACGCGCAAAGTCGACGCAGACTTATTGATACAAAAAATTTGAGACAAAATTGTACTACAATTGTAGGTAATATGTTGTTGTGCAGTTGGCCTTCTTTTTGCAATTAGATTAAAATAATCAATTATATAATCCGATGTAGGCAAACATCTGTTTCTTTTTCACACTTCGGCAGACAAAATAAACAATGCTTAGAAACGCACAGTAGGTTTGTGAGAGTATAAAAGGGCATGAAAATATGAATAGTTCATAGTTGAGATTTCGACACCAAAGAAATTAAGAACTAACCGTTGAGCTCCTTTAAGAGAACTACAGTTTATATAACAATGGCCAAGTTATACATTTCTAGTATTTTGCTGGTGATCGCAGCCTGCGTTTCTAACATCAACGCTGATGGAGCTGTCGGTGGTGTAGCCACCAAAATTTCAGCACATCCCTATGTCGTCTCGCTACAGGGTACCGACGGCTCAAAAGTCTGTGGTGGTGTCTTAATTGATACAAAGACCGTTGTCACTGCAGCACAGTGCTTGAACTTCTACGACGTATCAAAACTGGTGGTCGGTGTCAGCAATGGCGCTAAAGTCGTAAAAATTGCCAGCAGCACCTTCAATATAGGTTTCGATTTCACCACCATGGAGAAAGATGTGGCCCTCGTAAAATTGGCTGAAGCAGTGAGCGTTGGTACCATCGCAGTGGCCACCAAGCAGCCAACAAATGGAATTAGTGGTGTGGTGACCACCTGGGACGCCAGCAACAACTTGGTAGATATTGCGGAGACTGTCATTAGCACCTCGAAATGTGGTTCAGGCGACTACAGCTACAGTGAAGATGAAATCTTATCTTCAATGTTGTGCGGACTTGCGACTAACGCAAATGCTTGTGGCGCTTTACCCGGAAGTCCTTTGATTGCAAACAAGAAATTGGTTGGTTTGGTTTCCTGGGGTTATGGTTGTGGCAACAAGGGCAACCCAGCTGTCTTCACTAATGTTCCAGCTTTAGCATCGTGGATCTCCAGCACGGCAAAGTCCTTGTAATATGGAGATACTTTTTTCCATATAAAATTTAATTAAATAAAATGAGGTTATATCTAAAATAAATTTTATTTATAATTCATCCTGACTATATAGGTAATGGGGCCAAAATATTCGGTACCTAGGGTCCTGAAGAGTTTTTATTTGATTTTGACAATTTTTGGTCACAAAGTTGCATACTCTAAAGGGATTATTCTTGCAAAGTTTATCACTTTATAGTAATTGATTTATGATTTGTACGCTGTGAAAGGAAAGAATCAGATGGGATTTAAAATTGAGTTATAAGAAGGCTTTGCCACGATCACCGTATCCTTGGCTCCAGTAAAGTTCGAAAGTTATCATGTTGGGTAAGCACAATGTATATGGGCTAGAGGAAGCATTAACCCGATTTTACCCATTTTTACCACATGATCACATTATTATCGGACTGAACCAAATTTTCGTAAAAAATCAGTTATATGCACAGGGGTTGCCATATTCGAAATGTGGGGACTTGAACAGTTATGGCCCGACTTTGAAAATTTTCTAGTCGAGAAATACTACACGTGAAAGGAATTATTTGCGCAAAATTTTATACCGATAACTTAATTGATGCTTGAAATTTATGATATATAGAATGATTACTGTTATATGGGGTATGGGTCAGGATATCAACCGATTTTATCATTTTTCACAGATTGTGTTTAAAAGACAATTTTGGCAGATTGGGTAGAGTCAATCTTAGTTTTTAAAAATTTTCATCTACAAATGCCCCTTCGTACTTCACTAGAAAAAAAAACAGTTTTGTATCTTAATTTTTGGTATGACTGTTCTATTTACAGTTTTTCGCTGAACGGCATTTTGTGCGCGTGGCAATCATCCAATAAAACACAAATTTTACTCAAGTTATCGCTAACACGAACGGGCGAACAGACAGTAAACAAAAAGCTATTCGTATTATTTCATTAGTAATTGCTTAGCTAGTTCAGGTTGAATATATACACAAATTACGGTTTGAGATATTATTTGCACAGTTGTATATCGTTAGTTCGGAGCAAGTAAGGAAAAATGCTCATGTTTACTTGTGAAACGAAATATCATTGTTAATTGCAGACAAAATTTAACAAAAATAATTAAAATTTAGTACCATAAGTTGAGGCTGCTAGTTCTATATTAATAATGGCTGTAATAAATAATATATTGGGGTGTACCAAGCGGCGGCAGGCACAGGAAAACACTTTTTTGCGATTGCCTAACAAAATACATTGTGTAACAAAAATACCTAGATTGATACATTATACATACATTATATTATATGATGGAAGTCTCCACTTTAAAACTTCCTTGAAAAATGTATCCAGATTTTAAATTTGTGGCATCAAAAATTGTATTATTGATGTTGTTTCTCTTCGTTTTATTACTTTTGCTGCTTTTATTATTAAAAGGAAATATTCCCAAAAAAAAAAACATATATCCTGGCGACGAATGAAGGCAGATTTATTGATGCAAAAATTTAGAGACGAAATTTACACCCGATATTATGAAAAGTGACTCACATATTGGGTAGTCGAAAAAGTCTTTTCGCATTTTGTTAATACAGGATAGGCCATTTAAAGTTGACCCATTTGTTTGTTTGCCAAAATTAAGGCGTCGCGGATAATCAGCTGGGTTTAGTTTTTGTGCCATTTGAATTTTATATGGAAACATCTTCAAATCTTTATGAATTATGCGTCGGAGAGTGGTGCGAGAGATGTCTAATTCCTGAGAGCGGCGATAACTCGATGTCGATGGAGTCTCCTCAATACTGGCTCGTACAGCTTCGATATTTTCATCAGAACGTCTTGTGCGTTGTCTGGATGCATGACTGGCATTACTGAGATACCCGGCGGGCACAAAATTTTGCGTCTAAAATTAATTGTGTACAAAACTGAGACTTTCACTTATTTTTGATGGAACCCACTTTAAAACTTCCTTGAAAATGTATTGATTAAAGCTGAAAAATTTTAGGTGTTCTTTTTTAGTTACTGTTCTGTTTTTTTTGAATACCACTAACGCGGAATGACATTAGATTTGTCAAAAATTTGACAAATACACGTTATGTATGGGTCAATTAAAGCCTCCTTGTAGATGTCGTTGCAGTCGTGTATCTCCAGTGCTACACATCACATTGTGTCATACCATATATTGTTGGAAAGGTGAGATTTTAAGCTACATTTACCAAAAAAAAAAAATTAAATTAAAATTCCGTTCTGGAAATTTCGATTTACACTGGTGAGAGTTTTACACTGATGGAGTAATGTTTCTAGCAGAAAATGGCAAAAAGTGCTTCCCAAAATGGTACATATTTCTTTATTTATTTATTAGTATAAATATGAAAAAAAGTTAAAGTTTGATTAGAAACACAAAACACTTTTTCGACTACCATACTTTTATGAATGTATTTACTTCTTATTCTACTGCGAAATTTAACTTATTTTTCTATTTCGAATAAAATAAACAATTATATTGTATAATCTTTTAGTCATTTTAACAGATAACGCTATAATTGCTTACCGATTCAGCCAAACTCTGTCTCTCTCTCCCTCTTCGGCAGACAAAATAAACAATACTTAGAAGCGCGTTGAGGTTTTTGAGAGTATATAAGGGCATGAAAATATGAATAGTTCATAGTTGAGATTCGACACTAAAGAAATTAAGAACTAATCAGCGATTAAGAGAACTAAAGTTTAAATAAAAATGGCCAAGTTATACATTTCAGTGTTTTGCTGGTGATCGCTGCCTGTGTTTCTAACATCAACGCTGATGGAGCTGTCGGTGGTGTAGCCACCACAGTTTCAGCACATCCCTATGTTGTTTCGCTACAGAGTACCGACGGCTCAAAAGTCTGTGGTGGTGTCTTAATTGATACAACGACCGTTGTCACTGCCGCACAGTGTTTGAATTTCTACGACGTGTCACAACTGGTGGTCAGTGTTAGCAATGGCGCTAAAGTCGTAAAAATTGCCAGCAGCACCTTCAATTCAGGTTTTGATTTCACCACCATGGAGGATGATGTAGCCCTCGTGAAATTGGCTGAAGCAGTGAGCGTTGGTACCATCGCAGTGGCCACCAAGCAGCCAACAAATGGAATTAGTGGTGTGGTGACCACCTGGGACGCCAGCAACAACTTGGTAGATATTGCGGAGACTGTCATTGGCACATCGGAATGTGGTTCAGGCGACTACAACTACAGTGAAGATGAAATCTTATCCACAATGTTGTGCGGACTTGCGACTAACGCAAATGCTTGTGGCGCTTTACCCGGAAGTCCTTTGATTGCAAACAGTCAATTGGTTGGTTTGGTTTCCTGGGGTTATGGTTGTGGAAACAAGGGCAATCCAACTGTCTTCACTGATGTTCCATCTTTGGCATCGTGGATCTCCAGCTCGGCAAAGTCCTTGTAAAATTGAGTTACTTTTTTCCTCATAAAATTTAATTAAATAAAATGAGATTATATCTAAAATAAAATGTTTTTGTAATTCATTTGTTACCTGATTATTAAATGATTCAGTAAAAAACTTATCAGAAAATTATAGGAGGTGCAGAGTATCTCAAGTAAGTAATGTGAGCTACTGATTATCTTAAGGGCCACATAACAGATTGAATTAAACTAATGTAGACAATGTTGCTTTGAAGCTGACAATGGTTTCACGAAAGCCGATCTAATGATTATTTAGTAAGCTCATGCTATTCCACATTGCTCCTTTAAGATAATGCGGATTGTGGTATCTGACAACAGTATATTTTTCCCCAATTGTGTTTTCGTTGCTTTTCTCATGAACAAAAACCTTAGATTGTGTATTAGAATTGACTGACGTAGGCTCCAAGTAAAGAAACGCAACTTTAGCTACTACGTAAAAGACGATAGAACACCTGCACTCAACAATGTAGCCACACAGTGAGTGTCTAGTGTTCTAGTGATGATATATTTACATCTGTTGTTTGGAACAATCAGTTAAACATCGAATTGCAGTAAATACGATTGTTCTCAATTAACTGCATTCACTGTAAACAGTTTATACAACACACATAATAAATATTGGACGCTTATGAAGGTATATAAGGGCACACGATTATCGAGTAGGGCCTAGTTGAATATTTAACACCATAATTAACAGATTGAAACCTTAGCTGTCAAAATAAAAAATGTCGAAGTTATTTGCTTGCACTATCCTGCTAGTGATCTTAGCATATTCTAGTAATACATTCGCCTCAGATATTGAAGGTGGTGTCCCGACGACCATACAAGCGCATCCCTACCTCGTTTCAATACAAGGTAAAGATGGTTCAATAATCTGTGGTGGTGTTTTGATTAATGAGAATACCGTTGTGACTGCTGCGCAATGCTTGGCTTTCTACGATGTTTCCCAACTGGTTGTCGGTGTGAATAATGGCGAAGAAATCGTTGAAATCGCGGCACAAAGCTTCAATCCGCGTTTTGATTTTGTCACCATGGAGAACGATGTGGCCGTTTTGAAATTAGCTGAATCAGTAGAAAGTGGTTCCATTGAGTTAGCCAGCGAACTGCCGGCTAATGGTGCCAAAGGCGTGGTAACCGGTTGGGCAGCCAACAACAGTCTCGTTGATGTTGCAGTAAGAACAATTGACGTCAAGGAATGTGTTTCCGGTGACTATAAGTACAGCGAGGATGAAGTGTTGAATACCATGTTGTGTGGCATTGCTACCAATCTGCAAGCTTGTAATGGTCAAGCTGGAGATCCATTAGTGGTTGATAATCAGCTGGTCGGTTTGGTTTCCTGGGGTTATGGTTGTGGCAACAAAGGTAATCCAGCTGTCTTCACTGATATTGCCGCCGAACGTTCGTGGATTGTTGAAACCGCTAATGAACTTTAAATTTATTGTATTATTATACATTTAAATAATTACAGTTATGATTGAAGCAGAAGACTGTATTTTATTGTGATAGTTAAAGTTAAAGCTTTTATGAAAATTAGGCTTGTTTTGGGGCTTGTTCCGTCGTCTGTACTAGCCAGTTACAGTACAGGGTTCGTCTGGAAAGTAACAGCACTGATTTTCTCTCGCCGCGACTGTACTTCGGAGCGCGCATCGACTGGATTCTGTAGAGGGCGTTCCTAGCTAAAGAACGAGCGGTTGGTCAGTAGTCTCCGAGCACCTGGAGAGTCAGGACATATATTTTCACGTGGCGTGTTTCTGTGAGTGGTGCAAGCTGAAAATGCAGTGTTCGTTAGAATAGAGGTAGGCGACTAAATTCTGTGGGCAACTCGGTAAATCTACGACAGAGAGGTTTAATATGATCAAGCACGCTTACCATGATGTTGCGTTAGCAAGAAGTGATATGTTTTGGTGGTACCAGGACTTTTTGGGGGGCCGGGAATAGGTCGCTTTTGAAGACCGTGCTGGGAGATCTGCGACTTCGACAAACACTGACAATGTGACTCGTGTGCGCAAAGTTTTGAACTCAGACCGTCGACTAAGTATTCGTTTAATTGCTCAGATGTTAAATTTAGCAAACTTTGTGGTTTATGACATTGTGACGGACGACATGCCCCGGCTCACACCACCGTTCTTGTGAACAGCTACCTAATCAAGACCGGCATTCCAACGTTTCTGCAACCGTTCTACAGCTCATCAAAAAAAAATGCAATTCAATGGCTTGATAGGAGAAATATTAATAAGTGTTTGCTAATCTATCTCAATTTAATTATTGCTATGAATCACGGTTTGTTATTGTCGCATAAAATTAAAATAATTTTAAAGCGATATTCTGTTGGAAGTTCATTGCTTTATCTGGTTCTTATCAGTTCATTAACTTGCATTTATTTTTTAGACTTTTGTCGTGACTGTTCCGCTAATGAAACTATTACTAAATCTTTGCTATTAACTGTTTCAAAATTATAAAAGGTAATGCCTACAAGAAGAGAAACATTTTAGTTGCGAAAGGTAATAATTGTCAGAAGTGGACTTAAAACAGTGTTTCTAAAAATGTCTACTTCGTTAGTTTGTCGTTTGTTGCTGGTGATTTCAGCGTTCGTCACTAATACATATGCCAATGGAATTGAAGGTGGCGTAGCCACTACAATTAAGGCACACCCTTATCTCGTCTCCATACAGGGAACCGATGGCACACGCGTCTGCGTTGGCGCTCTAATCAGTCCCAATATTGTGGTTACTGCTGCACAGTGTTTAACTTTCTACGATAGCTCCCAATTGGCTGTTGCCGTCAATAATGGTGGTCGAGTAGTAAAAATTGCCGCCAGTACTTTCGATATAGAATTCGATCCAGAAACTAACGCGAATGACGTGGCCCTACTGAAGTTAGCAACTTCTGTGAATTCAGGTACTATTAATGTAGCGAGCAAATTGCCGAATACAGGTACAAGTGGCGTTGTCAGCGGTTGGGATGCAAAAAATAACTTGGTAGACATGACTGTTAGTGTCATAAGCCGCAAGGATTGCGTATCTGGAAAGTACAAATATGGCAAGGACGATGTTTTGAAGAGTATGGTTTGTGGTCTGGCTAAGAGTAACAATGCTTGCGGGGCATTAGGCGGTAGTCCTTTGGTTGTAAACAATGAATTGGTCGGTTTGGCTTCTTGGGGTAACGGCTGTGGTAACAAAGGCAATCCAGCTATTTATACCGATATACCATCCGTAAAATCATGGATTAAAAAAACTGCTAAGAAATTGTAAAATCGTCTTCTATGTATGGTTAACGACTGTTTATATCTACTCGAAATCAGAAAAGTGTTGCCTTCATGAGTTCAGTTCTAAATTATTTGAAGGCAGCCTTAATCTTATCTATTGTCAATCAAGAAAGCTAAAGTAGCAACAATGTTTATTTTAAAATATTAATTAATCAGTAAAGAAATATATCAAATAATGAAATAAAAAAAATATATGTATATTCAATTTATAAATATCAAAAGTAAACTATAATTTAATTCTAAACTTGAGATAACTTTGTAGCAGAAATCAGTTTTCGCATTCGTCATCAGTTTGCAAATGGTTCCCAAATTAATCACAGTTATTTTGAAACTGGAAACCGTTTATTAAGAGTCGTAGTAAAGTAAAATAGTATTTTATTTTAAGCAGCATTCAATATGTGCCCAATGAAAACTACGTCAACCAAGGCTCTGGAGGTTATCCTTGACATCCGTCCAACACATACCGAAGTAAAGTATGAGGCAATGCTTCCTGCCAGCCGGCAATGATTTTAGGCCATCGGAGTCAGACCAGACATCGCACGGATACGGTATCATACTCGCCCTTGTTAATGAACTCAGATTAAACTGGCATTGCGACCGAGTAAAGAAACCCACGAGCAACTAAACACAGTTTTTTTATTCCCCAGTAGAGAAGATTGAACCAATAGTTCTGTGATCGATAGTTCCAACTGCGAAATCTACATGCTTGTATTCTCTCACAGATCCAAGAATAAAACAGGAACAGGAGCCCGCTTCTTCTGTAGTAATCCAATCATCGAAAAAAACTTCTAAACTAAAACACTACAATTCAGTCTTTCAGGTCGAAATTACGGGTATAACAAAAGGTGCCAAGTGGACTTCTGCTCTAAACAGTGTGTTCATAAACATTTTACTAGATAGTCTGGAAACCCGACGCAGAATAACTCTTGCCAGCAGGTAGGCAACTGAGAGGTAAAATTCTCCGTCAACGAATAAAAACCAAACTCTATAAGCCAATCATTATTCCCGTCCTGCTTTATGGTTCAGAGGCATGGACAATGACAACATCTGATGAGTCGACGTTACGTGTTTTTAAGAGCAAGGTTCTGCGGAAGATTTATGGTCCTTGTCCGTTGGCCACGGCGAATATCGCATTCCACGGAATGAAGAGCCGTATGAGTTATATGTCGACGAAAACACTCCAGCTCTGATAGTATTCGACCTAGTGATGGCCTAAGTGGCCCTTTTCAACCAACAAACCGGACAGTGTTGTAATCTGCTACCAAATTGATAAGAACTTGTCCATACTCAGGCAATCCAAATATGATGGTATGTGTGTATAGTCTGTGCTACCATCTAAACTATTATTATTGACAACACTGAAGAAACAGATAATAAATTAGTTTCGCAAAAATATGAAATCTACGTTTATCTACGTTTTTAATATAAAATATGTTATTATCACTGAAACTTACCTAATTCTCGAGTGGGCATATTTCATTTTAATAAATTTTAATTTTGTGATACTATTTTACTCAGATTTTGTCACAAAATTCGCAGTGCGGCAGTGTACACTCGCGTGTCGGTAAGACAACACCCGGATAAATTGCAAAATGACTAGCGACGCGTTTAATATTTTGTGTGCTTATTTTACCTTTCTTTTGGTGGCCGTGTCCAACGCGGATACGACTCATCTCGTCAATGCTCAAGTCACGGATTCGCGAATTGTTGGCGGCAAAGTGGTCAATATTATACAGTATCCTCACCAGGTCAGTCTACGTGAAAGGAATGCCTCTATACTCGAAGATCCCTACCTCCATTCATGTGGTGGCAGCATATATTCCGATCGTATTGTCATAACGGCATCACATTGTGTTGAGGATACGGAGAGCAACGAACTTATGGTTGTTGTAGGCACGAACCAACGCGATGGTGCTGATGGGGTAATAGTACCGGTTAAAGAGATTCTGATGCACGAAGAATATGATGAAGAACTTACGGATAACGATATTGCTTTGTTGGTACTTGCCGCTGCGTTGCCAATAAATAATTTCACCATTAAACCAATTGAATTGACCGAGGTGCAACCGCAAGCTGGAGCAATCGCTACAGTAACCGGTTGGGGCCTAAACGCTGAAGGTCAGATTCCCGACTTCTTGCACGAAGTGCAAGTGCCGATCGTCAGCAATGAGATATGTGACGAACGTTATGCGGGTGGCATTACAGATGCTATGCTATGTGCGGGTTTGTTGGATGTTGGCGGCAAAGACGCCTGCCAAATGGATTCAGGAGGACCGCTCTTGGTTAATGGAAAACTAGCAGGTGTGGTATCATGGGGTATTGGTTGTGGACAACCTTACTATCCGGGCGTTTACGCGAATGTTTGGTATTTTTTGCCATGGCTGCAGGCGACTATTGCCGAGGTGGAAGCGAGGCTTTTGAACGAAGATCATTGAAAGAAGCTAATTTATGGAAATGTGTATTTTTTCAAATATTGTTGGAATAATTATAAAGAAATGTTAATTTATTAAATAAAACGTTGTGTGTTATTAGGTAGAAACCCCAGAAAAAGGCTTTATGACTTGTACCCTTTTGTGATCATAAAAAGGACTTATTTCTTCAATGATAATGTATATTTTCTACGACTTTTGGTATATAAAATATTTCTGCAGTTGAAAGAGTCGTCTACTCTTTAAAGGTAATGAACTAATTGCTTTCAACCGATGCCAAAAATCACCCAGAACCTCACACGTTTTCAAATTTACAATTCCAAAGCGTCAACATTAAAATTTCCCGTCATTTATTCCACATCATTCGATCACGTAATGAATTATACAATGGACTTAACTTTTTATCAGGGCACCACCATAAATTATATTCCTTTAATTGGCCTTTAACAAGAGTGTCGCACAACCTTGTTACCATATTATCAAGCCATACGCCGTAATCTACCAATAATTACCGATAAGTCCACGATTAGCGTAGCGTTGGATGTGCCTTGGCCTTATTACAAGCGCTTAGAAATAATCAGTCTTTGACCAACCGACTGGTCAACAAGTCTTCCCTCTTGTCTTAAGTTAACTTTAAACGACAAATTTTTTACAATGAAAGCCTGCATCATCTTTCTCAGCCTATTGGCGTTAGCCCTTACGAATGCAGCTTGGGCACGTACACTCGCCGAAACGGATTCAGCTGAAGTCGCGTTGGATGGACGCATTGTTGGCGGTTACACTGTTGACATCACAGCACACCCACATCAAGTTAGTATGCGTTATAAGGGTATACTCACACCGCAAAACAGTTATACACATAATTGTGGCGGCTCTATTTACTCCAAGTACCTGGTCGTGACAGCAGCCCATTGCGTGATCGGTAAGGTGGCGAGTCAATATCAAATTGTCGCAGGTGCCAATGAGAAACGTAGTGTCAACGGTGTAGTTGTGCCCGTCAAGGAGATAATTAT
Source organism: Bactrocera correcta (assembly GCA_027475135.1). Taxonomy (NCBI): domain Eukaryota; kingdom Metazoa; phylum Arthropoda; class Insecta; order Diptera; family Tephritidae; genus Bactrocera; species Bactrocera correcta. The sequence continues at coordinate 155,498,820 of CM050325.1, forward strand.
GCATGAACAATACACTCCAAGCAACTATAACAATGATATTGCGTTGATGGTACTTGGTGCACCGTTGCCGATTAACAATGTGACTATTAAAGCAATACCGTTGGCGGACAAGCCCTCAGCGAATGGCGCTATTTCCGTTGTTACCGGTTGGGGTACGCTCACCGAGGGCGGTGCCAGTCCAGATCTATTACAAGAAGTCAAAGTGCCGATTGTCAGCAATGAGATATGTCAGCAAGATTATAAGAACTCACTAATTTCCGATGCTATGTTGTGTGCGGGCGTACGCGGCGTTGGCGGTAAGGATGCGTGCCAGGGTGATTCTGGTGGTCCCTTATTGGTTGATGGCAAGTTGGCCGGTGTGGTGTCATGGGGTAGTGGCTGTGCAAGGGCAAATGCTCCAGGCGTTTATGCCAATGTAACGCATTTGCGGTCGTGGTTGGATGAAAAGATTGCTGCAGTAGAGTCTACGTTGTTGTACTAATATTTCAAACTTTATGCGAATAAATAGTACTTTCACGTATCAATGTATTGTGTAATAATTTTTGTTTTATTCTGTGCGTTTATTGGTTTTCACATCTTTTGTAGCTACAATGCTGTTATGACTTTCATTGCCTACATTTGAGCGCGTAGGTACAAATAGCTTGGTTGAAAGAAATAGTTGAAGGTGTATGCTTTTTTTTTACCGGCAATATAAACCAAGCAGAATTAATCGAAACCTTAAGTATTCTATAATGTCTAGACTATTTTTTTTATCAATATGGCAATACTGTTTATCAAAAATTAATATTCATGTAATTGAAGGTACATAAATGATTATTCATATCAGAAATGATTATCAGTACATATGTACATACATATGTTTATGGTAGTTGATCGCGTCTTTATTGCCGCTACCGTTGATAAGAAGCGGGCACTTATTGTAGAACCATTACACTACAAGTATAAAACAATAAATAGTTTTTTAAAGACCCTTTAGGGCAAATCATTCGTGTTGATTCTCGTTTTAAATAGTGCAATGGTCAATATAATCAGAATATTAATTTTAAGAAAATATGCTGCATTAAAGAGCGGTAGTTTTAATAATTATGGTGATTTCTTCACCGCTCTGGGATCCAACTCGAATCACAAATTGTCTATGATCGAACTTAAATATTTGAACCATTTCTTCTTCTTTATTGGTGTAGACATCACTTACGCGGTTATAGCAGAGTTTATCACTCTTTCTTTTGGCTGTTTGCCAATTGGACATTCCAAGAAAAGGCCAGGTTCGTCTCCACCTGGTCTTTCCAACGGAGTGAACGATCTTTCTCTGCTTCTCGAATGCTTTCAGAGCTGGAGTGTTTTTATCCATTCGGACCATGATCAAGCCAGCGTAGTCGCTGTCTTTTGATTCACTGAACTATGTTAATGTCGTCGTATATCTCATACAGCTCATCGTTTTATCGAATGAAATATTTACCGTCGACAATGCGTAAGGGACCATAAATCGTTCGCAGAACCTCTCGAAAACTGGTAACGTCGACTCATCAGATGTTGTCATCGTCCATGCCTCTGCACCATATGGCAGAATGGGAATAACGAGTGACTTATTGAGTTTGGTCTTTGTTCGTCAAGAGTGGACTTTACTTCTCAATTGCTTACTCAGTCCGAATTACCACCCACTCAGTCGAGAGTTATTCTGCGTTGGATTTCGACGCTGGCATTGTGGTTGCTGTTAATAGTGGTTTCAAGATAGACGAAATTATCTACGATTTCGAAGTTATGACTGTCATCAGTCGGCGCGGTTTTTGAGGCGAATGATACCAATATATACGCCCATCAGATATACACTTGATTTTCCAGGCCTAAAGCCACACTGATAAAGTCCAATCAGTTTGTTGACAGTGGGCTTTTGATCTTTAACATAGTACGCCCGATAGAACCTTATATACGATGTTGAGCGGGTAGAGCTCGTTCTCAATAATTCCGACGATAATTATCGTTTTAACTATCTCGCGCATTTCCCCATTGGTCAAAACTAATATGTACGTCAAACGATTGTATAATTTACGACATATACATGACTAGATATGACAAATACTAACAACGGAAAAATAGTTAAATTCAAGTGTTAGCAAAGAAGTGCGTTATCACATATGGTTTTTTCAAAAATATACGATAAGTTTAAATATTATCGAAATGACATAAAATTTGTCAGCTATACATTTTTTTAGGCCACGGGGCACAGTACAAGTTCGATTTCGTTGCATTACGGACGCACACGAAAACAATGGCATTACTTCTTAACAACGCGCTACAAATTTTTCTTTTAGCGCTCTGTGCCACAATCACGTTAACGGTGTACGCAACACCACAAGGACGCATTGTTGGCGGTGAGACGGTGGATATCGCCAGCGCACCGCATTTAGTATCCATACGCTACAAGCGCAATGCTTCGACACCCTTCAGTCACCGTTGTTCCGGCACAATATATTCCGAGGATGTCGTGTTGACTACAGCGCGTTGCGTCATCGGCTTGGAGCGTCAACAATTGTTGATTGTAGCCGGCAGCAGTTATCGTTCACAAAGTGACGGTTATGTTTATCTCGTCAAATCAATTGCAATACATCCGGATTTCGATATTTGGTTCATTGATAACGATTTGGCCTTGTTGCGCTTGGAATTTCCGCTCACCAGCCAAAATGCGAAAGTGATCAATCCGATCCAACTGGCCGAGCAATTGCCCGCAGCTGGCAGCGCGGCTACAGTGGCTGGTTGGGGCGCAGCGGCCGAGTATGCAGAGTATGAGGAACAATTGCAACAGGCCAACGTGCGCATAGTGGACACTGCGCAGTGCAAAGAAGCTTATGGCGCCGGGCGCATTAGCGTGGCCATGTTGTGCGCCGGTGGCGCAAGTGTAAATGGTGTTGCCGTCGACGCGTGCCTGGGTGACGCGGGTAGCGCGCTCGTTTCGAACGGCACGGCTGTAGGTTTGGTATCGTGGGGTAATGGCTGTGGACGTGTGGGTTACCCAGGAGTTTATACAAATTTGGTGCATTTCAATGAGTGGATTAGCAGCGAAGCGATTGTGCCATTGTAATAGTAAATAATAATAAATAATATGAAATTTCAACACTGTTACTTTATATGAGTATTGACTTTTACGAACGTGAAAATTAGTAACTGGTTTGCCAATTGAATAAAATACTTAGAAACTACAATAATGTGTGTTCATATAATTTACAGATAAGCTGTTTGATATTTAACCGATATGTATAGAATGATCTGAGATAAGCAACTTTAAAATCAATCGAATATATGTGTTTAACAAATACACGTGTGATCCGGTAAAAACCAAAAAAACTCGTTAACTTCGGTTGGACCGTAGCTAAAATTCCCTTCCCAAATACAAAAGGTGTTTTACTAGAATTGGTTTCTGATCGGTTGGTTTGTAAGTGCGCTATATGGTATGGTGATTTGATCGGAAAAATTTCTTCGAAAATTGCCCCGTTACATTGGACAATTACCCAGGCAGAATTTGGTCAAGATATCTCGTCAAATAAAAAAGCGTCCATCCAAACATTTGATTCCGATCGTTGAGTTTGTGTGTGTTTGTTGTTGTTGTAGCGGCGGAATTCTGCCCAGTTGACAGTCCTTGGTCGGATAACAGTCGGGTCGTGCCGGTTACGTAGACCCAACTGTCGTGGGAACGAGTATGACAGCTATATCCTATAGTGGTCCGACAATGGCGACAAATGAGCGGCTTCTGGAGGAGGAAAGAACGTGTGATAGATAGACGGACGGACGGGCGAACAGACTAAATCGACTTAGCCTCACTCTGATCATTTTTCAATACATACAGTGAAGGTAATAGGACTGATTTTCTTCCGCTGATGAATGAGCAAATCCAAAGTGAAAACGACGTTCATTGCCTTTTTTGACATCAAAGGCATCGTTCGCCATGAATTTGTTCCTTCGTCAACGACAAGTTTTACGTGGAAGTCCTCAAGAGACTCAAACGAAGGGTCAGTGGGGCCCGACAAGACATCGCAGCCGATTGGAAGTTGCACCACGACAACACCCCGGCTCACACTGCCTTTCTTGTGAACAGCTATCTAACTAAGGCCGGTATCTCAACGTTCCGCCGATGAAAGGAAAGCATTTTGAGACGGCAGAGGAGATCCAAGCAGCATGCACCTCGGATCCTAAGGTTATTTCGGAGAATACCTTCAGTGACGCCTTCAATGCGTGGAAGTCGCTCTGGCAGCGCTGCATCGACGCAGAAGGAGCTTATTTTGAAAGCTTTTAAAGAATTGTAACAATTGGTTAAATACATTTCTTTAGACCGACTGAGTTCTATTACTTTCCGGACAAAGTCTGTATATACAATAATACTAAGCTTTTGATGCCAATAAAAGGTAGTGCGGCTTCAAAGTACACACTCAACATAGTCACCTCAGTTGATCTAAATAAGTAAATGATAAGCCTATCGTAGTTCTACCTTAGAAAGCACTATAATGATATCTTAAAGCTACATAATCTCTTCTGATACTCAACAAGAACGGGAGTATGTAATGGTTTCTTTTGAAAGACTGAAATCGGAAATGTCCGAAACTGAAGAAGTCTGATAATCACAATCTATCAGCATCCTATTAAAATTGTCAATCAAACAAAAGTCTATTCAACATCTCACTCTTCGAAATTTGGACATAGACATTGGCTAGAGTTGATAACTATTTGTCCATTTTGTGTTCAATATAAACTTTGCAACAGAAAGCTTGCTTCAAAATTGCAAAATATTCTAAAAAAAACACCTACAGTTATAAAGGGAACCCTGTTGAGACCAATAACATCTGGCAAAGGGTCTCTTAATTAACAAAGTAGTTTGTTCCACCTCAAGTCGGCCCTTAAAAAAAGCGTATTGTTATTCAGCAAGTATTACATCAATTGGGTAGCACTGGTGATCTAAAGAAGCTTTATTGGAAGTGAAAAGCTTTCTATCGACTTATGGTGAATAAAGCTTGGTGATATAGATACAAAGGTTAAATTCAATGTTTACTTTTTAGATTAAAGATTAACCACTAAAAAATGAAAAGGAATTCTAACCATATCGCTCCATTAAACGTAACCATAAAGATCAGAAAAGCTCAATAAACAGCTTATCATTTTAACTTATCACAAAAAACACATTAATAAAATAAGATAATCCGCAAGTTTAGACCACACAGTGTAGCTTAGTAAATAATAGTCGCTTCGAGTGCGTTTTGAAAAATAGGTTCGAAATAGATCGCCATGCAGTATAAAAGTTTCCCTATCAAGCTTTGGCTCTTGCTAATTTGCTGCTTGGCGGCCACTGCATCCTTAGGAATACAACCCGCCATCATTGGCGGCCATGAAGTGAACATCATTAAGCATCCCTATCTCGTCTCCATACGCTACCGCTTGCCGGTCGACGGGGCGTATTGGCACAAATGCGCTGGTGTTATAATCACGGAGAAGGCAGTGCTTACCGCCGCACAGTGTGTTCGTGAAATCGAAACGGATCGTGTTATGATCGTCGCTGCCGGCAATCAGCGCACTGGCGGTGATGGCAAAGTATATCCAGCTACCAAGTGGATCGAACATCCTAACTTTTCTACACGTACTGCTGATTACGACATTGGTTTGATATTTGTGGATTTGCCTTTTGAATTGGACGCTATCCAACCTGCGTTGCGTACAATTAATATACGTGAGCAATGGCCTGCTGTAAGCCGTTTGGCCACAGTGGTCGGTTGGGGCTATCGCGAGGAATTTGGTCCATCGTCCGATAATTTAGAAGAGACAAAAGTGCCAATAGTCAGTCGCGCAGAGTGTGTTTCAATCTATGGTTCCGATGAAGTCACCGCGCGTATGATTTGTGCAGGATATGTGAAGACCGGCGGCCAGGATGTATGCCAAGGCGATACTGGCGGACCTCTGCTGTATGAAGGACAATTGGTAGGCTTAGTCTCGTGGGGCTATGGTTGTGCGCGTCCAGGTTATCCCAGTGTTTACACCGATGTGGCCAGCCTGAAGTCATGGATTCTGGAGGAATTGCAGAAGGCACAGGCATAAGGGAATACTTACATAGAACGGGCAATTGAAGAAAATGCGTCACTTAAATGTTGTTATAAAAGCTGTATATTTAAAGTTTTGTATGTAACTTTTTTGTATTCTGAAAAAATAAAACTTAAATCCTTACATTTAACTTTTAATGATTTCAAGCAATAACAGAGACTATTTAGCTAATAACATGAACGTTCCCCCTTGAGTTGTGGTGACTGCATAGGGCTCTCTGTGAACTCATGTTCTACCTGGGACTTCTTTTTGATCTAACCAGGGCTAAAGTTCCTAAGCGCTACTGATCGAAATCGGAATCTTATAATAATAATCTAAATTTTTAAACTTTCTCGAACCCGACGGAAGATACAACATCCTTTGATACTTTTCCTAAACAGAATACACCAGACCTTCACCTAAACCGAACTACGGTTGGAAGAATATACTAGAGAATACTTGAAATTAATTTAGTTTTTAAAAATCCCTTGAAACTTAACGCAAACCACCATCTTCTTCATCCGAGGGCTGACTGATGAAATAAAAGGCAATATTTAGTACTTTTTACGTAGACGGATGGATCTTATACGTATGACTTAGCTATATTTATAGACTATTTAACATTTCCGAAAATCGATTGTGTTATAAATAAGCGAAATCATAAATAATCACACCTTTATCTCAAGTAGTAACTCCAAAGGTTGTACTATATTTACAAATGTGAAGCTCGCTCAATTTCAACAACAGAGTTCGCATATTCATTGGCCGTCGCCTCGATCCAGTCATATAAATCGGGTACCGATGCGTACACACCCGGGTATGTGCTGCTCGCACAGCCAGAACCCCATGAAACAATGCCCAACAATTCATTGCCAACAATCAGTGGGCCACCCGAATCACCTTGGCAGGAATCTTTACCGCCACCTTCCACATTAGCGCACAGCATACGGCTCGTCACAAGATAGAAATACGTCCTGCGACATTTTGTCTGGTCCACCAAATTAACCTGCACTTGCTGCAATTGATTACTCAAATAGGCGCCGCCTTCTTCGAGTGTACCCCAACCGGTGACAGTCACCTCAGTGCCTGTCGGTGGACGCTCCTTGGCCAATGCGATGGGTTGAATGGACTCGCTGAATGTCAAATTACTCTCCAATACTAAAATAGCCACATCATAATCGTTGATTAAATTATATTTTTCATGGATTATAACTTTCACAACCGCCACTTCGACGGCGGGGGTCTCAAGCAGTGTTGATGAGCCAGCGACTATGGTTAAACCCGTAGCGTCCTCATCAGACACACAATGCGTGGCTGTCACGATGATGTTTGGCAAGTAGATACTGCCACCACAGAAATGTGATCCCTTGTAGCGCAGTGACACCTGATGCGGAAATTGACGTATATCAGCATTGGAGCCACCTACGATGCGTCCATTGTTCAGCAACGCGTTGGTGTCGGCACTGGTGCGAGCACTAAAGCTGACGATGGTGAATAGCGCGACGAGCGTTATGTGGCGTAACATTTTCACTAAGCGCAGGATTAAAACGGAATAAACGGTGCCACGCTTATCCAGCACTTATATTCGGCGATAAGCTGCACGAATTTTGTGCGCCGTCTGAGCACGAGAAATGTCAAAAGCTAATCTGTAGGTGTAGTAAATCAATGCCTTGTAGAAAAATTTACGTGCACAAGCGGCTAACACATTATTTTGAGGTCTTATCAATAATTACAGAGGAACAATTAATAAGGTAGCATGATTAAGCATTCGATTAGATTTTAGCTAAAAAACCCTTATATATTTGTAGGTGGGAGTGTATTTGTTCAGAGATAACATTTTCTATAGAATTTCCGAATAATTTCTCCATTCAATTTCACTCATTTAGAATTTATGAGAAAACAAGCATACCTTTAGGCGCGGTAGTAATAGAAGTGATCGTTATATCAGAGAATCGTAAATTCATTAACATTCTCGGGTTGCCTAGATGTCATGAGAACATGAGTAGAGAAAATGCTCGAAAGCATTAACGAGGCATGACATTTATTGAACTAATTTAGATGTGAAGCGCTTAGTTATATTACCTAATACAAGTAGTTCTATTTTCCCTGACCGAAGATTCATATTTTCTCACACATAGAATGTGTTTGAGGTAGAGAGTCTGGATAGGTTAAATTAAAAAATCGATCCTAAGAAGGATCTCATTTCGACAGCTTAGACGCCGGTCCTTTTCGGCACCCTAAACTCCTAAATATTGTATTATAGGAGCCTTACAGATCGACAAAGCGCTTTGAGTCTTACGCAAATTTGTTGAGACGGCAAATGTCAGTTTCGGCTATGCCTTCAGGTTCGCCGAAGTTAAGATTACCGAGATGTTTCAGCCTCAGCGTTCCAAAGGTTTCCTCCTCACTTCTTCTTCTTTACTGGCGTAGACAACGCTTACGCGATTATAACCGAGTTAACAACAGCGTTACCACTTGAATGCCTATGTACAGTAAGATCTCTTACAATTGCGGCAGGATGAACTTTGCTCACGCCGATTAATGCAGTAGATTTTTTGCGTTCTACTCTAGGTCAGAAAGACCTCGCAGTCGCAGAGGAACTTATCGGCGACCAGCGCCAGCTAAAGAAGTGGTTGAACGCAAGACGCCAATAGAAAATCAACTCTAGTTAACTGGCTGGTTTAAAGATAACACTAACACCCGACAAAGTTAGCCGTAAAGTTTTAGGTCTCAACAAAGCTGAAGCGATCATATATGATCTCATCCAAATTCTTTGGAACATTTCACACTAAAACTCGTTCTAACGTGATGAGTACAGAATGAAAAGTAAATTGAACTTCTGATCCGTTAATAACTAATCACGCGAACTAACTCATACCGTTATCTATTTGTACTTTTTCATAATAATTCTGAAGTATCATGAATCATTATCATGTTGATTAGTAAAATTACGGTAAAACGATTGTCATAGTTACCATAAACTAAACTGAAAACGTGAGGCTGATAGCACGCACACATGCATCGTGTATATTCCCCACACCAATGTTCTTTAAAAACACTTCAGCATAATCGAATTTATTTGAGATAAGTGACCATTCCTTCTGTGGGAATCTACTTAGGGTAATCAATCATTCCTCAGATATTAATAGTTGCCATGGAATTCTATACGCAATGTATCACGAAATCCAATCACGTGTTCTCTTATTATTTTTAACTTAACCACGGCTAAGCATATATTATTTAGAGTTTGGGAAGTTAACTAACAGATTTCGGTTAAAGCAAGATGATCGCAGGCGTACACGGTTTGTCCGGAAAGAAATAGAACCGAGTCAATTTAAACAAATTTATTGAACCAATCGTTACAATTCTTTAAAAACTTTCAAAATAGGCTCCTTCTGCGTCGATGCAACGCTGTCAGGGCAATTTCCAAGCATTGAAGGCGGCACGGAATCAAGAATAGCTTTGAGAGCTAAAGTGCGTGCTGCTTGGATCCCCTTCCATCGGTCTTTGCAGACAAAGAAACCAAAAAAGACCAGGGGTCATATCTGGACTGTAGGGCGGCTGTGGAAGCGTTGGGATGCCAGCCAGGTTTAGGTAGCTGTTCACAAGAAAGTCGGTGTGAGCCGTAGCGTTGTCGTGGTGCAACTTCCAATCGGCTGCGATGTCTTGTCGGACTCGATTGACCCTTCTTTTGAGTCTATTAAGGACTTCCACCTAAAACATTTTCGGCTTGCACCATTAACAGAAACATGTCACGCGAAAATATTTGTTCTGGCTCTACATGTGCTCGGAGACAATTGCCCAGCCGCTCGTTTCTTAGCTAGGAACGCCGTCTACCGAATCCAGTCGGTGCGCTTCGAAGTACAGTCGCGGCGGAAGAAAATCAGTCCTATTACTTTCCCGACAGACCCTGTATTATGTTAATCTTCATTTCGAAAAACAACCAGCCACGGCTAACAGAAATGTTTAGTTATACTATATACCTAATTAGTTATTGCCTATTTAGCGCTAATTTGGCCATAAAGACTACCGAAATTTTATTATGGATATAAATATGAACATTATTGTGGCTACCTACTACTACATTTTCTTAAAAAAAAAACTCCTGTCTTATTTTATCGTTGCATTTTTACCGACGGTATCAGTATTACCTTGTAAATAATTTCAAGTAATTTTCAATGTCGTTATAATATCTTTATTATGGAATAATTTCTGCAGTGTTATCTGCTTAAAATGCCATAAATTCAATCGGTTCGATTGGAGGTTGGTCAATGGGTTTAAAGAAAGTCAAATTGATGAGCCAAAATTTCAGGATAATATTTATTTAAAAAGCATTAGGCAGAAGGAGTAAGAAGAATTGCTGCACCTTAAGCAGGGAAGAAGTTTTGGATCCAGTAGGTGATATCTCTTGTTCAAGCAAGTGAGGAAAGTTCTCTGAGCGCCATTTACTTGGGAGTGTCCAGAAATGATTCTTTTATACATGGCTCAAACAGCTCACGACTTTCGGTGTTAGACCAAGTATCCTCTAGGTAGCCAAAAAACATACGTTTGAAGGCGAGCTAAAGTGAGAAGACAAAACATATGACTGTTGCACGTTGCGTCAGCGTTGTACGCTGGGTTTGGGAACCACTACGTAAAAAACACCGCCAGTGAAAAGTATAAACCAGCTGTTGTGGGAAAGTTCGGGCCAAGGATCTTTCATATTGGCAAATCACACGCCTACCACTGGCATAGTGCTGGCCACTATTTTTATTTGGTGTCAAACAAAGCCAACTCTTAATGTCGTAAACATAGTATGACATTGTGACACAGCAATTTGGCTTTGGCAGAATGCATGAGCAATTTTTAGTGCCGCGCTTGGCTCGCACTTTAGACAGCCAACATAATTAGTATAAAAGCAGATAAACACTTTAGAGGCCCCTTCAAAGTGTTAATATATTTCGTCTAAGACACATCTCCTAACGCTTCTCTTTCCCGAAGGATTACCATAAAAAATGAGTTTTGCACTTCCGCTGCTCATCTTTTGCTTTTTAGGCCTACAAGCCGGCACTATACCAGCACCAGCACTTAGTTCTAATTCTGCCGAACCGTCGTTTCAACCGGAAGGACGCATTGTAGGCGGCCAACAGGCAGATATAACGCAGTATCCTTACCAAGTATCCATACGGCTCGACTCTTCCGTGCTCATACATATTTGCGGTGGTTCAATATATGCACCACGTGTCATTGTTACGGCGGCGCATTGCCTGAAAGGACGTTACGCTTCGACAATACGTGTCGTTGCGGGCTCATCCACGATCACCGATCAGTCGGAGCAGGGTTTGGCTGCGCAGAAACTAATCTATCATAGCGGTTATGTGAAAAAGACGCACACCAATGATGTGGGCTTAATAATTTTGAAAGAGTCTTTGATATATGACGCCAACGTAAATAGAAGTGATCGTTATAACAGAGAATCGTAAATTCATTAACATTCTCGGGTTGTCTAGATGTCATGAAAACATGAGTAGAGAAAACACTCGAAAGGACCAACGAGGCATGAGGGTTATTGCACTTATTTAGTTGTTAGGCGCTTAGTTGTATTACCTAATGCAAGTAGTCCCTGACCGAAGATTCATATTTTCTCACATATAGAATGCGTTTGAGGTAGAGAGTCTGGATAAGTTAAATTAAAAGGTCGATCCTCGGAAGTAAGGAACAGCTTAGACCGTCGGTCCGTCGTGGCACCCAAAAACTCCTTAATACTGAATCATAGGACCCTTACAGATCGACAAAGCGCTTTGAGCCTTTCGGCAGAGACGGCAAATGTCAGTTTCGGCTATGTCTTCAGGTTCGCCGAAGTTAAGATTACCGAGATGTTTCAGCCTCAGTGTTGTAAAGGTTTCCTCCTCACTTCTTCTTCGTTACTGGCGTAGACACCGCTTACGCTGTTATAACCGAGTTAACAACAGCGTTTCTACTTGAATGCTATGTACAGTAAGATCTCTTACAATTGCGGCAGGATAAACTTTGCTCAGGCCGATTAATGCAGTAGATTTTTTGCGTTCTACTCTAGATAGAAGACAGAAAGAACTTATCGGTGATCAGCGCCAGCTAAAGAAGTGGTTGAACGCAAGACGCCAATAGAAAATCAACTCTAGTTATCTGGCTGGTTTAAAGATAACACTTACACCCGACAAAGTTGGCCGTAAAGTTTTAGGTCTCAACAAAGCTGAAGCGATCATATATGATCTCATCCAAATTCTTTGGAACATTTTACACTATAACTCGTTCTAACGTGATGAGTACAGAATGAAAAGTAAATTGAACTTCAGATCCGTTAATAACTAATCACGCGAATTACCTCATACCGTTATCTATTTGTACTTTTTCATAATAATTTTGAAGTATCATGAATCATTATCATTTTGATTAGTAAAATTACGGTAAAACGATTGTCATAGTTATCATGGACTAAACTGAAAACGTGAGGCTGATAGCACGCACACATGCATCGTGTATATTCCCCACACCAATGTTCTTTAAAAACACTTCAGCATAATCGAATTTATTTGAGATAAGTGACCATTCCTTCTGTGGGAATCTACTTAGGCTAATCAATCATTTCTCAGATATTAATAGTTGCCATGGAATTCTATACGTAATGTATCACGAAATCCAATCACGTGTTCTCTTATTATTTTTAACTTAACCACGGCTAAGCATATATTATTTAGAGTTTGGAAAGTTAACTAAAAGATTTTGGTTAAAGCAAGATGATCGCAGGCATACACGGTTTGTCCGGAAAGAAATAGAACAGAGTCAATTTAAACAAATTTATTGAACCAATCGTTACAATTCTTTAAAAACTTTCAAAATAGGCTCCTTCTGCGTCGATGCAACGCTGTCAGCGCAATTTCCAAGCATTGAAGGCGGCACGGAATCAAGAATAGCTTTGAGAGCTAAAGTGCATGCTACTTGGATCCCCTTCCATCAGCCTTTGCAGACAAAGAAACCAAAAAAGACCAGGGGTCATATCTGGACTGTAGGGCGGCTGTGGAAGCGTTGGGATGCCAGCCAGGTTTAGGTAGCTGTTCACAAGAAAGGCGGTGTGAGCCGTGGCGTTGTCGTGGTGCAACTTCCAATCGGCTGCGATGTCTTGTCGGACTCGATTGACCCTTCTTTTGAGTCTATTAAGGACTTCCACCTAAAACATTTTCGGCTTGCACCATTAACAGAAACATGTCACGCGAAAATATTTGTTCTGGCTCTACATGTGCTCGGAGACAACTGCCCAGCCGCTTGTTTCTTAGCTAGGAACGCCGTCTACCGAATCCAGTCGGTGCGCTTCGAAGTACAGTCGCGGCGGAAGAAAATCAGTCCTATTACTTTCCGGACAGACCCTGTATTATGTTAATCTTCATTTCGAAAAACAACCAGCCACGGCTAACAGAAATGTTTAGTTATACTATATACCTAATTAGTTATTGCCTATTTAGCGCTAATATGGCCATAAAGACTACCGAAATTTTATTGTGGATATAAATATGGACATTATTGCGGCTACCTACTACTACATTTTCTTAAAAAAAAACTCCTGTCTTATTTTATCGTTGCATTTTTACCGACGGTATCAGTATTACCTTGCAAATAATTTCAAGTAATTTTCAATGTCGTTATAATATCTTTATTATGGAATAATTTCTGCAGTGTTATCTGCTTAAAATGCTATAAATTCAATCGGTTCGATGGAAGGTTGGTCGATGGGTTTAAAGAAAGTCAAATTGATGAGCCAAAATTTCAGGATAATATTTATTAGAAAAGCATTAGGCAGAAGGAGTAAGAACAATTGCTGCACCTTAAGCAGGGAAGAAGTTTTGGATCCAGTAGATGATATCCCTTGTTAACGCAAGTCAGGAAAGTTCTCTGAGCGCCATTCACTTGGAAGTGTCGAGAAATGATTCTTTTATATATGGCTCAAATAGCTCACGACTTTCGGTGTTAGACCAAGTATCCTCTAGGTAGCCACAAAACATACGTTTGAAGGCGAGCTAAAGTAAGAAGACAAAACATATGACTGTTGCACGTTGCGTCAGCGTTGTACGCTGGGTTTGGGAACCGCTACGTAAAAAACACCGCCAGTGAAAAGTATAAACCAGCAGTTGTGGGAAAGTTCGGGCCAAGGATCTTTCATATCAGCAAATCACACGCCTACCTTTTTAGTCTTAAACTTATATGAAGTGCTGGCCACTATTTTTATTTGCTGTCAAACAAAGCCAACTGTTAAGGTCGTAAACATAGTATGACATTGTGACACAGCAATTTGGCTTTGGCAGAATGCATGAGCAATTTTTAGTGCCGCGCTCGGCTCGCACTTTAGACAGCCAACATAATTGGTATAAAAGCAGATAAACACATTAGAGGCCCCTTCAAAGTGTTAATATTTTCGTCTAAGACACATCTCCTAACGCTTCTCTTTCACAAAGGATTACCATAAAAAATGAGTTTTGCACTTCCGCTGCTCATCTTTTGCTTTTTAGGCCTACAAGCCGCCGCTATACCAGCACCAGCACTTAGTTCTATTTCTGCCGAAACGTCGTTTCAACTGGAAGGACGCATTGTGGGCGGCCAACAGGCAGATATAACGCAGTATCCTTACCAAGTATCCATACGGCTCGACTCTTCCGTGCTCATACACATTTGCGGCGGTTCGATATATGCACCGCGTGTCATTGTCACGGCGGCGCATTGCCTGAAAGGACGTTACGCTTCGACAATACGTGTTGTTGCGGGCTCATCCACGATCGCCGATCAGTCGGAGCAGGGTTTGGCTGCGCAGAAACTAATCTATCATAGCGGTTATGTGAAAAAGACGCACACCAATGATGTGGGCTTAATAATTTTGAAAGAGTCTTTGATATATGACGCCAACGTACAACCCATTCAATTGGCACGGTCTTCGGCTGAGGTGGGTGCACACGCCATCGCTACCGGTTGGGGTAAAAACGATGAGGAGGCACTACAAATGACCAACGTGTTGCATGCAGTCGAATTGCAAATTGTCGATGCGCAGCAATGTGGTGTGCAATACGCCTCGAAGAGTTATGTCATCACCGAGGAAATGATATGTGCGGGCGCTGAGAATGGTGGCAAAGACACTTGCCAAGGAGACTCGGGCGGCCCACTTGTAGTTGATGGCAAATTGACCGGTATAGTTTCTTGGGGTATTGGTTGTGCTCAGGACTATCCCGGCGTGTATGCCAGTGTATTCTATCATGCTGAATGGATTGAACAGCAAGCGGCAGAGTACTTGTGAGGTGAAGGACGAAGGGAGAGTATTATATAAAGAAACGCATAACAAAACATAATCGATCAAAAGATAAACGAACAAAAGCCAGTGAACAAATATACAAATGCAATAAAATTTCAAATGCTATGTACATATATATTTACTTGATATTTTACATATCGATACTATATTACTAACCTTACTATATTGTGATAAAAAGTTTTTTTTTTTTTTAATTTTTATTATTATTTATGCCAGTTTATTGGTGAAGGAATTACTAGAAATAAAAATAATAAATTGTGCCCAACATTCCTTATAAACATTTTCGAAAATTTGTATCCGTTCATCTCACAGATACTTAGATAGATAGATATTAAAGATTGAGGTAATGCGCTATGACCAACGGTCTATTGTGCCCTCCCCTACATCACATATAGTCACCAAGGTCCTGCATTCTAATCAGTTCCAGGAGCCTGCTGGGCGCGACGGAGGAAGCAGCTCCTTAAGACACTGCAACCCAATTGTGATGCATGGTTCTGGCCTCATCATTTTGGAAGCTGACGCAGAGCGGGCTAGTTCGTCGGCTAGCTCATTGCCAGCTACCCCTTTATGCCTCGGCATCCACATTAGGTGTACTCAGTTGCACCCTGAGATGCGGTTCAGCCTTCCTATACACTCCTCTCCTAGGAGCGATTTAACCTCATACGCTGAGATCGCTTTTAGTGTCGCTTGACTGTCGCTATGTATGGCGATGTGGTTGCGATAGCTGTGGTGGAGATTGAGTTCTACGCAATGACTTATAGCAAACACTTTTGCTTGAAAATGCTCGAAAAACGTCTCATTGATATGGATAATTTGGTATGCGGTCTCGTAATGTCTGCTCCATTGCCTTTCGGTGTTCTCGAGCCGTCAGTGTACCGCTGAATAGTGCTGTCTCTCAGCAGTATATTGAGCGTGGAGTCATTCCACTCTGCTTTGCTGCTCATCTTATACTCCAAGATCACTTTAGATTCTCTCTTCGATTGCTTTAAATGAATCAAGTTGATCCGTTGAATTACTTCGATGTCGTCGTTCGGCATATTCCACGTACACAATCATCCCTTTGAAATCGGTAATACTTCGACTTGTTCTGGTTAATTACCAGATATCATAAGTTCGCAGCTTGTTCAAAGCAAAAGTCTAGAACTCATTGCTGGAGGGCAAGCGAAAAGGGAAGCTTTATGGTTAAATTACACTAAAGAGTAATGAAAAATAAAAGATAATACAATTATTGACATAAGGCGCTCCGTCCACCTCCACCACTATAAGCGAGTTTACTTAATCAAACTACTATCAACTCCAGCGATTAAAAAGCAAACAAATTGTTTTATTTTTATTGTAAATATTTTAATTTATTATATACCTATGAGGCTTCTAACATCATAACAGTTTTTTGTATCCAAGAATATAAACTTGGCACTCTGGAGTAAACACCCGGAAAACCCGGTTTGGCACAACCAAGACCCCAAGAAACAATACCGATTTGTACCCCATCGGCCACCAATGGCCCACCAGAGTCACCCTGACATGAGTCCTTCCCACCTTGAGGCACACCAGCACATAGCATGCGTTCCGTTATGACACCATAAGGTGCATACGCTGTTGCACATACAATGGGATTCACCACCTTCACAGTGACTGCTTGCAATGTGGGGGATACTGATCCACCCTCGCTGGTGCTGCCCCAACCGGTGACAACAGCAGCAGTGCCATCCGCCGGATTTATGCTGGACATACGTATCGGTTGTGATGAGGTACTGAACGGTATTTGATTTCGTAGCTTAATCAAGGCAATGTCATAGTCAGAGATGAGTGGGTTGTAGTTCTCATGTCGTACAATCACATCGACGAGCGCTATTGGACTGAGTTGATTTAGCGAGGTTATGCCGAATTTTACAGCGTAGTTTTGTGGCTGGTAGGGTGTAACACAATGTGCAGCTGTGACCACGAAAAATCCATCGGTTGTAATGTTACCGGTATTCAATATTGAACCACCACAGGTATGTGAACCGTATTTGAGTAGTGAAACTTGATATGGGTGCTCCTTTATATTGGTATTCGTACCGCCGACGATACGTCCATCCAATGGATACAGTCGGTTGACCGACCTTGCACCATTCGAAATGACTACGTAGAATCCTAGCAATATAATAAATAAATGGCACATGCTAAGTGTTTAAGCGTACTATTTTCTGCAAATACTTTGGTAGGAGTTATCACGTTTTCGACTGTCATTACTGTTGTTGCATCGGGCTTTTATATCCAATTTATCGTAATAGGCGCACAAAGCAAATAAGTGACTTACAAATTTCGTTATCAATTGCATTACAACAAGCAATTAAAACCTAATAAAAGTTGGTATTATCTCTGTCCGTGCAGGGGCGCCCGTCAATCACTTCAGGCGAGAGGTCAAAGCTTTCAGCGTTCGATAACGATCTAGATCAAGATTTTCACTTTCATAATTGAAAAAATGTTAATGACCACTTATTTAAAGCAAGACACACCTGTATATAGATAAGAAATCATATGAATATACATATGTATACGTACTATATATAATTATCTACTTTGAGCAATACCCAATCCCAAAAAAAAGTGGAAATAAGGTTTGGTCAGGGTGTGTACGTTTGAAAGTAAATTTCGTCATTGTGTCAATACAACTCAATAGACTAAGTATCCGGAAATGTTGGTTCTAAATTGGTGCTGAAGATGTTTTGGAGAAGTTCGCATAAATTTGGTAAGGGTTTTTTAATATTTAAACTGAACTCGGACAGTTCCGAATCACCGCGTATCCTGTTAAGCTGCTGGACCGCTGTAGTCTATTCTAAGCAGAGGTTTTTGTTATAAGAAAGCCGAGGAAGTCAGCCGTTAATACATCAGCAGGCAGTTCCAGAGATAAGGTCTGCATGGTCAGCCAAGCAATAAAGGCAATAACCTCATTTGAGAAGCTGGGCAGTATTGGTAAGGGACGTCAGGACTTCAGTTCTACTGGATCCCTGTTCACAAAGGCATTGTTAACAATGAGATAGTAGATGAGATTGCCAAAAGTTGTGTATGGTCATTCGAAAACATGACTGACATTGGTTCCATGGCTTATCTTTACGACGATCTGGATAGAAGCATAAAAAAGAAGGTCAAGACGCGATTGAAAGATCCTATCGTATGCAAAACTGGAAAAGTCATGTGCAAAGCAAGCCAGGCAATGGAACATCTCTTCGGTATTTATCCTGCATTAGTACGGCAACGCTTCAACATTTAAAGGATTCACGGTATGAGATACTAGAAGAGGTATGCAACCGTACCCGCAATGAGCGCTTCAAGCGCTGGCATCATGAAGGAGGACTACTTCTAATGGACTACGTAACGTCACTACGTCTGGCATGGAACAATGCTGATCTTTACGATGCTCATTAGCATGGATAATGTGATACGAGACTCTTTGATTCGAGAGAGAGCTGTCAAAACTCGCATTTTTTATAACATTTGCCAATGATGCCACTGCTAAAAAATATTAGATAGGTTATTTAAAAAATTATACAAAACACTAAATTAAACACTTTGAAAATGCATACATATATAAAAGCTAAAATGCAAAATGATTAATTAATGTACATAAATATTTATTTTGCCAAAATATGCTCGCACAGTTCAATGAAATTTCATTTCACACTTATTTCGTCAAGTAGTTATAGCGCTGCCCTTCTGGCATCCCGCCTTTTCTGAAACCAGCTGTCAGAAATTCCCTGATCTCCTTCGCTGTCAAATAATCAGGGAACGCGTTTGGGAGAAAAATGAGAGCCAATGCGAGAGTCTCGTATCATATTATCCATGTCATTAGCATACCAGGCTAACCCAGCCAAGAATGATAGAATACAAGATTACGACAACCGCCATTATGATACGTCATAGTTGCGTGTTGAGAAGAACAAGAGTGAAAAACTGTCAAATGGCCTGCAAATTGTAAACAGAAAAGTGAACACTTTTGTAAATTCGCAAAATATTATTAATTATTTCGATTTTAATGAAAAGTTTTAGTGAAGCGATTGAATATTGTTGAGTGAAAAGATTTGAATCATTTATAAAGAAATATATCGGCCTATAAATAATAAAATTGTCTATTAAGTTGTGATTCAAATGTAGAAGACGTTTCTTGTGTTGTATATAAATATATACATATATTATAAGTTGAGATTTATCAGATGTATGAAATTATGATAAAAGAATTGTGAAATTAAATTGAAGATATATTTGTAACATATTTTTAACCTATCGTCAACTAATTCCAAATAAAGTGAATCATTAAATCAATTGTGTTTATGATATTTCAGTCTTTTTTTTTATTGTGACTGTAACTGAAAAAACTCGTTTTCGATCCTTTAGTTGCATAATAATTATTACAACAAGCCACTGCACATTTCATTTTAAAAAATTAATATATTTTGCTTAGAAATTTAAATAAATACAACCGTAAAATTTCACTGGTTTTCTTCATTTGAACAATTTTCACAAATGCTACTCTATTTATTGTGGATGTGCCTAAAACTACTTATGTATATCTTTTCTCGCAACAATATTCTAAACATTCCACTGAAATTTTTCCTGCAAAGTCGAATGAATTAATATTATTTTGGGAATTTCCAAAAGTGTTTACTTTTCTGTTTACAATTTGTATGCATTTCTATGCTTGTTCTTCTCTAGGCAGAAGTGTGACGTCACGAAATTGTTGCACAATGTATTTGTTTTTGTAAGAATTGTCAAGAGCTAAACCGAAAAAAACTAACGGTAAACTAGTGTCGTAATCTTGTATTCTATCATTCTTGAACCCAGCGTAATCCAACATTGTGTATCATTGGAGTTCGCGCTAATAAGTAGCTCTTTTGTTAAGCTCCCTATGAGCGAAATAGTTTTTCGAATATGTGTGTGTATATATTGAAGGGGTCTTACTGTTCTTACCTTTCGTATATATATTTCGACATTTCTCGAAATTGTGGAAGCTAAATGTTTCGGGAAAATTCGAATGCGCTGACAATTTAAGCTTAACAATACAATAGTTGTCTCTGTCACACCACAAACTGACGTATCTTTGAGCTATTACAAACGCAGTCCAATTTTCAGGGTTGCTGTTGTTCAATTTCAAATTTCATAGACGAAAACATTTGATTTTTCTATTTGAAATATCATAATCTTACTGAATTAAAAGTGTCTTAAAAAGATCTGAAATAATACATATATTATTATTTTATTTGTTGCATTACTTATATTAATTTTATATGTATTTAATAAATAGTTATGTTAAATATAACAATAACGTTCAGCTAATTTCAGAAACACATTCTAACGGCAAACCCAAACAAAACCTTACATGCAACCCTGTAGCTGGCCACACAAACACACACCTGATTCGTGTTCGGCACAAAGGGAAGGAAATTTGTCGAATTTTAAACGAAGCATTGAAAAGTGAAGACGCGTTTTACAATCAAGTGCTGAAAATTGTGTGTTTTAATTGATTTCTAACACCTTTAATTGCTTAAAAACAGCTAGATATTTGGAATAACATTTAGTAACATATTGCAAATAAAAAATATCATAACAGAATGTCGCTATTCGGCTCATTAATGGGAGATTTCGATGATGACCTTTTCATGGGGTAAGTTTGTGGTTCTCCTATAACAACTCGTCGCTGGGTGCTCCGCTATTGCCGATGGCAAAAAAAAATATTTCGTCTTTACTACAAAAACATGTGTACCGATATGTTTGAAGGTGATTGTTACGCATTGTGGAAAAAATTACGCGACCAGGGAGTGTAAAATAGTTTTCATAAATAAAAAACCTTAGAAATAAGATGTTTAAGAAAAATTAAATTTTTTCACTACAAGCTGTCACGGGAGATGAACATTGAATTTAAGAAATTTTAGTGCGCACGATTGAGTATGTAGTACATACAAACAGCTTCTTGAAGTGAAAATTATTAAGGATTTGACTACACTTCGAAATATATAACAAGTGGTCCGCAATTTCATGTCGTTTATTAAGTTTGTATAATTGAGGTTTTATGTTGATATCCATGCATTTTAGTTGCGTTTTTGTTTCTATTTGCGGTGAACGGATTCTCCTTTAATCAATTACGGTTTTATATGCCATGCACACCTAAATGTATTTGTATCCATATGTATATGTACATACGTCAACGGTGACGTTAACTAGAGTGAAATTGCAACAACAATCTTACAAATGAAAAATCGATAAATATTATTTTCCTGTCGCTTTCCGTAGCATTGTATTTATTTCCTAATGTATATATTCACACCTTACATATTTTATAATCTAGAGATTTCTAAGCAATTACACATCAATATTTTTATTACGAATTAGTAAAGTAACTTTTTCATTCTTTGGTTTAAAATAAGCTAATTTCCATAATAGGGAAAATTAAGGTTTTTAAGATTATATTGAGTTTTTCACAGTGTCATAAAAAAAACGTATTAGTGGTATTTGGGTTGGTATATATTAAAGCAAGAACTATTAGATGTTTTTAAAGCTTTTCATCTTAGGCTACCAATAATGCAATATTTTACTAATAATATTCAATATTTAAAAAAAGTTTTCAAAATAGCTACAATTTTTAAATTTTTACTTTTTGTAGAAGTGAAAATAGTAACACTGTGTTATTTAAGTTATATTTATAGAAATCCTATCTAATCTTATGAGCTTGATTGACTCATGAATTATACACGGTTTAGTTTCTGCACTCCTTGGGGCAGATTTCACGTAATACTTTTCAATATCTTTTTCTGCCAATCCTAGCTGTAATTGCATTTAAAATGATTCTTATTTTAAAAAAATTATGTAAAAATATTTTGTATATTTTACATATATAGGCCCAAAAAAAATAAGTGTAAAAAAGAGAATTAAACAAAACTATTAGTGACATCATCACAATTTGCAAGCCTATTCGATTTTTATAATATTTTTTTAGTGAGGGTATGTAACATAGCAAAAGCAATAAATTTAGAATTTCTCTTAATTAAAATGTGTATAAATTGAAAATTATTGTTTAAAATACCAACCTTTGAAAACCTTACCGTTAACTCAGTAACTTTGTATTTTTATTTAAACAAAAAAAGGAATTTTTCTGACAGAAGCAATTTTGTTTTGGGCGCTCTGTTTAATATAATTTACATATTTTTTGGAGTAAAAATTTCGTTTGTGAAAATGCCTGCCGGCGCACGACGACGGTCACATTCGTATGCTTTTTTTTGTTTATTTATTTTTTTGCACAACCCTTTAATTAGCTAATTTTCGCACATTTTCAGCAATCACATGAATGCCATGAACATGCAAATGCGTTCGATGAATCGTCTGATGAACTCATTCATGCCTGATCCATTCAATATGTTAGCACCATTCGACCCCGGCTTCCAACAGAATGCGCTCATGGAGCGCAGCAATCAACATGTCGCTAATCCAATGGGTGGACTTTTCGGTTTTCCAGCAATGCCAAATATAAATAGACTACTCAGTGCAGGTAAGTTCGCAATCTCTACACATTTAATTAAGCGTTTATTTATACATATAAGTAACTCAAATTATGCTAATTTTTTGTCTAGATATTGGCTTCACCAAACGGCGCCTCATATTGCTCCAGCTCAGTTATTACTATGTCCTCGGGTCCAGATGGTCGCCCACAAATTTATCAGGCAACAACTAGTACAAAAACTGGACCAGGTGGCATACGTGAGACACGTAAAACCGTTGAGGATTCAAGACGTGGCATGAAGAAAATGGCTATTGGTCATCATATTGGGGAGCGTGCGCATATTATTGAAAAAGAACAAGACTTACGTTCCGGTCAGTTAGAGGAGCGTCAAGAGTTCATAAACTTAGAGGAAGATGATGCAGAGGACTTCGATCGTGAATTTACCAACCGGGCACGTGGTGGTGTACGTGGTGCGCGTCCACAAGAGATGATCACCATTGAATCAGCTGATGATGACGATGATGTGCGTCCGCGTCATTACAGCAGACATCACGGTAGTGGTGGACAGCATCGCAGACAATTGCCAGCTTTGCCCGCACCGCCACAACAACAGAATAGGTAAGTTCGTGAACACCAATTTATTGTTATCAAATATTAATTTGTTCATTTCAATTTTGAATTGGTGTGTGTATGTTGTAGGAAAATTGTATATACATAAATATAATTTTTTCCGGTTTAAATGCTAAACTGCTCGTGGGTACATAAATTTCGTGCGAAATTTAGTAGAAACCTACACAAAATTTGTGCAAGTTTTGGTGCATTTTACACACTGCTTAAGTTAGAAGATTATATATATTTTTAGGTGTACTTTTTTTCAAGTGATCACTATAACGTACCGCTTTCTAAAAAAAGGCTAACACAAAATAAATTAAGTGAAAGAATAATTTGTTAAATGTGCAATAAATAAAAATAAATTCTTACAATTCTATTCCTTGGTTTATCTTTGCTGGATTATGTGAAAACTAATTTAATTTTCTTTCAAAATTCGTCTCCACGTAATTTATGTTTTATTATCCTTTTATTATTTACTTATGCTTCCAATATTCACAAATTTCACATGTAATTTTATTTTGAGTTTGACTTTTTTCGCTTTCGTAATAAAAAATTCACTGGTTTACTGAAAAAAAAATTGTTGCTTTATATCTACTTCCAGATATGAAAAAAAATAAAAAAATATATATATAAACAAAGAAACTTGATTGATTAAGGATTGAATTTAACTTCGACTAGCATAACTACTACTGCTACTACATACTACTAAAATGTATATGTACATACATATATCTATCACTTATATAGAACCACTACAACTGCTATCATTCCCAGAGTTCAAAAACTATAATAATGTAATGTCGAATTCGCGTTTAACTGCAAGCAATAATCACAAACAGATTTTTTCGAAAAAATGCATATTAATAGTTAAACTGAAAATATTAAAAATTAACCAATTAAAAAAAAAAAGAAACAATTGCATTGATTGATATGCCTACATACAAATATACAGAGTATTAACAATGAAATTAACTTTAATAAAAGCAGTCACAACCAAAAAATAAAATGAGAGCCTACGAGTGTTTGAAATTTCACACCTTCCCACTCCACTTCACTTATTATGACTAACAGTATAAGCGTAAAGACTACTAAATTCAAAGCGACCCGTATGAAATATTTCGACACTCACAAATTCGCCCTAAAAATATGAGGTAGGCCATTTTGTAAATTAAATAGTATTTATTGTTTTTAGAATTCTTTAATTATATTTATTTGTCACTGATTGTGTTACAGTTAGATGTTTTCTTTATACTTCATTGTATTACTTAACATTTATTAATGTTTTAAAACATGTATTTAGAATTAATTTTCATAAAATATCTGCATATTTATATTGAAGATTTTTTTCTGTATTGTATTTCTATTGTGAATGTTCATTCATACCATTCGCTCATATCCACAACTAAGAAAAAGTGAAAAACCCGTTAGATATTTTCTTTTCGACTTCAATCTTCGCGTATGTTAATCTCAGTAGAAAAAGAATTTAAAAATATGTTTTTTCTAAAGTGCTGTTAAATTTCGTAGAATAGTAGCTCGAAACTGTTCATGAAGAGGCGACCGATTTTCATCTTTTTGGGTTATGTAGATTATGTAGATTTAATTTAAGAAATATTTATACATTACGTAACTTCTAGAGGAAAGTATCTTAGTTTTCGAAGTTATTCAATAACAAATCTCAAAAGAAAAAAAAAAAAATATATATAAATGGATACAAAGGGTTCATTTACATTTAAGTAAAATTCTCAATTTACTGAAAACTTTATCGATAATACATGAATTATAGCAACCTGCTTCAATGTATTACTCAAAATACAAAAATTTAGCACCTTTTTCTAAACAAATTGTGGTTGGTAAAATAATCTAACATTTCTGTATGTTCGTCCAACAATAATTAAAAAACAAATGAAAACTCACAGTTGCATTTTCACAAATTTGGATGAAAATAGCAAACAAATCACCACCACCAAATATTCATTAAATACGCTATAAATGTGAATAATCGCAATTTTCTTCGCCTTTCACACTACGTTCCAAATACAGCTCAACATTGTCCCCTTCATCGTCGGTTGATTCGTTGAACTCCAACTCTAAGAACAACAAAAGCCACAACAACACCGACACTTTGTCTACGGAGCGCGCAAATACAAACGTCACCACAAAAAACCAAAACACAGCGTCAACGTCAACACAAAACAGCAATAGTAAAGCCAACAGCAACAATAGCTACTTGACATCGCAAACAACGCTTCGTTCTCCGGCTGCTGCCGGCTATCATCGCGGCATTACAGCACGTCGTCCATTACGTACGCCATCGTCGTCGCCCCTAGCCACCACACCGACCAATCACAGTCACAGCACAGCGCCAACGACAAGGTTTGTGTCACAAAATACCAAAACAAAACATAAACCATATAAAGTCAAGAATCAGAAACACTGAATAAAAAAAAAATATATTAAATCACGAAAATACGTTCAAATTACGATTTTATGAATAACTTGCGAAAATGGTAAACAAAGCAGCATTTCCACCTCTCGCACCACCCACATTCGTAGGAATCATGAATTCGGAAGTTAGCACAGCTTCACCACTAACAATTTTATATTTTGTTGAATAATTTTGCTGCGAATTTCAACATTTTTCAAGAAAATCTCCGAATCGGCGCAACTCAATTATTTTTTCTTCGTTGAACTCTTGTTGTTTTTGCAATTGTACTCAAATTGGATTTTCTGTGCTGAAATGGATTGATTTTTTAGGCAATTGAAAATCGATTTTTTTTTTTTTTTTTTTCAAATATTAAACAATGATGAAGTTTAATCGTTTAAAAAGTGAATGCCTTAAATTATATAAATTTTTAGCTCTGATAAAAAAAAAAATATAATTGAGTACTAGATTAGATTATATGTATAATTGCGCATTTCTCATAATCTTCTTATTTTCAAATTTTTAGAATTGATTTATATAAATTTTTTTTTTTTCTACAATTTTTAATTTAACTGTAAAACCTTTGAATATTTCCATCTTAGAGTTATTATTTCTTAATTTTCTTTTCGTGTATCATTTTTCCTTGCATTGCATATTTCGAAAAACTTTATTTCATAGTTTTAACGGTAACATAACAAACATTACAGATATTTTCTTACTAATATTTTATTATACGCATTAATAAAATATATTTCCCAGTCATATTTAATTAATTATATAATTAAGATTAATACAGTGAAATCTTAAAAACATAATAAATCCTATCATTTATGCCTCTTTACATACCATGTATTCCTTTCTACCCATGGAACTCAAAACTCGCTCATATTCGCATATGCTTTTCGTAAATAAATATTTCCTTTTCACAGCTCAGCTCCATTTGTCATTAGGTCATTCGCTTTTGACAGTTCAGCTTCATTTGTCATTAGTTCATTCCGTTTCAGCTAACAAATTCTTCATTTTCACCATGTTGATTAACCTTTTATTTCAAAAAATCTAAAATGCGCAAATTTCCACTCATCCTACTGCAATACTACGTGTATTCTACATAATCCCCTTGCTAAATTTTTTGCGTCTTATCCCTCTTTTGCTTAAATTAAAATATCCGCCCAACAAAAAAATTACACAATAACAATTAAAATATTAAATAAATTTTCACTCAACAGAGATTGGCGTTTGTATAATCCACGTTTTTATCGCACAAATAAATAAACAATAGCCCAACAACAATGAAAATTAAAACAACAACAGTAAAACGTGAAGATGAAATAAAATATACTCGTATCTAAGTAAATAAAAAACAAAACAATAATCGAAGAAATTTATGGAAATTGATTGGGAGAGCAGCCGTCGGAGCTACAACAACAACAAAAAATGAAAACAAAAATCAACACCAAGATAAAAATGTGCAATAACTTTAACTAATTTACTACGAACATTTGTAAACAGACATACGATTCATCAAACGAATAACGAAAACGACAAACGAAAAACTACTAAGCGATTTTGAAAATATAAGTAAAATAAAAAAAAAAATGTAATCAATAAGTCAAACATAATTGATTGGCATACAAAGTAATAATATATTAATGGCATACTTACATACAAACAAAGCGTCAAAGAAACGATCTTGAAACCAAACAATGCAGCCTACTTAGCAAAGAAGACATATAGATGCATTGAAACGCTTGCTGCACAACTTTCCACTTGAGTGCAGCTCAAATCTTGTTTTTCATATGCGGCTGGAGTGCGTTGTAAGCAGACTTGAGACACTTATGCAGATGTTATGAGCCGATCAATGCTATACATGTTGTTGGAATACAGCGTTAACAAAAACAACATCAAATCTTGCAAATCAAATTTTTTACAAACAAAGAACCAGAGCGATTTTCCCACTACCTACCATCCCTGTTCACTAATTACATGCTGTCATATACTTATGTAGTTCAGCTGCTCCAGCGTTGTGGTTAATGAATTGTTATATGTACTGCTCGCAGTCTCACGTGTAAGCAATGTATATTCTCTGGTGGCGATCACTATCATAATTTGTATACAGAAGCTGTAAATATGTTTGCAAATGAAAAAAACTAAGCATAAAAAAATCAATATTTGCTTTTTATCGTCGACATGTTTTTTCAAGACGTCCTTGTTGTGCTTATTTTGCTGCTTAAAAATGTAAATACGCGCTGCTGTAATAATGCGTTTAATTAAACCGCAAATGTGCTATATACATGCAAATGAAAGTCATTCTATGGATTACAGAATATTTATCAATACATATATTAATAGCTTAACACATGGTTATATCGAGCGCACTTGGCGTTACTGCCCTGAAGACAAATGCTTTCGCAGCCGGGAAAAAGGATTATCGCCTGCAACGATTTTCTGTTAAATTTCGGAATGTTTTCGTCAAATCTGCGAGTAATTCACACTAATATTAAAATATTAATGGTATTTGTTAAACAAAAAAATTTGGACGTACGCTAATTATTTGGTGGTGGTGTTCTCTCACGTTTCAGTCTAACATTTAATTTGTAAACGGGCTCATTTATTGTTACATAGTTTTTGTAATGCTTGCTTTTAGGGTTTAGGGAAATACATAAGTTTCCTCGTTGCTCCCTCGCTTACAAAAAACTGATTTGGGCGACAAGAGTCTTTGTATGAACACAGTTCAAGCTCATATA
The DNA here is from genome assembly GCA_027475135.1 of Bactrocera correcta. Classification (NCBI taxonomy): domain Eukaryota; kingdom Metazoa; phylum Arthropoda; class Insecta; order Diptera; family Tephritidae; genus Bactrocera; species Bactrocera correcta. Next base: position 155,527,439 of record CM050325.1, read on the forward strand.
AATATTTTGTCACGTTACGGGTGTGTGTAACCGAAACAGTCCCAGATTTGCATCCAACTTTATAACTGGAAAATAATCTAGGTTTTTTTTCGTTTGTAAAACAATTTTTTTTTTGCAGGAATTTCATATTTAATTTAGTTGTATATATGGATAATAAGTTGCGTGCTGTAATAAAATAATATATTTTCTAAATTAAATTTTTTTGGAACTGTATACGGCATTTTCTTCCACCAATGGTTTTATACCTACTACTAGATTCCTCTTTGCAATATTTTCAATGTAAATTGCATAAGCTCAAAATTTTCATATATTATTTATTCGATCGTTAAATATATTCGCTTTATTTTTTGCTATGTCTTATCGAAGGTATATCTTAGTATGTTAAAAATATTGAAATCACTTGAAGTCGTCTTATGAATTTAATCTTTTTTAGTGATAACTTGACGTCTCATAAATTTTCATCATTACCCATTTGCTTGCGTATTGCCTGCGACCTCGTTTTGCCTGCACGCCGCCCCTTATATATGTAGCTCTGCAATTATGCATACATATTCGTAAATGTTGTTATCATTCATGAATTACTGCATTTCCTATTTGTGTGCCAATTTCCAGTTTAAGTTTGAACAAATTAATTTTTTTATGTTTATTTAACTTCAATTATTTAGTTTTTAAGCTTGCTTAATTTAATTACATATAAACTTGTTAATTTTGAAATACATATATTTTCTACACATTTTTTTTTACAGTGTACATCCCCATCCATATAACGCTTCGGCCGCACGCCGCAATTACCGCTCTAAACACAGCAAACAACACCAACAGCCACATCAGCCACAAACGCTGACCATAACCGAGGTTATCGATGACGACGATGATGAAGAGGTGCAGCCAACTGCCGGTGCGGTAATCGTAGAAGAGGTAGAGGATGATGCAGGACCCGCAACAGTAATCAATCCAGCAGCCGCCGCCGCAGCAGCAGCAGCTAATAGAACGGCTACAAAATCTCAGAAATCCCCTCATCATTAAAACCATTGAAATCCATTACATACATACATATATTAATTGCGCGTGGAAGTATGTGTTGTTGTAACGCTGATGAGTGAACGAACGGACGCATTAATTTAAGTAGTTGACCACATTGATAATAATGAAATGTTCAAGGCGTTGAGGTATTAATGAGATGAGGCGCAAGTGGTAGTGGTGGTGTGCGCAGCAGCAAGCGCCAATTAATTATTTAGTTAAATAGTCGAAGTAAACATTTGGTAATTGAGTTGGGGAGCGCGTTGGCGATTCGCGTAAATTAAAATGCAGCGCTGTTCGTGCGTATTTTATAGAATTTTAAGTAGTGGGGGCATATAAGCAAAACAAAACAAATGCGAAAATTTATCTTAGGAGACAACACTTAATAAACCCTTAACATTTATTAGTACTGTAAAAAAATAAATATCTACACTTTATGCTGCGCGTACCCATCAATAACACAAAATTTTTAAGATGTTTGTGCTGCGCATAACGAAAAACAAAAAGAAAACACATAAAAGCAAAAACATTCTAAAGCAGTTGTTTTATGAAAGGAAAACGTCAAATTAATTGTATGATTGATTTTATAAATACATGCTTATATGAGTCTTATGCTGTGCTGTACCGTAGCTGCTGCACCTTTTAATGCATATACAATTTTATTATAACACATAATTACTATATACAAAACTTATTTGATTTCCACCTACACATATACATACATATATATCGAAAAGGATAATACTATAAATTCTAAACTTAAACTATGTATTATGAAGTATATTTGTGAATTTATTAGCAATACAACGACAAAAAAATGTTTGCTTAACGAAATATGAAATATATCTTAGCTATTGATGCAATATGAATTGAGATGTTGTATACAAATGTATGACAGAAAGCTAGCTTCCAAACCACGTAGACTGCATATAATAGTTTCAAAATGCTGGCGTCAATGTTAGCGCTGCTTAGTCGCGTTTCCAAAGCTCTAATTGCCGAGCAGTGTCGACAATTTCATATGATAACAGCGTTTAAGCATAATTTCCTGCTCCTCTTTTGCTATGTACATTCGCTTTTAAAACTTAAACAATATTTGTTGCTTTAATAAGTGTGTAAATCAAAATTAAATTTTCCTTATATTTGCCATTGAAAATATGTATTAAAAGAATTTCTTTAAAAGCTCACAATAAAATCAATCGGTAATTGCGCAGACAGCGTAATTATGCGCTAAAATTCAATCAAAATAAAAAAATAAATAAATAAATAGCGGTTATTGTCTTGAAGTAAAGGTTATAACGGCATACATGGAAAGAAACAACAGCCCAAAAATTAAATAAATAGTAATATGTAATAAAAGAAAATAATTTGAAATATAAAAAATACTACTTTGTTTTGTTATATTTATTTTAGACCTTTTTCTTTTATATTTGCGAAAATATGGTATTAATTAAAATTTTAACAGTTATGTATGTCTTATGTCGTATTGTCATTTCAGTTTGTTATTGAAGCTGTCAATATGCGAAATTTTCAGCAATTGAAATCTCTAATTCTTACTAAAGTTAAGTGAAACATGTATAATTTTGCAGTTAAGTTCAACTGATCAAAATATAAACTTTTTTTGAACATATAGAAAATGGAAAAGTTCAAGAATAATTAAATAAATAAAAAAATACTACCAAGACAGCTGTCACTTTGTTTTATTTACACTTGCAAACCGCACAGGTTTTGTAGCGGCGTGCATAAATAAATATTGGTGACTATAAAATTGTAGTGTTTTCCAAAGCTATGTTAGAAAGTGAATACGATTTTATAGTTTTATTATATTTTTTATTGGAACTAAAAAAATCTATGATGAGAATCTTGATGAAACGGCTTTGCAACAAATCACTCGCTAAAAATCGAACTTAAAATTGTAAATTTTTAATTTCGTTCCATGCGTGCCTCCGATTCACGCCAATTTCGTTTGATCATTTCCACAATTTGCTTGCACAATTGCGACTTTGCAAAGTAATTACCCACACATAGCAGTATGAAAGCCCATGCAAGTATGAGCACGTAATCGACTTGCGGCACTGGCTGTAGTGGCAGCGGTCCGGTGACTTCTAAATCCTTTGGTATTGGTTCAATAGGTTTGATGCCGGTGTGTCGTGTGACGAATGCATGAAACGTACCAATGTCACTGTAGAATTTCACTATCGGCCGACCTTGATGGAATAACAGTAACGTTGGCAAACCGACTATACCGAATTCTGTATTGAAACTGGGAAATTTGAAAGCATCAATAGCGGCGAAACGCAGTGTGGGAAATAGTATGGGCAACATGTTGGCGTAGGGTGCAACATGTGCACAGCCTAGACTCGATTCGGTGTAGAAGAGCACAATAACACAACTGCCGGGCTCATGACGTTTAGTTGCATTACCCACTGGTTTGAGTAGCGCCACTATATCCTTAAGATTTTGCATAATTAATAGTGTATTGTCATTGCGTGTCGCGTTCTCATGTCGCTCCGGCTGCAAGCAGCGCATCATTATTGGTGGTTTGCGCACAGCTTCCGTTATATTGCTGGGTAATAAATGCAATATGTGGTGATCATCTGGTGCACAATATAAACGTTCACTGTATGTTATGTATGGCAGAAAATCGTAAAGGCATTGGCCGTGCGAAATACCCAATTCCTCGAGTGTCATTTGTGAGATATCTTTGGTGCGTGTGCCATTGCCATTATAGTCGCTCGCGCCGCCATATGAAAAGAACTTAAAAATAGTTTTAAACGCTGGCATTTCTGCAGTTGCTGTGCTGAGGCAGGCAGCTATTGGAAGGAGAAAAAAAAAACTTGCTCTGTATTGAGTTTTCAACAAATTCAACGAAAACATTTATATTTACCCGAAATCAGCGCGATGAAGAATACACTGCGGCTCATTGTTAAGACTGCAGGCAATAACGCTGCGTTGTGAAATTCGTCTTCAAACGGTTTTTGTTGGTTTAAATTAATTAATTTTTAGGTAAACACAAATATAGGCAAATTTGTCAAATTCTTTATAGTGGACAAAACTTTTAGAAACTGTCAACAGTAACAGCTGTTACGCAGCTGTCAAACGTAAACAAATATTGCGGATAAAAGTGTTGCCGTTGCTCGAGCAATCTCGAAACGGATAAAAGCTGCACATAACGGTCGACAGAGCGCGTGCTAACAGTTAATTATGTATGTTAAATTTTAAAATTCAATTATTTTTTTCGCCTTTTAAATTTTTTACATTACGTAAAAAACTATGTAAAATTTATTATAAACGGACAAACGTCTTCAAAATGGGTAGAAAATAGTGGAACCTAGTGATCTATACTCAATATTTTTGAAGAAATCGCATTTGTTTGTAAGTGTTTATATGAGGTTTCTCTGAATGTGTGCTAATGAGCATAATCATAAGTTTCGCGCTACTACAACAACAACTATGCCAAAATAATTAGTCCAAATACATTTTGGCAACCATTTTAACAAGTAACCCCAAAATATTTGACTAAATTTCAAGTAAGTGGCAGTTTCATAACAAAATGGCGTTGCGGTTGTCATCTTTGACAAATGAGTAGCACAATCTCTTGCTGCAAATGGAAAACACTGATTAATTTATGAAGTGAAACTAAAACTATTTTTACCGCGTACACACCCACAAGCGCACATTTAGACATAGTTGATGGTATTTCTAAGGCGTGAACGACTTTTATAGCCCAGCAAGGCTTTTAATGAGCAAATAAGCCGCGGGTAGCGGAAAAGGAAATGCTTGGCAAAGTGTTAATTTCCGTGTAAATGCACTCGATTGAGAAAGCGATACATATTTAAGCACTCCAACACACACACCCACTTACAAAGCGCAAATGAAAATGCATAAACAGCGTTTTAGCACTATTGCTGAATCAAATGGTGCAAATGTAGGGCAACATTACCTTGGAAGACGGTACACATACATATACATACATACATATGTATGTATCTATGAACTCAAGAGTCTTAATGCAATTACTATTCGAGCGCAATGAGCTACATTTCTGCCTCTAATGCCAAGTGGGTGTGTCTCGGCTTTGTAATATGAATCCTCCCATTGCAATTGAATGCGCTAAGACAGTACGCGTTACACATATCAATTTATAGCGAAAATGTGTTGTGGGTATGTGTGTGTGCTCAGCACAGCTTGTAAACATGTGTTACGAATGTCCAATACAGTTATGTGGCATGTTGCACATGCAATACGTATTGTAGTTATGCCGTGTGCGCGCTTGTATGGACACAGTGAGGCGTGTTAATATACAAGCAAGCAGTTCAAGCTGATAGAGATCTTGTATATTCGGGCGCATGTGATATGTTTGTTAGCTCATAAGCAATATAAGCGGAACAGATTAATTTGCATTTTATACAGTTGAAAGTTGGGGCATATCACTTATGCCAAGTATGACATGCTATTTGTCTTACGTAGCAGCAAGTTAAATGATGTAAGCATAACAATGCGATCAAGAAAGGCAAATAAAGAAATATTGTGATTTAAAAATATTTGATTTTCATTAAACACATTTTTTTTCTGATTTTCAAGCGGATATAACCCCATAAGAGATATACATAATATTCATATATACGTACTACCAATAGCCTACAATAACCGCGAGAAATTCCCACGACAGCCGGTTCTACGCACCGGAATTGACCCAGATTTTATCCGGTCAAGGGCTGTTTTTTCGGCGATCTAACTCGGTTTGGAACGGTGAGTATTAAGTTTGTCCCAATTGCAGGGTTACGGGTCGAATTTCGTTTTACGCTTATAATTCTGACAAAAATCTATAAGCTCTTCGTTCATATCTATAAAAAACTCTAGTAAAATCCTTTATTTATTGCATAACAATAAATTTTGCAGCACAAAAGGTTGATTGAACCACGATATTACACTCGATGAAGGCCGCGGGGTGGTTTGCGACTTGTTGAGGGAAGAATTTATGCTATCCAAATTGCTTCTCGCTTAATTCTTTCCATAAATGAATGTATATTTATTAATATATAATATATAAGTATGTACATCCAAGCACGTTGCCATAAATCCATCCACTTCAACTGCCTTGTAATCGCTCTTGGCTTTGCCTCTATTCTATTAAATAGAGCTTATTGTTATTGTAACAATGCACTACATTATTATTATTATTGTTATTATTATTTTAATTCATTGCTGTTGCAGGAAATGTTGCAAAATGTTATGTTGCATTTGCTATTATTGTTGTGTTAGTGTTACAATTTACGCACTGTTGCATTATTTGAGCGAGGGAATCATGCTCGTTGCGCTTGTTGCATGAATGCCTCACTGCAATGCATTCATACTTGTACGAGTATTAAGCGAATGTACCGTTGCAAACAGCGCACACAGGCACATAACCGCACACACTTGTACACATGTAAACGCATATAAATGTGAGCTTTTCGAAAATCCCAAACATGTATAAACATGCATATGTATGTGCTGACATGATACTGCCATGGCACTACGTAGTATTTGCCGGCTATTGTCCTTGCATTGTTTTCCAAATAAGTAACTAATACAAATACATATATTTGGTTATTGTTTTTGTTGTTCTTTTTGCAACAAGTAAACAGTGTTGGAATTTAATTTTCAGTTGATTGTTATTATTATTATTTTGCACGAATTTTAAGTGTCTTAATGTGCTTAGCCCTCGGGTATTGCAACTTTATGCTGTTTTGCTTCAATAAGTTTGCGTTGTAAGAATTCTATGCATAAAAATAAATAAATATTTATGGTGTACAAATGTAAATTTGCGAATCGTTTAGAGAAAATTGTCGAAAATTGGCATACAAAATTAAATGTTTTGTTGAAATGTGCGTTGTGAGGATAAAAAAATTAATTGATTTTGAATTTTGTATGCTCTCGTGAATATAAGTATTGTTGTATTGGACAGCGATCAAAAATGATAAATGAGCATAATTATATGTAGTGACTTCCAGTATAAAATTAATTTACATATGTTTATAAGCAGAAGGGCAAGTTTGTTTTGAAAAAAAAAGAATAAAAAATTTGAATTCAAAACAAAAAAAAAATATATTTTTTATTTTTTTTTATATGTTTATTTATGTTTTGTTTCTTCTTATTACAAATTATTGAAAAAAAAATAATAACAATTTTAGAATAAAAAAAATATAATTTTTATTTTTTTTTATATTTTGTTTTTTTTTTTTCTTTTATGTTTTTACCTTATTTTATTGATTTATATTATTTTTTTGTTTTTTATTATTTTTTATTTTTATTCACAGTTATGAAAGTGAAGTTTTTTTTAATAGAAATTTTATTTATTTTATAAGAATGCAATATTTTGGAAATTAAGGGACATATCTAGTGTTAAAAAATGATGTTTTTTGTTATATACCTATAAAATTAACATACAAAAATTTAAAGTTGAGTTTTTGAGTTAGAGCCTTTAAATCGTAACCACTATCAGCTTTATCAGTTTATCTCGAAGGCCAATAATCCAAACACTAACTATTTTCTGCATGTTCTGCATATAGTCCATATCTATATAAAGACTTCCCAGCTTTTGATTTCATCAAAAATCGAATTTTGGCAGTCCAAAAAATTTAATTTTTTCTTTAAAGCTAAAAATATTGCATTTTAGTTGTAGTTTCTACTGAAAAGCTTGAGTTTAAATGAAAACCATGCTGTGTGACAGTGCGTATGCGTGATATTTCTGCATTGAATTCGTATCTGAAAAATTTGATTACCCATACGCCTTGTAGGTCCTAAGCTGTGTATAGTTTCTACCGAAAAGCTTGATTTTCAATGAAAACAGTGTCGTCTGCCAGTGCGTATGAGTTATATTTGTGCATAGCATTCGCATACGATAGCGCGTAGCGCATACGCCATGTATGTCCCAAGCTAGGTAAATGTTGAAAATATCGTCGTTTTAAGGCGCTTATAAACTGAAATTTTTAAACAAAATTTATTAAATATTTTTTTATTAAAAGTGGAAATTTTTAATTAATTAAATAAAGGCAATTTTATTAAAAGTTTAAAATTTTATTTTTGAAATTTATTAAAAGTCGAAAATTGTTGAGTTAAAATAATGCTACACAAACAATTTTCACATATTTCTACCAGTCGACTAGTGAAAGCTGCTCTTTATTTCGACTTTAGGCAGACGATTTGTTCGAAAATAAAGAAAAATTGCAGAATTTTCTTTCACAAGTGTGTTGAATTTCGCATTTGTTTGCTTTACCTGTCCTATTGCTCTACACCATTATTAGTTTTAAGAATAGTTTTGCTCCAACACATTTAATTACATATAATGACTTGTGCAGCACCACAAATTTGTTGCAGCGCAGCAATTACCTTGCCTAATAATGCTTAATGCACACACCCACACACACACAGACACACAAATTTAAAATAACAAAATTTCAAATATAACCGAAAATACTGACAAAAGTGTCGAGTTGTATGCGGGAGCGCATAATAAAAAAACCACAAACATATGACAACATTTAACGAAAACATTTCTGTAATTACTTTAACGATTTCCGCATGCAATACGCGTCTACACTCACACACATACAGCAGCCGAATTATGTGCGCATGTCAGTGTATGCGTGCCAGTTATTTTAGCAGTCACTTGCTGGCTTCCTTACACGACAGAGCTGTCGGCAGCCATGCACAGATTTTCACACACACACACACAAGCATAGCTATATATAAATAGTTATTTGTATGTGTGTAAGCGATTTGTTGCCATACGCATGCACACATTCTCTACATATGCTTACTTAATGATTGTAGTTGTTGCATTATAAGCTTTGTGCGCTGCCTTGCTCGGCGCTCTCAACCATAAACTTTAATTAACATTTTATTTTCCTCTTTTTCCACACCAGCACCGCACTGCTCTACCACACTGTCACGACAATGCCCGGCCGTGCATGCGTTCGTCTGTCCGTCCGTCCCTGCTCTAATGCTTAGTCAATTCGTCGGCAGACACAAAAGCCAATGGCAACTTTATTTTAGAGAAGTTCGCTTGTGTGTGAGTGTGGGTGTGAGCCGATTTCATATGCTTGCGGTCGACAGCTGCTGATGCATGTAGATGCGTGTGTATACACATGTTTGTGGGTTAGTCTTGTAGGGGCGACCGCATGGAGCAGGTGTTTGGTACACATGCCGCCTACTGGCGTTTTATTGGCATTGAAAAGTTGTCGGCAACACCTCAATATTTTATACTTTTGCAATTACGAGTGCTTGCCTCGGCAGCAGCACCTTAGCAGGGGCTGCATGCAACCAGTCGAGGAGCCGGGAAGCTAGACAGGCAGGTAGCAGGTAGATAGCAGCTGCTCGAGTTGCCAGTGTGTTGTGGGCCGAGACGCCTGCCTAGGAGGTTCGAAACTTTTCGGTATCGACTAGATGAACAATTATTATAAGGCACACACACACAGTTGCATTCAAAAGCATATACACATACATACTTATGTTGGTATATAACAGTAAATACTATTGTTGCCAGCATGTGCTCGCATATTTGCACATTTGCATGCGTGCATGTGTGTTTGTTATGTTTGTATGTGTGTTTAACTCCTTTGTAGTCTTGCTTGCTGGCGTTTGTCTAATTTAAAGCCCAACCAGCTAGCAATTAATAAAGTTGCTTTTGTTTTTGTTATTGTCTTTTCCACTTCATGCATTTTAAAATAAAATCACCCAAATTGTTGTTGTTATTATGAGCTGCTTTCGACTACTTTTCAAATCGGCTGTAATTATAAGTAGTTAAAAAGTACTTTCGTATTTATGGCTGGGAAATTTTGTGTGGGTGACAGCTTTCGAAACTATTTCGTATATTTTTAGTTAATATTTTACTATTTAAATGCAAATGAGACAAACTATGTTGAGTGCGAGGTATCGGTACAGCAAGAATAGGTGGATGGCGAATACTAGAGGTTACTTCAGATTACTTGACTCGATTAGATATAGAATAGAGAGCATATCAAACTACGAAGAAGTTTGTAAAAATGCTCTCCGTTGAACCTGACTTTATTGACTGAAAGCTCTACCTATCTAATGCCTTCTAAATAATACAAAGTTTACGCTAAAACAGTTTAAATTGAGCTGAGTTTGGTTTTTGTGGGATCCTCTGTGGGAAGTTCGTCTGTCCTTTTGTCGAATAGTATTTTGGGGAGTCTACTTTATGACAAACACAAGTATTTGAGTGGCACAAAGTCTTCAGTGAAGAACGTGTAGTTATCGAGAGCTCACACGGTCCTCCATGACTTCAACTTGAAAAAGTTAAAGAAACTAGCGCTTGAAAATATGTTATGTCAGTAAAAGAGAAGTAGCAGAGGATCTCAACATCTCTTATAGACCGACTTAACACATTTTAGTTAATGTTTTGGTTCTGCAGCCAGTTAATGCCGTACTCGTACTAAAATACGTGAATGTGCCGTCACATTCTAGTATGATTGTGACTGACTCTTAGTCAAACACGAAGCGACAGTAAACGCTTACTCACAATATTCGCAAGATTTGCCTCGCTGTGAAGTTTTTACAATCCGGGTCAAATATGATCTTGAGTTTATGCTCACTTCAAATGTGTGTATTGAGTAGCAAAAGTAAAGTCAACGATAAAAGTGGTCGGTATTTGATTTTTTTTTTTAGCAATTTTAAGAAGCTGTTTTCAGTCCGGGTCAAATTTGATCTTGAGTGTATGTTGACTTCAAAAGTGTGTATTGAGTAGCAAGTAATGTACTATAAAGTGGTCGGTATTTGATTATTTTTTGCAATTTTTTATGAAGTTTTTTCAGTCCGGGTCAAATTTGATCTTGAGTGTATGTTGACTTCAAAGTGTGTATTGATAGCAAAAGTAAAGTCAACGATAAAAGTGGTCGGTATTTGATTTTTTTGCAATTTTTATGAAGTTTTTTCAGTCCGGGTCAAATTTGATCTTGAGTGTATGTTGACTTCAAAAGTGTGTATTGAGTAGCAAAAGTAAAGTCAACATAAAAGCGGTCGGTATTTGATTTTTTTGCAATTTTTTAAGAAGTTTTTTCAGTCCGGGTCAAATTTGATCTTGAGTGTATGTTGACTTCAAAAGTGTGTATTGAGTAGCAAAAGTAATGTCAACTATAAAAGTGGTCGGTATTTGATTTTTTTGCAATTTTTTAAGAAGTTTTTTCAGTCCGGGTCAAATTTGATCTTGAGTGTATGTTGACTTCAAAGTGTGTATTGAGTAGCAAAAGAAAGTCAACAGTAAAAGTGGTCGGTATTTGATTTTTTTTGCAATTTTTTATGAAGTTTTTTCAGTCCGGGTCAAATTTGATCTTGAGTGTATGTTGACTTCAAAAGTGTGTATTGAGTAGCAAAAGTAAAGTCAACGATAAAAGTGGTCGGTATTTGTTTTTTTTTGCAATTTTTTATGAAGTTTTTTCAGTCCGGGTCAAATTTGATCTTGAGTGTATGTTGACTTCAAAAGTGTGTATGGACTAGAAACAGAAAAAGGTCAACGATAAAAGCGGTCGGTATAGGACTTTTTTGCAACTTTTTTCATATGTGGAAAAGAAGGCATGTAGTTTTCTTTGCCCGCCTGGCATAAATTCTTCTTACAAGACCAAATGAATATCGAATATTATTGATTTTCAAAGTGAAGGGTCTCTGAATCGCATCAGTACACAGCTCCTCAGCACGAGTGTTTTCACGATTATCTCATTTTTATATTATGGAATAGTATTTTCTTTTTGCCTTAGGTCTATTATTATTAAAGCAATAGCAAAGAGACGAGCGCGGTCAGCGAAAGCAAACAGCGAAAGCGGCAATTGCGGTTTTAGAACAAACGTTCGTCGTGCAGCCCGCAGCTTTAACGGAAAAAATACGAAAATAATGCTCAGCCAGGCCTATAGGCAGCGGCAGTGCCCCGCACTTTTGTTGCATTAACAGCCAGTGCTTATACTTCTCTATTTATACTTTATTTCTACACTTGCCCATCAATATTGTCACGTTGTGTGTTTTGTTTACTTTCCAAGCATTTCTTTTTATTTCATTAGTGCGTCTGAGTGCGCACATTTTGCCTGTGATATTATCATTATTTTGCTTTGCTTTTCGCATTTTTATCTTCTTGCTATTATTGCCTACGGCTCAGCAGCGTTTGTTGAGTTTATCGCACTGTTTATTTGTATTTTCAGCCGGTCGAGGGGAGCGCTTGGCATCCAGCTGCAAACCCTTCCTCATCACACTAGCAAACAAGAAAACAACAAAATATTATATGACCAGCCACATCAATCGCAAATTCAGCGCTCTTTCAAGCCTACTCAAACATTACTCTCATACATACTGTTGACCCATGCGGCAGGCGCGCTTGCAATGCGTAACTGTCCTCGCTTTGTCTGCTTATCACTACAAATGTCCGCTTTTATTATAGGAGCGTTTCAACGGACTTTCTTTTATTTTGTATTTTATTGTTTTGCGCCTTTTGTTTTTATCGCCGCTGTCAATATTTATTCTGGCAATTTGACGTTTATTACTTTAGTAATCAGTTGCGCAGGCAGCGTGTGGCCGGCTGGTTGGTTTTTACTCTTTTTTTCGCCTTTTTGGCTCTTAGGTGGGAAATTGAATTGTTTGTGGTGCCCAATTATGGCAGTGTTTATTGTTATTCTGGGCGTTGACAAAAAAGAAATGAGATAATTATATAAAGAGTTTTCTCACAGCTACGATGACAAATAAAAGATGATGGCATTGGCAGGGCAATCATTTTGAAAGCTTTTGATTAACTTTAAGTGAGTGATTTGTCAGCGAGTTAAGAAGTGAGCATGGTATGATTTATTAAAGGCAAAGTGGAAGAAAAAGTATAATAGCGGTTTGGCACTCAAAATAATTAATGATTTTTTTGTGACAAAGCAATGCCATGGGGCTTTAGAAAGAAAGAAAAAAAATTATATCTCCTTAACTTATTTTTAGTTTTTTGTCTCACATTCGAAGTTGTATTGAAATAATAGATAAAAATTAAGAAGAGTAATGCCAAAGTATGGATAATTACTCAAAATTATTAAAGAGACTTGAAGATATAACAAAGATTTTATAATAAAAATATAAATTTAGCTACTTTTAGTATAAAATTCATAAAAATACACAAAGCAGCTTATTTTCTTTTCAATTTTTCCGATTGATTTTCAATTAAAAGCTAGAAGTCCAATTTTAAAATGTTTTTAAAAATATTTATGGTGCAATATTTCATATTTTTTGATAAATTCTCAGTTAGGTATTCTCACATACGTATTTCTACATTTTTGAAAATAGTTTGAATTTTAAAAATTTTAATAAAAAAGGTGGTAATATTGTTTTAAGTTAAAAACAGTTAAAACAAAATAATCACTCTGCTACCCTTCATTCTTCAAGTGTAAAAAAGTAATTTTTTTCTAAATATAAAAAAAACTGCAGCTTGTAGAAAAAATATATATTCGGTAGTCGAAGAAGTTGGTGTCTACGTCAACTTAAGAAGAAGAAGAAGCGAAGAAGTTTTTTCGTATTTCTAATCAAACTTCAACTTATTTTTTTAAATTTATAATGAATTTTAATGAACAAAATATGTACCATTTTGATCGAACACTTTTTGCCATTTTTTCTAGAGACATTATTCCATAAGTGCAAACTTTTCTGGTTTTTGGCGAAAAACTGCGACAAGTAATTTTCACAGGCTTCTCTTGAAGCCAATTTTACTCCATTAAGGGAGTTCTGCATTGACCGAAACAAGTAATAGTCCGATGGTGCAAAGTCAGGGCTATATGGTGGATGCATCAACCAAGCTCTCCTAGTTTTTTCCGAGTCATCAAAGATGTGTGAGGTCTAGCGTTGTCCAGATGGAAGACGAAGCGCTTTCTGTTGATCAGTTCTTGTCGTTTTTATTTCGAATGCTTGCTTCAATCTCATCAGTTGCTGACAGTAAAATGTAGAATCAATCGTTCGAACAGACTGGACATTTCATAGTGGATGATTCCTTTCCAATCCACCAAACACTCAGCATAACATTTTGAGGCTCAATCCTGGTTTTGCGACCATTTGTTGAGCTTCACCACGCTTGGATCTTGATCTTTTTCGCACATTATTGTCGTATTTGATCCACTTTTCGCCTCCTGTTACCATTCGCTTCAGAAATGGTTCGATTTTATTTCGTTTCAGCAAAGAATCGCAGATGTTCATTCGGTCCATTAAATTTTTCACAGACAATTCATGTGGTACCCAAACATATTGTTGTTGTAGTCAGTTTTTTTTAAATGGTTCAAAACCATTTGATAATGAATGTTAACTATGCTAGCTTATGTGACGGTCCGGGTCCATATTTTCCATAATTTCATCGACTTTTCAGCGATAGGTCGAGTAGGAGTGAGATGCATCTTTCGCATCGAAAATTCCAGAACAAAAGCGAGCGTGCCATTGTTGTGCTACACGAACTGATACAACATCGTCTGCGTAAATTTCAAAAATTGCATTGGTGGCTTGCGTGGCATGCTTCCCTTTTTTATACATACATTTCAAAATATAAGGAATTTATTCATAATTTTCACTGATTGTTGAAGAGCTGTAACTTTTTTTCAAGATTGCCGAATTTAATTTTTTAATTTTTGTTGTTAAATGAAGCTTAGGGTCGCACCTTTTCAAACACTATATGGTATGACATAATGTGATTGGTAGCACTGGATATATACGACTGCAACGACATCTATTGACCAAATACGAAAAACTTTTTCCACTACCTGATATATATAATGGTTATATAATGGTATATATTGTTATTTTTTTCAATATATTTCGTTTAAGTGTTTTCTGACTCGAATAGTATATATATCTATACATACGACGTTGAAACCATAAAACTCCCTATGCACCAACTCTAATACACCGTCAACTTCAAATGCCAAATTATCTAGTCACTCAATAGCACTTAGTGCCAAATAAGCTGATAACTTTCTAATGAGCAAATCGCTAGCAACAAATTCATCAGCCGCAGCAGAGGGCAAGTGACAGCGGGAGAGCAAATAGTTTATGATTTACATGATTTTAGCATACATCCAGGCGTGTCAACAAACTAATACCACAAAGTTCACAGTTTGCGTCTGTCTGCATGTGCGTGCATTCACGTTTGTGCGTGTGACAAACATTAAGCAGCAACAGCTGCCACATTGATGAAGATCACTACCAAGATAAAGTGCGGCATTGCTCAGACAACTCACCACGCAAGTGTGTGTTTGTGCAACACCTAAGCACCAACAAGTTCACACCGTTCAATATTGTAGCAATCAAATTGTAATCAACACGCAAATGGCATAAATGCCAGGCAAACTTCAGCGCCGTCTAAGCGTGGTGGGCGCAAGTAAGGTGCGCGTGTGTCGGTTGAATATATGATTTCGGGCAGCTGGCAACCAATCAACGCGCTGACAACAGTTGTTGGTAAGATTTTCCGTCGACGACTTGCAAACACATCGTTAGGCAAATTATCTGAAATCTCAGTAATGGGTTTGAGGTTACGACGCAAAAGGGTGAGTGCTGCGGAGGAGCAAGAAACCAGTTACTATAAGAGCGCATCGATTAAGCGACGAAATCTGCAGGCAGCGACTAAATATGCTTCGCATCAAACGAGCTGCAGTTGATGGAGTTCACTCAGTTTAGTTTTGGTTGCGCATATAAACTTGAGATTTTGTTGCGAACATGGCTTGGTGCACATATTTATCATAAAGTGGTGTATATTTTAGTAAGTGCTAACCATATATTTGCATGAAATGATTTTTTTGAAAAATGAGATCTCATGTTTGTTATCAAAGTTTATACTTCATTGAACATATGAAGAGCGCTATATTATATGCATATACATTAGGGTGTCCATTAGTTCCCAATGAAATGAAAGAATTTGTTTCAGAGTATCGATTTTTAGAGCAAAAACAGAAACTTGAGGGAGTGTTTGCAAAGAAGCATAAAACCCCCAACCATCTGGAACCTTAATCTATACTCTAACTCTGCAATTGCCACATACACACCTATCGCTGATTGCCTATAGAAAAGCGATGTAGGCATTGGTGATGACAAATAAATACCAGGTGGACGCTTAAAATGGTGCTAAAAAGTAACGAAACTTCGCCAATGACTATTGACAAAGCACATGAGCACTAAGTATCTAAATACAGTGGCTGGCTTTCAAGCTTATTGAAGGCTCCATAGTAACTGTAATCGGCGCAAATGTCATATAAGCCAACCGGCACTTCCGGTATGCACTGTAGACAGTCATAGTCGCGATTTAGGTCAGCGGTGAAATTTAGCGTCGCATTGTAGCGCTCAGCGAAGAGTTTCATTAACAGTGGTTGTAAGCCGGAAATTTGTAGAACACCATGCTTATCATTGTAGATAATGGCGCTTAGCGGTTGTGTGCCCGAAACTCTGCATTTGATGTAACCATGAAAATTACGCCACTCGTTGCGCCGTTGTAAATATGCACGTGACGTTGTATTTCTTAAGCGCACACTCGGTAAACATTCGTATGCGAGTAGCTCATTAGCGCGCGCATCAGTTAGCAGTGCATTAGAGTAGCTATTTCGCCAGCAGCAGTCGAAAAGTGCTTGCGGTGTGGGCGTTGTAGCATTGTTGCCAGTTTTCGCCGCGTTGTAAAGTACCTAACTGTGCCAACGCTGATGGCGCATTTGAAGTTTTCGAACTGTTTTTCAATTGGCGTCGTGTTAACAAAAGCAGTGCTTAGTATTTTCGAGTGAAAGTGTTCAATAACGGTACGTTTGGTTGCTTTGTGAACACAACTTGTGCGCTACATTGTTGCCAAATTTCACTCAAGTGAATATTTGGTTCTGTGTTGTACTTACAACAAAAGCAGGATGTTGAGGTTGAGTTTAGCTGCATCACTGCGATTTAAGCTGAAAACTTAGAGCCGCAATGATAATGTCGCGCCATATCATGACCTTGTGACTCTGGAAACCTTTGTGAGGAAGTGAATGCTGCGTGTTTGATTTCTAACCTTAAATGCATGTGCAAATTCATTGCTCTCTGATGTGGTTTTTTAAATAGTTATGTGAATGTGTTCTTTGCCATTTTTCCGCTAGAGACATTATTCTATCAGTGTTAGACTTTTCTGGTTTCTCGGCGAAAATCTACGACAAGTAATTTTCACAGGCTTCTCTTGAAGCCAACTTTACTTCATTAAGGGAGTTCTGCATTGACCGAAACAAATGGTAGACCGACGGTGCAAGGTCAGCGCCATATAGTGGATGCATAAAAACTTCCTAGCCAAGCTCTCCCAGTTTTTGCCGAGTCATCAAAGATTTGTGTCGTCTAGCGTTGTTCTGTTGGAAGACTAAGCCTCTTCTGTCGATTAGTTCTGGATGTTGTTTTCGATTTTTGAAATGATTCGAAACCGTTAGATTATAAATTTTAAGTATCTTAGCGATATCATGACTGCTTATGTGACGGTCCTGGTCAATCTTTTCCATAATTTCATCGACTTTTTCGACGCTAGGTCGAAACCACCAGTGAGTTGCGTCTTTCGCACCGATATTTCGGTCACAAACATTTATATAAAATAGAGGTTGAACAAAAATATACCGCTCCCGGTATCCGTATCAGATTTACCCTCACAAACTCTTTGCAGTTTTTCGAATCCGTTTATCCTTCGATTTTACACTTAATTTATTACTTGTAGAGTTTTAGTCGCTCCTACAATCCTTCACATTAAATCTTAGCACAATCGCAAAATATGCTCCAACACTTTTCCTCTCTGAAAACCACAGACATTTAAATTTCCCTCGTACATCCACAGCAAGAGAATAAAGAGTGTCAACATATTGCGATTATGAATAATTTCACACCTCACAATACTAAAAATACGAGTATATATTCGTATTTATATGCATAAGCTGATAATGCCCGCATTTTAATCCTATTTCAACACTTCGCAGCGCAGAAAAGCGTCATGCACAATTACTTTGACACACAAACGCAGTCAGCCAATATGAGCGCTGCGCCGGCACTTCTCAGACAGGCAAATACATAAATCCACCGGCAGACAATAAGATTGCTCTAGGCATTATATTAAGTTAAGTGTGGGTGGACGCCGGCATATACGAGCATAAATGCTTATAAAGACTCAGCGGGCATTAAGCGCAGATTTCCATTTCAATTCGCCGCTCGTTTACGTCGGTTATACTGCGAGTACGAGTGGCTGTGAGAGAAGAGGCGGTAGTCGCGCGAGACTGTTGATATGGATTTGCTAGTTTGTGCGTATTCATTCTTTGTTGGTTGGCCGGTTGGAATTGATGGAGCATATTCGAACTTGAGTGAAATATCATTTCTGAAAGATTGTTAGATTCAAGGATACAATGCTCACTATATATATTGGAACTATAAAAGTTCACGCAAGTGAGGAAAGTCTTTGGCGCCAATCAATTGGGAGTCACCAGAAGCCAAGTATCCCCTAGGTAGCCAAAAAACATCCGTTTGAAGGCGGGCTAAAATGTGAAGGCGAATAATTTCTTCCCGGGATTGTACACTGAGTTTGGGCCCCGTAAAACAACTACCGCAATGAAGAGATCAAAATAGCCTCGGATGAGAGACCCATCATTTTATTATGACCACTGCAAACGGGTTAGGGATTACGATCTATGCGCATACGCCTGGAATGTCCGGTCCCTCAATTGGGAAGGTACCGCTGCCCAGCTGAATGTTGTCTTCGTAAGAGTAAAGGTTGACATTAATGCCGTCCAGGAAGTGCGATGAACAGGACAAGGTTTAAATGAGTAGCTCTTTGTTGTATGTATGTGACTCGTGGTGGGAGAGAGACTCCGTCGTCGAGCCCTCGCATTCACCTCGGCGGATGAACGTGTAGCTACAATCTACATCAACTCGAAGTTCTTCAACATATCGATGATTTGCGCCCACGCCCTGACGGAAGAGAAGGACGATGTGACCAAAGACGTCGAAGGACGACGAATAAGGTTATCTGTAGTACTAGATTCCAGCAAAGGAAATATCATCAAGCTTCTTGGCTGTCTCCGGATGTGAAGATACGCACCCGCCTCTGTGCAGCAAATAACGCACGTCAACCAACTCAATCAACGTTCGACGTCGAGAAGTTGTAATCCCAACAGAACGCTGAACGATGGACGGATGTTCTATACGATTTACATTCCTGCTCTCTGAGAGCACTCATCGGCAACTCGATAAAAGGGAACTGTGGAACTGCATTTCAAGCTTCTTACGTACAAGAGCTTGAAAAGCTGGCCGACAGGGATAATGCTCGAAATTCTACGAAAAGATGCGGGAACGAAGAGAATGTCTCAAATCATTCCCCGAGGTGATCTAGTGACTGATGCATAGACCATATCAAAGTTATGGAGGGAATATTTCTCTAGACTGCTGAATGTACCAAAATACCAAAAGCTTCGTTAGGGTCGGGAAGTACTTCTCCGAACCGTTCGATGCCAAGTTTTTTTAAAATCGATGTGTTTGACGAAAATAGAAACAATGAGCTATTTTACATGAGAGTATATTTTGACATCGAAATAGATGTGTCAAAATAAGCACGAGGAGCAGAAAATTAAAATTGCAGTATGTCTGTCTTTTTCTCCTTCTTTCTCTCTTTCTCTCTCTCCATCGAAATAAAGCACCAGTCATTGGACTGCAAATATTTCCTACAAGGCTATTCTGCATACATTTGCGTTTTTTCAGCACTAACTGAAAAACTACAAGCCATAAATCTGCATTTAAATATTTGTTAACATGCAGCTGGATGTGATTGCCCACAGGTTTAATTGTCTGGTCGGTGGTTGGACGACGAAACTTTGTGTCTAGAAACAAAGTTATATTTTTCGCTACATCTACGCCAATATTTCATCCGCAACTCCCTCGCTTGCTGTTTCACTTTGTAAAAGCTTTCTGCACGCATATACGCGCAAAGCGTTTGAATAAATAATTGCATAAGTTTGAATGCTTCCTTTTGCAAACCGTTAATTTCGGTGTTAGCGCATTTTCATAAAGCGAAAAATGGCTTAAAGAAATTTATGCAAAAACTAAAACAAAAAGCTGAAATAAAATCAGCAAAAAGGTGTGGAAAATAAACAGCAATATTTTTATTTCGAACTTCTAATTTAAAATTCATTTTTTACACACACACACACACACACACACACATAGAGATAAAATTGCTTACAGTCTTCTGGTTATTACATTTTTGATTGTCCTCTACTGTGCGCTGCCGCGCAATTTTTTTTCGCAAGCGAGAAATATGCGTGAAAATAAATCTTCTGCCACAGCACAGGCCACTCGTGCACAGCTGGTTGTGTCTATGTAGCAAATCTCTATGTTTTTTCTGCATAATTTTGCCACTTCTCGAATTAAATAGCAGCTACTAGCACACATCTTACATCCTTACCGGCTTCCTGCTTGTCTGCGCGTGCGATTTTTTACACTGTGGCAGCGCGCATTTTTCATTTTTTAATAAACAGTCGTGCGGCGGCGTGTGTTGCCACAGATTTGCATACAAGCTAAGAGCGACACACCGACGTTGGTGACTGCGGTTTTGAGGAGGCGTGTGGCAGACACAGCTAGTGGCGTTCATTTGTTTTCTATGGAGTCGCTAACGTTAAGCGCTGCCAGAGATTGTCTTGTTGTTATTGCTTTTCTCTTCATTGTCATACAATATTTGTCTTGATTTTTCTTTTCATTTGCTTTTATACCAAAAAAAAATAGAATTTGCTTTTATAAAGCGTTTTTAATATTTTGCCGTTGCTTTTTCATCAAAATTTTAATTTTTATTTTTTCTTCTTTTCAAATTGGCATTTTTTAATATTTTTTCATGGATTTTTTTGCAGTTTCGCATTTTTATGCAAATTATTCATTCATTCATTTATTACGTGTGTTGCAACAGTTGCCGTTTAAATTACATTAAATGCGCATGGTTTGGCTGTCGTGTCGCTACAGCAGATTTTGCAAAGATCCGTCTTCGCGCTTCCAAATGGTTGATTTTCTTGAATGTCTTCCCAGCAACGCGTTTATTATTTTATATACCGCGCGTATGGCAGCAGTGTTTTTAATTCTTCGTGCGCTCCCATATTACACTTCGCTGCTTCTAAGCTGCTTGTTGCGGTCCTCTGGCCCTGTGCTCCTCTCTTCCTCGCATTTTTACACTCTAAAACGCTAAGCTCTTTTGCGCGCACACGTCGCTTTCTAAGCGGTTTATTAAAAATATTTCTGTGGAGGTGTTTGAAATCATTTGAGAACATGTGGCAATGCTGAGATTTGTTCTATTTTTATTCCATTTTGTGATGTGTGCGGGAATTTATTGGTATTTAAAAATATAAAAATTTAATTTTTTTAAACTTGTTCGAAAAAAAAAATTCCTTCATATCATTTATGGCTTTAAAAATCTTTTTCAGAGTAAAAACCTCTTGTTTCTTTTTCAATTAAAAAATAGATAACTACTTTTGAAGCTTTAGTTTAGATTTTGGACTTCGTTAGGTTAGGTAAGATGGCTATCAAAGATGGCAGGTGGACTACTATATGTAATCCTTTCTGAGGCCATAGAAAACTCCTGTTTCGAGCTATAAATTAGCAAAACGCTTAGTGGCCAATACAAATTTTGCAAAAGTATTCGCCTAAAGTGCTTAAGTCTTGAGCTCCTAAACGCCGGACAGTCAGGAGGAAGTGTTAAGTTATTTTCATCTCACCATCTTCGAAACAGCTTCTGCAGATGGCGTCTGGTAGGATTCCCAGCCTTACTGCGTGGACTCCAACAGTACAATGACCCATTAAGAGCCCCAAAACTAGGTAGAAGCTTGCCTTACTGAGGGCTAAGAGAACACTAGATCTCTTCAGTAGTACAACACAAGAGGTTACGGGAGCACTGATCCGCTTCAATGGTTTAAGGCTTTCCTGTGCCATAGCACAGTTCTGTAATGTCGATGCTATTGATAGCGAGGTTAGGCATTCTTTGACCAGTCCTGAATGCACTGTTAATGAGTTCAAGGGAAGTATCGCCGCTTTTATGGGTAGAAGAAGGACCCGCCAGAGTTAGGTTTAGATGGAGTCAAGTGATCGATATGAAGTCAAAGTATGTGAGAATTTCCGAGTTTTCAAACCCGTGTTTGTTTGGGGACCCAGACTCTCTGCGTCTGACTGGCAATTTTCGCAGTCATACACCTTCCGGCGATGCCCACGGTCAATATGTGCAGGATTTGAGCAAACTTAAGTGCCATGGTTGAAGTCTACCTTAGTGTAAGACACTTGCTGATGAGCGCCACCCGTTGAACTCTCTTGAGTTTCTTCGCAAGTGTGGTCCTTTCTGGAGCCCTCCACCACATAAAGACTCCATAGACTATGACTATGGTGTCGTAGAACCAGAGGTTTACTTTCGGTGAGAGACCCCAGCTTTTGCCTTACTCTCACTCATTTCGAATTATTTAAGACTTCCTCTATTGCTGAAACATCGTGTCTTCATTGTCTCGAAAGACCCTTCTTTTGTCCATGTTTTCGTATCCTTTAGTGTTAGCCGGTTTTCTGAAATATATTTTCGTTTGTTTCCGTCAAACTTTTTAGACAACATAAAGCATTATAAGGTGACCCCAAATAAAATTTTATAAAAAAATCTGTTTGATTTATTCTTTTCTTAACTGTAGTGAAAGACTTATACTCACAAGTAAGAAATACTAATACACAAATAATGATTTTTTTCTGTTCAGAAATTCTTTGGAAAGCTTTAGCAAAAATGCTGTAACTCTGTCTTGGCGAAGAATTCGTCAGTGAAGGGGGTATGGAGGGATATAGTTGAGAGGGCAATTGACTATAAATTCCTCAGAGATGAGTTCTCAATATAATCGTATAAGGTTAGTTGAAAGTGGTAGTTGATTTGTCATGCTTTTCATGTCTTCAGCTCTCACCAAATCTCTTTTACTAGAGGACATCGCTGGAATTCGTTGGCAAAGGGGTCATCGACAACCCATTTCGATAAAAACCACTTCAATAATGGATATAATGTGATGTATAGCTGGCCATTGAGGTATAAGTCCACTATGCTGTCATATTATGGAGTCGCAGATAATTGTTATTCAATTGTAAATTGATTACTTGCAAAAAATGCCTCTCACGATGTTGAAGAACTTTTTAGAGATTGCTCAGAGACTTATTATATTTTTGGTGAATGTAAGTTATAAGTTTTCTGAACAATTTTTTGACTGTAAATGTGGCCTAAAACGTAGCAATGCTTAATAATTATTATCCCTTCAAAGAAAAATATACCAGAAAATACCTTTCGAAAATTTTACTAGACACAACATTTAACGGCGACAGATACTTCAAAGATTTACAAATTATACTTACTCACAATTTTCAAAGTACAATCATTAAAAGAAAAATTTCTTTCAAAGCCCTCAGTTAGTTTTATTCGTACTGAAAATGCGGCAACACGGCGTATGAGTAACATACACGTATGAGCAATCGGCCACAACGGATTGAATAAACAAAAAACTGATTACGAACAAAATTAGATGTCTCGACAGTTCCAATGAATTTTGAATACAGTATTTGTTACAACAAAAACAACAAATAAAAAGTAGTGAACACAGCAGCAAGCAGCCGAAACAAAGACAGCTGGAAGGCAACGTAAAAAGGCACAAAGAATTCATTTTACTGTTTGGCACAATGCATGCCATTCATAATGTGCAGCAACTAACGTGCAACATAGTGTACGCAATAATGTGGCAAACTGTTAGAGTATTGTGCTGTTCCAGCGCCACATAGAATAGCGAAAGGGCAGTCAACTCGCCAGCATTTGTCAGCGGAAAAAACTATAAAATTTCATAAATTCTGAACAAAAGCGCGAATGAAAGACAAATAAGAAAAGGATATTAAGTGAGTGCAGAAGACGCCAGTGAAGCAAAAGAAATGTGTTTAAAAAACGGGAAAAAATGCTACTAAATATGAGCTTTAAGCTATGTTTAGAGTACAGTTGTAGTTTAAACAAGAAGCAGAGGCAGCAACAGCGTAGCAAGAGGGAGAGGAAGAGGAGGAGTAGGAGTATAATAAAAAAGCGCGGAATGCAATTGCTTTTTGGTGAACATTCAAGTGCCACAAATGACAACAGCTGCCAACGTGCAACAATCTTATTACGAGTGAGTTTTTTCCGCAACAACAACGGCAACAACACTTAAAGTGTAGAGTAGTTGCAAAGTAGCTTTGCTAAGTGAAAAAGCACGTAAATGGCAAAATTGGCTGCAGGCAATGCACGCGAGTGGCTGACAGCCAAACACGCCAGCGCGCCGCCGTCGCCGCCGCGCATTGCCTGACACCAACATCAGCGACAGCAACAGCGACAGCGGCAACAAAGCAACCGTGTAGAGTCGCAGCGAACTCGACAAAAAACTGGCGGCGCTTTGAAAGCGCACGAGCCTTCTGTTGTGTTGCTTTGCGGCAGCTTTCAGCTTTTGAGTGCAATGCGCATGTGGCATGGCGGCGCAACGCTGGACGGCGGTGAGAAACAGATTGCTTTTAAATTTAATTGGTTTTGAAATAATGCAAGACATTTCCAACCAAAAAAAAAAAATGGAGAATGTAAATAGACAGCAACAAACAATAATAGCGGCAACCAGCGCTGAGTGTAGGCGGCGCCCGTGGTGATGTGAAAGCAAAACAATGTTGATGTGAAGCGTTTGAAAAGCAAAAAAGGGTGAAATGCAGAAAGAGTTGAGTTGGAAAAATGTTAAAAACTAAAAACAAGAAAAAAATAGACCACCAGAAGTAGCTGCACAACTGTGTGGCAGGTGCACAGCCAAGTAGAAAAAGTAACAAATATACAACAACAATGCAAACTTGCAGTATTGCGGCACCTTAAATGACGGCAATCAATGTCGACAATGCGACAGTGGCTGACTTACACTGCGCGCCGCGTTGCAACACTGACGGGCGCTTGATATGCACTTAATGTTCCACGCGGCCCAGTTACTGCCGCACTTGACTAGCTATAACCTTTCCCATGCAACGCTGTGTGCGCTTCACCTGGTTTACCTGCTTCACTTGAGCGCTACTTTGTTGCGAACTGCTTGCAGCTGTTGGGCGCTTTGTCAAAGCATATTTTCATATTTTACAAGCTGTCATAAGTACTTACTTAGCAGTCATTTCTCAAACGGCGTTGCGTTTACTAACGGAGTTTTGTATATAAACTTTAAAATTAAATTCATTTACCGTTGTATGGACAGTCAGCGTATTTAATGACAGTTACTAAAGGTTAAAAAGTTTCGACGCAGATATTGAGTTGGACGTAATGAGTGAAAGTGAGCTCTTGAGTTTCTTACGGATTCGGCTCATATTGATTGGATGGAACCGGATCCATTATGAAAAATAGACTTCTCGTAACGAGGAAGCTTTCAAAACCGACTAGATTCTAATAAAACTTCAAAGCTTGTTTATATTTTATAATTATAATGACTTTACAGATCAATTTAAGGGTCTTTTCTTCTAAATTTTATAACGTGAGGCTCCAAACCTGACAGATCTTGAGATATATCGCAAGCGAGCTGACGTTCTCGACTGCAATATGTTTTGGAACTTTCGAAACTGGCTGAGTTCAGCTAGACGGCAATAGGGAGGGTTCCTTGGAACAATATCGTGGTTCGAAACCAGCCATTGGATCTTATGGAATATAACAACCGCGCGTTCTTTGAGATGAATGACAGGGAGGACGATGAAGCCTTATGCAGGGGCATCCACTGCCGTCGGAAGTCCACGAAGTCTTTCGCCCAGGGGTTATCGCAACGGGCATGGACCATATCCGCGAAAAAAAAAGGAGAAAGATGAGAGGATTGCTCCCTCCACCAGTAACCGGAAGCCAGAAAGCAGCAGCTTCAAGTGGTATTTAAAGTAGCTCTAAGTGGGAAGAACTTTTGGGAAAGCTGAGAAGCTCTCTCTTAAGAAGGTTGGAGGCAGTTGTGCTACCCCTGCCACTGAGATACTGAAAGGGAGTACCGCGACCAAATCGAAAAGCGAGGCTTCTGGTGGAGACGCCGGAGTTAGAGGAGCTTACCGATCTACAAGATCTCATCATGGAAGAGATATAAAGAAAATATATAGGGGGTGTGGGTACCCAGTATCTTTCCATGGTGAGCTGAGTCCGTTGCTAAATGGAGTAGCGAGACCAAATTGTAAGGCGAGGCATCTGGCGGAGACACCGGGGATAGAGAAGCTTACTGATCTATAAGATCCCATTATGGAATAAATATGTAAAAAAATATCTTTTCATGGTGTATATTTCAGAGATGGAATGTTTCTGGTGGACTGTAATGATGAAACTGCTAACTGGCTGAATAAGAATGCTCCCAAGCTGCAAGGCTGAAAAGTTTCGTCCTCTGGGTAAAAAGAACTGATGAATTTCGCGTTCGTTCATAACATAACGGGGGTTTCCCTTCCTAGAAGTGCAATAAAAGCCATACGATTTTGCTCTCGGGCTCACTAGAAGCCAAAAGGAAGGCATTCCTACTTCATCCAGGCGAGTTGTTGACTGCAGCGTCGAGCCGGATGAAGGGTCAACATCTGCATTGATGATGAGTCCTATTCAAAAAAAAAAGGGAAAAGGCCCCCTTTTTTTAAATTTGGGGTTTTTTTTTTTTAAAAAAAAAATTTTTTAAAAAAAAGCTTTTGTTTTTTAAAAACTTTTTTTTAAAAAAAAAACCGCATAAAATTTGCAAAATCTCATCGGTTCTTTATTTGAAACGTTAGATTGGTTCATGACATTTACTTTTTGAAGATAATTTCATTTAAATGTTGACCGCGGCTGCGTCTTAGGTGGTCCATTCGGAAAGTCCAATTTTGGGCAACTTTTTCGAGCATTTCGGCCGGAATAGCCCGAATTTCTTCGGAAATGTTGTCTTCCAAAGCTGGAATAGTTGCTGGCTTATTTCTGTAGACTTTAGACTTGACGTAGCCCCACAAAAAATAGTCTAAAGGCGTTAAATCGCATGATCTTGGTGGCCAACTTACGGGTCCATTTCTTGAGATGAATTGTTGTCCGAAGTTTTCCCTCAAAATGGCCATAGAATCGCGAGCTGTGTGGCATGTAGCGCCATCTTGTTGAAACCACATGTCAACCAAGTTCAGTTCTTCCATTTTTGGCAACAAAAAGTTTGTTAGCATCGAACGATAGCGATCGCCATTCACCGTAACGTTGCGTCCAACAGCATCTTTGAAAAAATACGGTCCAATGATTCCACCAGCGTACAAACCACACCAAACAGTGCATTTTTCGGGATGCATGGGCAGTTCTTGAACGGCTTCTGGTTGCTCTTCACCCCAAATGCGGCAATTTTGCTTATTTACGTAGCCATTCAACCAGAAATGAGCCTCATCGCTCATCGGACACGGACGCGAAACACATTTCGAACCGAACACTGATTTTGGTAATAAAATTCAATGATTTGCAAGCGTTGCTCGTTAGTAAGTCTATTCATGATGAAATGTCAAAGCATACTGAGCATCTTTCTCTTTGACACCATGTCTGACATCCCACGGTTTTTAAAAACTGTTTTAAAAAAAACCCTTAAAAAAAATTTGGCCCAAATTTTTAAAAATTTCCTAAAACCTTCCCCCAAAAAAATTCCAAACCCGTTACTTTGATTTTTTCCCCAATTTTGGGAAATTTTTGGCGCAAATGCCTATCTATGGCCACATGAACACATCCCCAAACACCTACATGTGGAACTGGCATACATTAAGAAGTTTTCCCGAACGAAACCAAAGACATTGCGGCTAACTGGTAACGGCTGTTGCCAATGCGTTGACCGCCACCAGCAAAAGACCACCAACACCCGCAATCGAAACTACGAAAGCACTGCAATCGAGATAAGTGAGCACCACAGAAGTAAAGTATTGAGACATTAGGCGAAAGAGGCGATAGGAAGATGGCAGCGGCGAGCGAAAGACCGTGGAATAGCATAAGAGTGCAGGGTGGTGTGTGCATAAGTTGCATGAGATCAGCCGAAGCTGCCGCATAAGAAGCAGGAAGCTGCGAGGCCGACGGTCAGTGGTCAATGTCTACCAGCAAACATTCTCATAGCTGTTCGGTTGACCAGTCAAATAAAGCATTGGCATAGACTACACGTACACACGCACGGAAGCACAAAAAATTGCAGCAATGTTGCCAATATTCCCCAAACAGAACTTAGTAAGTTATTTCGATAGACATGCAGCGAATGCGGGAGCAAATAGCAAAGAGCAACGGTGTGTTGCAACACGCCAGTGGTCGACTGTTTGAGGTTAGGTTGGTGCGGCGCAAGCAAGTGGACAGCGCTATGAAAAATGCCTGACAGAAGTTTTGCCAATTTTTCTTGCAAATTTTCTGCGTCAGGAAAATTGTTTTTCTCCCCACTACACATACACATAGAAAACTGACATTATTTTTCCACATAGCTGGAATATGAGGGCGGCTAGCGACTCCCGCACTTTAGATGCGAAGTGCACACTTGAATTTGCTTGGCGCATGTCAAAAGCGAACTTTTTTCCTTGAAAGTTTTTGGTTAGAATTGAAGCGTATAAGAGCATTGAAAATCTTGAGCTCTGTGTCTGCCGGTCGTTCTAGCAGATTTAATTCTTTTTTGGCATGGCAAATAAAGTCAATTGAAATTTTTCATAGCAAAGTGAAAAAAATACGTTGTCGAAAGTTTGAAGGAGTTGTGGTTTGGCTGGTCACTGCGAAACATTGTACAAAGTGAAGCAAACTGCTGCCAGAAATCTACAGGCATGACTGTCCATCGCATAAAAGTTTAAATGCATGAATATTTTGCTTGAGTAATTCGCTTTAGATTAAGTAGAAATAAGATCTGTATAGGAAAGTTAGTAACTAATCTGGGTTACCTGAAGAGCGCTTGACAATTCGTACAAAACTTGTGACAAAAGGAAATATTTAAAGCCCAATAGGGTACTTGTGTGACTGAGGTTCCTTCAACTAAGACAAAAGCTCAAAATTTTACTCCATACTAATTGTTAGGGTTAGAACTAGTTGGTTAGTGGCATGCGTTCTAGATTTGCATTAATGTTGTTGTTGTAACAGCAGAGAATAT
Organism: Bactrocera correcta; assembly: GCA_027475135.1. Classification (NCBI taxonomy): domain Eukaryota; kingdom Metazoa; phylum Arthropoda; class Insecta; order Diptera; family Tephritidae; genus Bactrocera; species Bactrocera correcta. Next base: position 155,556,550 of record CM050325.1, read on the forward strand.
TTCAGAAGTAATGTGGAGAAATGCTGTCGAGTTAACAATCCTTGGTCGAATATATATACCGGACCGTTCGGCTTACGAGGACCCGACTGTCGTGGGAACGGATTGATCGATATAGAGGGTTCCTTATTTTAAATACCTGATCTTTCCAAAAGCCTTCTTTTTTAGCTTCTTCGAATCTTAAGTTGGGCGGATAAAAATACCGGACCGTTTTGCTTGCGAGGATCCGACTGTCGTGGGAACGGTTTGACCGATATAGAGTGTTCCCTATATGGAATAGTGCATTTCCGCGGAAGCTTACTGCGAAGCTTTCTTATTCTAGCTTCTTTGAATCTTATGCTGGCTGGGTAAAAATACTGGAATGCTCTGCTTACAGGAACTCGACTCTCGTGGGAACGCATTGATCTATATAGAGGGTTCCTTATTTTAAATACCAGATCTTTCCAACGGATTGGAGGCCTTCCTCTTCCTCTGCTTCTCCTAGCGGGTATTGCGTCGAACACTCGCAGAGCCGGAACGTTTCGTCCATTCGGACGACCTGACCTAGACTGCGCAGCCACTGTCTCTGAATTCATTGAACTATGCCCATGTCGTCGTATATCTCATACAGCTCATCGTTCCATCGACTGCAGTATTGCAGAACCTTTTTCTCGAAGCTTTCGTAGCGCCAACTCATCAAATCTCATCGTCCATGCCTCTGCATCATATAGCAGGACTGGGATGATGAGTGTCTTGTAGAGTCTGGTCTTTGTTGGGGCTATATCATTAGTCCATTTAAAATCAGATTTACAACTCAAAGAAGTTATTCTATTGTTGCCACAGTTATATGAAGATCGTCACATATTATGTTTTAAGGTAAATTCTCTTAATCAAATCTCTCTCTCTCCCTGATCAAACTAGATTTCGAATGAAGTCAAATTAATTTTATACTCCACCCAATTCCACACACTACAACGAGCCGCAAGCTGTTGCTGCAGAATCACCACAAAAACCAGCAAAACTTTAGACGGACGACATAAACTTCGGAAGTTAAACTCAAAATGTCGGCCATACGCAGTTGAATTTTCGGGTATTTTACACCGGCATTTGATTGCCAACGTCGAAGTGCGTTAAATCACCGAATATGCGGGAGAGCTCCTGCTCTGCAGACTGGCAAGCAAGGTTAGTGAATAAGAAAGAAGAATATTGAAAGCGACAGAAGTGCGGGTGGAATTTGCGAGGTGGAAAAAATGCAAAGTAAAGAAATCAACGCATGGGAAATGAAGAAACTGGACGAAGTTGAGCGGAAACTGCAACCAAATTGAGTTGAGTTTTTGCAGCAACATGCCGTTGTATAACGGTGGGCTATCGACTGCAGTAGCTTGCAATCGCCACGCAATGAAAACGAGAAATCGAATGAAATGTCATTAGATAGTTGAAAGTTTGGCCAAACAGCCAGTAGATGACCAACTCATAGACACGGCTTCATTGGTTACGACATGGAGCACTTGAGCGCGGAAAAGGAGAATATGAATAGTGAGTGCAAAAGAGTTTGAAGAAGATGCGAATTGATATCGCTACCGCGCTGTCTACACACATTGTTGCCTGCGAGCAATCAATGTTGATCCAAAACTATTTCAATTGGGCCGAAAGCCAAAAATCAGTTTAGTCTAAGCCGCTTTATACTTGTGTGGGCAGCGTGGACATAATGATGATTTTCCGAGATTTAAAGCGAGCTGACAGCCAGTCGGTTAGTTGAAAATAAAAACGATTGAAAGTCATTGGATTTGGCGATAAAGTCGTTTTTTTCGAACACTGTGAATTTGGCATTCGACGGTTGGCCGCCACTGCTAGCGCTTTATGTACTCAGTGAGCAACAAAAAATGTAGCAACAAATACAAATATTTGCAAAAAATGGAATGAAAAGTGGCTTTTTGGTCCGCAAATCCGCATAACGCATGCGGACAAACGTACAAATGAAATGGACACGCTTTCGCTGATATCTTTGACAGGCGATAAGGAAAGTTTGGCGTGACCAGGTGATGGCGACAGCCATATCCAATGGGGAAAAAAGTAGCAAAAGGAAGCAAATATTAGACAACTAACATTTCTGCTTTGTTGGCTCGCGCGCTTTTCGGCGGTGAACAGCTCGGTTTCGTTTTGACTCGCTCCCTCTGCCTTCACTAAAGGTTGTAATCTACTCTTGACCACAACTTTTCGTTTTGTTTTCTTGAGCTTAGCAGCTTTTAACAAGTACCTGGTTGTTGTTGTGTTTGGCGGAAAAAGTTTTGCACGCAATTCTGCCGCTGCTCGTTTGAAGTGAGTCAATTAGTGGAATTGGTCGCATCGGCTCAGCAAGATTTGTATGTTCTTTTGCCTTTTGATTTGGTTTTTTATTTGGCTTTCTGTGTGTTTTATCTGACACTTTTTCTGCAAGTTATGTGCTCGGGTTTGGCTTTTGATGTGTGATTTATTAGAAAAGTTTTTCGCTTTCTTTTGGGTAAATTAAAAATGTCAAAAAATTAAAATTTCGGCGATAAAGTCACAGCACGGGGATTACTAAAACAATACTCATATTTGGAAGTAGAAAACGGAATTTTTGTTTCTTTTGTAGCAACGATGTTATACATCTTTATGAAGAATATAAGAGGTCTGCTAACTGGTTGGAGACTTAACCAGTGAGGCCTGAAAATTTCAGAAAATATATATATTTGTCTGTTTCTTGAAATAAGACGCGTGTGAGAGCCCCTTGTGCTTTCTGGAGGTAACTAAATTAAGACTTATCCACCAACTCGGTGGATTTAAACTTTTTCCATCCCCGCTGATAATGTCTCTTGAGTTGGGCCTTAAGAGCTGTGGAATATATCCCGCCTCATCCGGCCGAATGCTGGACATAATGTTCCAGCATTTTATCGTCCTCACTTCACTTTATGTGATATATTTACCTAGAAGTAAAACCGTTTTGGTCTGTCCACCCTCAACAGTAGGAAGGTTTAAGAGTTAGAGCCGAACCCCACTTGATGCTTTCTGTTATGCCAACAATTTTGATCTTAAAGACTGCATTTTAGTCTTTTGGTTTGAAGCAAGCTTCTGGCTAATGAAAACGTTGCGTTTAATTGCTCGTGGATCTCCTTTCTTGATCATTGACAGCTCATTGACAAGGTCGAGTATCAGGTATCAGGTAGTATCAGGTCCAAGTTTGGCTACACGACCAGCCAGCACTGCATTATATTATACTATACTTAAATATGTATTAAACGGATATAGAGGATAACCTCTAGTGCCTTTGTTGATATATGTAGTTTTCATTGCGCCAGTAATCTCCAGCAAGCAGGTCTGTTGCACATTTTCCAGGGGAAACCTTTACACCAATCCATCATATATTAGCATGGGGCAAATGATACTTGTGTAGAGCCAATAGAGCATGTTCCAGATCCGAAGGCCTTTGGAAGCTCAGCTCTCAATAAGTTCTTTCCAGTCCAGTTTTTTTTGTTTAGGATAACTATGAGATATTTGACAGAGCTCGACAGTGCAATAGTTCTATCTATGAGATGGGAAATTCAATTATGCAATTTTTTCCGCCTTGTGACAAGACAGATTTCCTACTTCACTCCACGGACTATCAGTCCGCTTAGAAGTCAAGGGTTTTCGAAGACAGTTAAGCCGTGGCCTTCCGTACAGAAGTCAAGGGTATTCTGGAGTGTTCTCAGAGTGTTCTTTTTCCAAGCTCCCCGCTTAACCTTCTTAAGGGTCATAAATTAGGCTAATAGATTACAGATTTCATTAACGAGCCACTTTAAATTGCCCCGAAATGTTAGGTTTCTATAAAGTTGTCGGCGACAAACAGTCGTCGCACTCGCGACTTGGCCCCAAGTCACTGTTGACAGCCATAACTTCGAAGTTTTCGATAATTTCGTCTATCTTTGAACCACTGTTAACACCAACAACAAATCAGTCTCGAAATCCAACGCAGAATAACACTTGCCAACTGGTGCTACTTTCCACTGAGTGGGCATTTGAGAAGTGAAGTCCTCTCTCGACGAACAAAGATCAAACTCTATTATTCCCGTCCTGCTATATGGTACAGAGGCATGAACAATGACCTGCTGAGTCGACGTTACGAGTTTTTGAGAGAAAGGTTCTGTGGAAGATTAATGGCCCTTTTCGTGTTGGCAACGGCGAAAACCGTAGTCGATGAGACGATGAGCTGTAAGAGTTATACGACGACATTGACATAGTTCAGCGAATTAATATAGCGGATGCGCATGACCTTCGTACGCATGGACGAAAACACTCCAGCTCTGAAAGTATTCTACACAGTATCCACCGGAGGAAGCAGACGAAGGGAAGACCTTCACTCCGTTTGGAAATACCGAATGCCTAAACAGGATATACGCCAATGAAGAAGAAGAAGAGCTCTGAAAATAATGAAGATGGGTTGCTGGTAAAAGCGATAGATCGGCGGTAGATAGCCCGTTCTCACTATAGTCGGGTCTTCGTAATCGGAATGGACCCGGATTTTTTCACACCAACGACTGACAGTTCGGCGGCATTCCTAAATATTACTTCAGGAACGTTTTCTGTCACTACAGCATTAACAAAAAAATGAAATTATACATTTAACCAGTGAAAAAGTCTTGAAAAGTCGATGTATGCGAAGATATTATGAGTATGGGCAGTCTGAGCTCGATATGGACTTTTAAGTTAACCTTTGATGATCTTAAACTTAACTTATAATGTTATTATGGTCACTTTCAAAGTCACCACTTTTGTTTTATTAGCCTGTAAATCTCAAATTGCTGTTTTTTCCGAAATCACCAGTTCCCTGTTTATTCATACGCCATTCGCTCCACGGTACCGTTAAAAAGTAAACGCTTACCAGCACTTTTAATGACTTTTTCATTTTTGCACAAACGTTTTGCCAGCAATTTGCATTGCAAATTTAAACTCAAAACCAAATCCAATCAACATTAAAAATAACTGTTTAAAATATCGCTCACCGAAACTGTCATTTAACTGATAACAGCTGGTCAACCGCTTGTCTTATGCAAATCGGCATGTGAGACATGCAAATTTTTTTACAGCAATTTTCCGGAAAATATGTAAATTAGTTTTAGTTTTGGTCGACAATATATCAAATTTATGTACATGCTGAGGAAATTGAGAGGATTGTGGGGTAATTACACGCCGGCGTTGCTTTTGTGACGCTTAGAGCCCATAAACAGACGCATATGAGTATTAAATATAATAATTTTAGAGATATAATTCTAACAGGGGTTGAGGGAAAAAAACGTGCGGTACAACAAGTAAAAAGTAAAGGATATGTGACTTAAGAGGAATTTAAATTATGCTAAATTGAAGGGGTGTATGAGCAGGCGATTGAAGTGTTGAAAACTCATAACTAATAACAATGAGGATAAGCACATTTTAGCACAGGCATTAATGGGTCCTTGGGGTCCCACTTATTGTGGGCAAGTGTTGAAGGGTTCGCAAAAAAGAAGAGGGTTGTTAAGGCACATATTAAAAAGGCTATAAAAATATATAAGAAGATGAAGAATGTGTGGTGACGTTAAAAGTGAAAGTAAAATAGATGCTGGGTGTGAGTAAGATGAGGAGAGTGAGGCAGCGTGTTAGCTGGTGGCTTAAGGAAAGAAATTAGATTTGTAAAAGGGTATGCCAAGCATTAAATTGAACAAGCACTCGTTGATATTCGGAAAAAGCGCAACAGTTCACTGTCAAGCGCATGCCAGCCGGTTGCTGGCGCAAGTTGAAAATTGGGTTTACCACAGCAACGGCAATAAAATGCCATGCCACTTAATATGTAAACTGCTTGAGCTGGGAATTTGAAGGCGCGTGATATGGCAGAAAAGGCATAACCTTCAATACAAAAGTAATGCCAAAGCAGCTAAAAAGGATAAGGCACTTTCAATTGATATGCAACACATACGGTTGCAAGTTAAACAAGCCATAAAAACCCGAAAATAACAGAAACTTGGAAACCTACAACGCATAAAACACAGCAAACCCACACCACTCGAGGCAGACATGTAAAAAACTGCCGATTTGGGTTTTCGACATGTTATGCGCCTATAAATATGCTACACATTTCAATAACTAACAGCGTTAGGAGCCAACTCACGGCACTGCGTAGCGCATTTGGACGGTTTTAAAACAACAACGCATACAAAAAGTAAGCACAATGTGAAAAAGCATGCCTCCGTGTGTTGCGCTTCTGCGTAGCGCCCGCATAGGTTAGACTTCATGCAGGTTTGTGCAAAAATGTATGTGGTTAGCGGTGACTTGGCTCGACCGTGCTCAACTTAATGGTATTGGTAACAAAGCTTAGCTGGCTGATTGACCGGCTGGCTAGCCATATGCCATAGCGCCTGTTGATGTGCTGTGAAATTTTACCTTCTTCTTTGATGGCAAGCAAAAAACTGTGTGCAGCGTTGACGGTCAAAATTTCAGGTTTATGGCACTGTCCAACTCCTCATGTTATACTTTTATGTTTTTTGTGTGTGCCTACGTAATATTGCGCTATATGCTTGTGCATGTGTGCGTGACATGTGTCTTCTGCATATTCGGTTGCGTGTGTTCGTTTTTTTTTTTGGTATCGCAACTCCTGCTCTTACCTTTACTAATTTTTTGCCCTACATTTTACTGACACAACGTGTTTGTTTTGCTAATTTTTTCCGCAAGTCAATTTCATTTAGTTTTTGAATTTTTCAGTTCTTTTTTTATTAGTGTAGGGACTAAGATCAGTCTTCGCTTTTTACTTTGTTGCCCTCATATTGATTGAATGCGCAAATTTTTCTGTGCTGACCTTGCTTAGATGCCCAGTTTAATCTGTTTCAAGCTATTTTTTGCGTTTGCATGATTTTGCGCCTAAATGTATGCTTGCTGACTTTATTACAGGTATGTGATAAAGCGTGTAGAACTTATGTGTCATAAGTAAAATAAATGTGATTTTTTTATAGAAGTCATTAAAGTAATTATATATCAAACAATTTTGTGTAGCAAAAGTATTAAAAAAATAAAATAAATTAAAATAATTAAAAAATTTTTTTTTTTCGGAAAATTAGTTTTTTAAGAACTAAGCTGTTTGGAATCGTCAACACTAATAATACGTGTTTTCTAATTTTATATATATATACTTCTTTTATAATTTTTTTATTAATTTTTTTTTAATTCTTGTTTTTTAATTTTGAGAACTTTGCCAAAAAAAATATTTATTAAAAAAAATTAATTTTTTTCAAAAGTTTTGTTTGAAAAATATTTTTTTTTTTGTTTTAGGAACTTGATTGGAGTCGTTAGCATAAACAATATATTGTTTTTGTCCAAAATTATTTTTTTTTATATTTTTTTTGTTGTTTTAATTTTTTAATTATTATTATTTTTTTGTTTTGTAAGAACAATGCCAATTGGAACTTTCAACATAATGACAACTTTAAGTTTATCAGCCATTGTTTGAGCTCCTTATAAATTTCAGAAATTTGTGTGAAGAAAAAATATTGTTAAAAAAAAAATTGAATATTAAAAGTTAAAAATAAAAAAAAAATTAATATTGATTTAATTTAATTCCATTTTTTCGAAAAATTGTTTTACAAATATTTTTTGTTTTAACTTTAAGAACTGCTGTTTGGAATCGCCAATATTAATTATATATTTTTTCACAATTATTTTTTTTTCTAAATTTTTTTTTTAAATTAATTTTATTTTTTAGTTTTAAGAACTGCTGTTTGGAATCGTCAACATTAAAAATATTTTTTTTTTCAAAATTTTTTTTTTTTATAAACTTGTTTTTTAATTAAAATTTTTTTTTTAATTTTAAGAACTATGCCGCTAAGTATCTTCAAGATTGTTCCAACTTTAAGTTTATCAGCCATTGTTTCAGCTGCTATAAATTTCAGAAACTTGTGTGAAAATTAAATTTTTTTTATCAAAATTATTTTTTAGATTTTGTTTGTTTTGGAACTTTAAGAACTGCTATTTGGAATCGCCAAAATTAATAATATATTTTTTTCAAAATTAGTTTTTTACGAAAATTTGTCTAAAATTTTATTTTTTTCAATTTTAAGAACTATGCTGATTGGAATTTTCAACACTTGAAAAAACATCTTTAATTCCATCAGCCGTTGACTCGGTTTTTTATAACTTATTCTCAGAATTGAAAAAAAAAATTTCTTTCACATCTTTTTCTCATTTTCTCACCCTCATGAAAAGTATTAACAATTAATAAAATCCGAATTAATGTAAGCACAATGGCAAACGAAACCACAATCCACAATTTCTACTTTATCTTACCCTTTTTCTTAGTAAAAATCAAATCAAAGGGCAAAAACCTAAGCATTCATTTCCGCTTTTTCTCCAGCAACTGGCCATAACCGAGCGAAGAATAACTAATTTATTAGCGTCGTAACGTTGCATTTGAAGCGACGCCCTGCCATAACATGTCAAAAGGAAAGCCAATGAAGAAAATATGTAAAAAGCGAAAAAAAGTAAAACAAAAATTGTAAAAGGCGCCCGGAAATGACAGGACAAAAACAAGAAAACAGGAAGCAGCAGTCGGAGTCAAAGTTTGAGTCGCAGCCGGAGCAATGAAGGATAAGAAACCTGAGCCGGCGAGCAATTCCTTTTTTACGCAGGTTTTCGAACATTGCTTTCTTTTGGCATAATGAAAAGTTTCATTTTCCATTGCTGCAGTCAGGCAGTGCCCAGCAAAGCGACGAATTTCAAATGAGACCAATGAAGGAAGTGAAAAAAGACCACAGCAACGGCTTGAATTCATTTGTCAAAACGCGGTGGCAGTGACTTATAAGCAGAAGCAGACAAAAACAAAAACAAAGCAATAGCATTCCAAGCAAAAAAAAACAACAACAAGAAAAGGAAAGCATTAAAAGCAACGCTGCCTTTCGAGGGAAATGCGACACTGCGTAGTTCATTTGACCGCTTCCGGTTACGGCTAACAAAAATTTACAAAGAAAAAATCACAAACAACAACAAATGCATAAATAAATGAGCTGGTGTATAAATGAATAGCGCGCATGCCAACAAAAGCAACAACAACCATAGCAAGAAGTACGACAAAAACGCATAAAATGCGTTGGGCTAAGGGGAGCGCCGCGGCGTTGCGTTGAAAATGTGCAACAATAAGCAAAATTAATTTCATTAATGCGCGTCGTCAGCTGGCGGATCTGCCAACGGCCACAGACGTTGACTGCATTATTTATGATGAAATGAGCGGCAATGAAAGGATTTGCTATTTGCGCGCGGGATAAGTTCTCAAATGACAAATGAGACAATTTGCTTTAGATTTTTAAGGAGAGTTGAGGCGCTTTGAATTTTCGTTAAGAAAATAGAAAGTTTGAGCATTTTTAGAGTCATGATTAATAATATGCGAGCGCTAAGAAAAAGCTGGCTTGAAAAAATGTGTGAAAAAATCAAAAGGTGGGTTGGAAATTATTTCTAATTCTTAAAACTACTCGCTTGTAAGCGTAATATTGGTTAGTCGAAAAAGTATTTTCGTATTTCTAATCAAACTTTGACTTACTTTTTTATATTTATTATGAACTTTAATGAACCAAATATGTACCTTTTGGTCGACCACTTTTTGCCATTTTTCCGCTAGAGACATTATGCCATCAGTGTAAAACTCTTCTGGTTTCTAGGCGAAAAACTGCGACAAGTATATACTATTCACAGGCTTCTCTTGCAGTCAACTTCACTCCATTAAAGGAGTTCTGCATTGACTGAAACAAATGGTAATCCGATGGTGCAAGGTCAGGGCTATATGGTGGATGCATCAAAACTTCCCCGCCAAGCTTTCTGAGTTTTTGCCGAGTCATTAAAGATGTGCCTGGTCTAGCGTTGGCCTGATGGAAGACGAAGCCCTTTCTGTTGATCAGTTCTGGCCGTTTTTTTCGATTGCTTTCTTCAATCTTATCAGTTCTTGACAGTAAAATGTATAATTAATCGTTCGACGAGGTTAGAGCAGCTCATAGTGGATTCCTTTCAATCCCACCATAAACTTTCGAGTCGTTAAACCTGGCTTTGCGAGCATTTGTTGAGCTTCACCACGCTTGGATCATGATCTTTTACGTATATTATTTCATATTTGATCCACTTTTCGTCTCCTGTTACTATTTGCTTCAGAAATTGTTTGATTCCGTTTCGTTTCAGCAAAGAATCGCAGATGTTAATTCGGTCCATTAAATTTTTCACAGACAATTCATGTGGTACCCAAATACGGAGCTTGTTGTTGTAGCCAGCCTTTTTTAAATGGTTTAAAACCGTTTGGTGATGAATGCTAAGTTCCTTAGCGATTTCATAGCTGCTTATGTGACGGTCCTGGTTATTTTCCATAATTTCATCGACTTTTTCAACGATAGACGTGGTGCTCCTTCACATCCAAATTTCCAGGATGCGAGCGATTTTTTTTGTTAAATAAAGCTTAAAATCTCACCTTTCCAACACTATATGGTATTACACAATATAATTGATAGCCCTGGAGATATATGTACGTCTGCAACGACATTTATTGACAAAATACGAAAAGACTTTTTCGACTTCCCAAAATATCAAGTTAACTTCTTTCCTTTATCATTTCAAGCAAAAGAACTATTGAACATATTCAAAAATCAGTAAATAAATTTAAACTTATGCCTTTAAATTACAGTTAGAATATGTCAATATCAATATTGCTTACAATTATATTTCAGTTATTCACTATTTCTTCCAACAATTAATTTGTTTTTTTGTAAAAATCGGGCAATTGAGCTCATAAATCAAATCAATTCATATTTTGAAAGTCGTTTCAAACAGTTAAAATAACAATTAATATTTAAATGTCCATTATCAACAAATCGTATTATTTGTTATTTCTTTCATTACTACATATCTGTGCACCTACACACAGACAACAACTAAAATTGACCTCAACGAACCGTAAGAAATGTAAGAACCGAGCGAGTGAACGTGATTTGCATGCAGACAGCGGCGGTAATTGTTTTGAATCATACATACATACATATATAGAATTATTTAAATATATACGCGTAAAAGCATATGAAAATAACCATAAATCACAAATGGAGCAATAAAATTATTAAAATTAGAAGAAAGCTGATTAAATTGTCGTTATACAAATTTAATAATAATTTACGTGCTGCATGTACATATTTGTGGATGTGTGTATGTATATAGTATATATGTGTCTAAATATACATATACTTCTCATGAAAAATATAAAAAAGTGTCAGGCTTAGAATAATTTATGTATGCACGCCATCTAAATACAAGTGATCTTCACTTGTTTGAGTGTGTGAGCGAGCAAGCGGAAGTTAGTCGGTGAGAGCAGAGAAAAGATTGCAAAGCAATAGTTGATAAAAATAATTAAAGCGGCAGACTTCTTGAGCTCAGATTTTTTTCAAAATATTTATAATATATCATTATATAGAGAATAAAGCGGCTAGTGAAGGCAAGACTCTGCATAATGCCCAATTCACACAAAGTTATTTGCGGTTTTTGACAACTGTCAACTACAGCTGTTTTCCGGCCTAACATTAGTGAATGCATCAATAATATTGTTTGTATTTTTTACCAAGCTGAGAAGTTCATATTATTTTGTTGAGAGGAAACTATGAATGATGTGTACATTTTGTGGTTACACTTAAGGTTCTAAAGCTCACTAAATATACTTGTAGCATAAAATACTTCATCATCAGATTCGCTTGCGTACAAAACCGAAGAGCTACTGAGAGGGGACTTCTACACTTGCTCCGCTCATATCGAAATTGTACCGAGTTGACTCTCTATTGGCGTCTTGGGTTCTAGAACTAGGCCAATGGACCTCGCATGCGTTTAGCAGGCGCTGGTCGGCGAAAAGTTCTTCTGCCACTGCGAGGTCTTTTTGACCTAGAGTATACCACAAAAGATGTACTGAATTACTTGTTCCGATCAAACTTCATCTTGCCGGATTCGTTCTTACTGGTCACTGTCTAATAGATATTCATGAGGGTGAGGCACTTTCTCCAGCATTGTTCAACCTTTGCCCTTGAAGTTCATGTTTTTTGTTGAATGAGGGTGAAAAATCTAGGAAATCTTAGCTTTGGCGAACCAGAAGACATATCTGAAACTGATACTAGCCGTCTTAACAAATGTGTGACAGTCTCAAAGCTTTTTATCGTTCTCTAAGGATCTTATGATCAAGTATATACGAGTCTCTTTTAGCTACCACAGGATCCAGTAAATGGGAGAGTTTGTTTAAGTTCCACAACGGTGCGACGTTCCAATCTGTTCAAGTGAGATTCCTCTCAGAAACGACATTTTAACTTAATGTAACCTAAAGCTCTAAAGAGAGAAGTATACATGTTCGCATGGTTCATTCTGAGCAGCACTTAAGCTACCACGGCATTCGACTTCCGGGATTTTTTGATGCTTTGTTTAACATATACCTTGCTTGGGACTCTATGAAGGAAATTTCGACTAGCAGATTTTACAAAAGGGGTTCGAAAACCTTGAAAGATCGCAAGAACCGTATTGGCCTCTATCATGTCTCTATTTTCTTGCGAAAAAGTCCTGATGTTTCTTAAAAAGTTACAAAATTTTAAACTTCGCCCTTAAAGTTTGATAGGGATAAGCTGAGTTCTTTAAGAGTCAAAGATATTTTGAAAATATAAATGAATATGAACAAGGAAATGTGTGAACACGTTATAAGATTTTGTAGACAGGAGCATAAACTCATTAATATAGTATAATATAATATTAAGCTCCATTTGTTATAGAAAACTGCAAATGATAGTCTCTTAGTTTAGCGATAAAGTAATTACAAAAAACGTTTTGTATACATATACATATGTACTTATGTATGTACAAGAATATATATAGCAATGTATTGGAGAAATCATCGGCAAGCAATGATTTCGAAAAATTTTATTTATAGTATTGCGGCGAGCTTATTGGTGACTAGAACGCACTTAAGGTCTTAATTGGACTATAGAATTTGCATAAAATTAAATCAATTATCTTTGTAGATTTGTGCATAAAATGAAGCATGAGAAAATCGGTATTATAGGCAGGTGAGTTCCAGAAATATTTTTTTCTCCAACAAAAGTTGAAGTGAAAACAAAAGAGGAAAAAATGGACAAAAAAATTATCTGACAGATCAAAAATATTTTCAAATTTGAAAATGCTATAAATAGACATTATAATAATGTGTGAATTCTTCCTCTTTCAGTGGCCTCATTGGACGCGCCTGGTCCATGTTATTCGCCTCTGTCGGATACAAAGTGATGTTGTACGACATATTGCCCGAGCAAACTAGCAATGCGTTAAAGGAAATTGAAGAGGAGCTGCACGCGCTACAGGCAAAAGGTGCGCTCCGCGGCACACTCAGCCCAGCTGAGCAGTTTAGTTGCATCAGCGTAACCACTGATATAGCTGAACTGGTAAGCAACGCCATCTATCTGCAGGAATGCATACCGGAGCGACTTGAATGGAAGCGTGCGCTATATACAGAGCTGGCTGATATAGTGTGTTCCGAGACGATTATGGCCAGCTCAACGAGCACATATATGCCATCGCTGTTTAGTGAACAAATGAAACAGCATCGTGAGAATGTGGGTGCAACAGTAGTTGCAGTTTCTTTGATATAAAAATTTGTTTAACAGTTTCTTTTTTAATACCAGGTGGTTGTCGCGCATCCGCTAAATCCACCCTACTACATACCGCTTGTCGAAATTGTACCCGCGCCTTGGACTAATGCCGACGTGGTGACACGCACACGTGAACTCATGCTGGAGATTGGCCAAAAACCTGTGACACTTACGCGTCAAATCGAGGGTTTCGCCACAAATCGCATACAATATGCCATACTCAATGAAGTGTGGCGCCTAGTGGCCGATGGTGTGGTGAGTGTGGCCGATGTGGATCGCGTTATGACTGAGGGTTTAGGCTTGCGTTATGCGCTCTTGGGTCCGCTCGAAACGGCCCACTTGAATGCCGATGGCGTGGCCGATTATTTCCAACGTTTTGGCGCTGAAGTTTACGCAGTAAGTCAGACGTACGGACCCACACCGAAGATGGAGGCTGGTGCGAATTTGTCGAAGATTGCCGCTGAGTGTGAGGAAATGGTGCCGAGAGCGCAATTGCAGGCACGGCGGGCGCAACGCGATCGCTTTTTACGTGAACTGTGCGCGCTCAAAAAGCAGTTAGAGTAGTTGAGAAGAGCTGTGGGCACAGGTGGTGAGGTTTATGTTATGTATATTATTTACTATTAAAAGTTGGAAATGGCTTCCATATAATTTGGTGTATTTATTATCTTGGAAGAGGCTAGAAAGTTTCAAAAGTGATCATGTATTCCGAAGGCCATAGATATAATATTTCCTTTATAGAAAAATATGTGGAATTGGAAAGGAGTATAAGTCGAAAATGTCAATTTTTGATACAGATCTCATATTTTTGAATTTAAATGCATTATTATGGAAATAAATATATCGTCACCTAAAATGCAAAACAACGCATCATCAAAAAACTCGAAATTGAGTTTTTATTACTTACGAATCACTATATAACCATTTTATAACCAATATAACACATATTTAACCAATATATATAACTATTTTATAACCAATATATACCCATTTTATAACCAATAGTATATAACCATTTTATAACCAAAACTTCAAATTTTGTTTCAATATGAGTAGTTTCTATTATAACATTTTTCTTTCCCTGTAAACTTATTAGAAGTGATGTTATAATACAACATAGGATATTGCCAATCTATGTATGCACCGACACAAATTCATATTTTCAGCCAACCAACAGCATTTGCATTTATTTATCCAAAATGATGTACAAAGAAAACTTTGTCAATCTGCTTACGGCGCTGATTTAATACATATGTTTATATATGTAACAGCGAGAGCCAGTAAAAATCAGATTTATATGCACATGCATTAAGAAAGAGCAGCTCAGCAGCTCAGCAGCTCATAAGCAGTATTCGATGTATATTATGTGTATATATTATGTAGATAAGGCGCTGCAAGATGTGATGAAGCGACCCTGTAGGAAGAATTTAACTTAAGGATATCGAAATTTGAACGAGAAAACTATATAATACTAATAGGAAGCGTGGCTTTTACGATAAGTTTTGTACAAGAAATATATTTAAATACGCTGGTGACGTAGGAAAAATCATATAAAATTAAAATATTCGAAATATTTATATTTTTATTCTTTAAAAAATCGCTAATAAAAATAAAAATTTATAACGATCATTTGCCTAAAAGCATGTCAGTAGTTACATTATATTTTTTAAATTCATCAAATGCATTGCCAACATATTTCCTGCTGGGTTCTCTCATAATAAGCTTATCGTTTGCAAATTTAAATCTATACGCGCATACAGTTACACACGCTTTAAGCTTCAGCGAGCACAAAATCGAGAAAAATATTTTTCTTTATAATAACGGTGCATATCTCTCGTTATATGCGGAGTCTTGAAAAATAGCAAAAACAACTGCATTAAAAATGTATTAAATTTTATTGATTAACTGTGATATGAGTACTAATAAGGAATTTGTGTAGTTTTGTGATGAATTTTTATGCATATAAAAAGAGGCAACTTGGTTACTGGTGAGAGGAGAGTTGGGTCATATGAATTTAATGCTCAGATGTTGTCAAAAACAAATGACTTGCGATTAATGATTGTAATTTGGGAAATATTTTGAAAAAATATATTTTGTGATTTGCTGTTTTTTTGAAATGTAATATAATATACTATATTAGTTGATTTAAAAAAATTTTTTTTTTTAAATAAAAATTGGAAAATAAAATTTTAAATAATTAATTAAATTAAATTATGCTAAAATAAGTTAAATTAAATTATATCAAATTAAATAAAAAAAAATAAATTAATTTAAATTAAATAAATTAAATTAAAATAAATAAAATTAAATTAAATAAATTTAATTAAATTAAATTAATTAAGTTAAATTAAATAAATTAAATTAAATTAAATTAAATTAAATTAAATTAAATTAAATTAAATTAAATTAAATTAAATTAAATTAAATTAAATTAAAATAAATTAAATTAGATAAGGTTAAAATAAATTAAAATAAAATGAAATATAATAAACAAATAATAGAAAATAAATTATTACAAATCAATTTGAAAAATAATTTAGTTACGGAAATAGTTTAATTTCTGTTGATTTTATATTATTTTTTAAACTAAAGAATTAAAAAAAGAAATTATTTATTTAAAATAAATGTAACTATTAGTTAATTTTAAATTGAAATAAAAAAGAATGTTAAAAGAAAAATTCATAAATTTTAATTTAATAATGAAAAAAAATAATAAGAAACTTGAAAATAATGGAAAAAATTTAATACAAAACAGTTGGTCGAAATGGTTTCTCCTTTGAATTATTCATTTTTGTTAATGAAGTAAATAAGAAATTTGTGTATTTGTGATGAATTTTTATGCAAAAAAAGAGGCAACGTTACTAAGAATGCATATGCAATGCTCGAAAAATACAAATGTTGGATTAAGATTGTAATTGGGAAATATTGAAAAAATATATTTTTAAAGATTGCTGTTGGAAATGTTATAATATACATATAGTTGAAAAATAATAAAATTAAATAATAATATTGCTAAAAAAAATTTAATTAATTAAATAAAAGAATTAAAAAATTATTTGAATTAAATTAAATGAAATTGAAATAGATAAATAATAAATAATTAAAAATTAAAAATTAAATAAATAAATAAATTATAAATAATTGAAAATAAATTAAATAAATTTAAAAATAAAAATTATTAAAAATGATAAATTGGAAAATATATTTAATTAATATTTTTGAAGTTAAATTAATGTAAATAAAAATATATAAAATTCGAAAAATTGTATTCCAAATTCAAAGTTGAAAATTAATATTCGAAAAAACTAATGAGACTAAATTTAAATGAAATAAATTAAAAAGTAAATTATAACCAATCTAATTTAAATAAAGAACGATAGTTTAAATTTTATGATTTTTTTTTTAAAAAAGTTAAAGTTTAAAAAATACGTTATTAAATTAAATTTAAATTGAAATAAAAAAGAATAGTTAAAACGAAAAAATTCAATTAAATTTATAATTTAAATAATTGGAAAATAAAATAAAATTAAGTTAAATTAAAATGAAAAAATAATGGAAAATAAATAAATCGACTTGAAAACAATTAGTCAAGAGAATGGTTTATTTTTTGTTATTTTTATATCATTTTTTTAACTAAAGAATAAAAAAAATTATTTATTTTAAATTAATGTATTAAATTAAATTTAAATTGAAAAAAAAAATAAAAATAAAAAAATGCAATTAAAATACAAGTGAAAAATAAAAGTTAAAAAAATAAAATAATTGCAAAATAAATTATATTAAATTAAAAAACTGTTAGAAGAAGAAAATAGTTTAATAACAAATATGAACAAAACTAAATTAAATTAAAAAAAAAATAAATAAAATAATTTAAATAATTGGAAAATAGAATTAAATTAAATTAAAATTAAAAAATAATGGAAAATAAATTAATTTAAATCAATTTGAAAACAGTTAGACAAGGGAATATTTTAATTTTTGTTAATTTTATATAATTTATTAAACAAAAGAATTAAAAAAAAATATTTATTTAAAATAGATGTATTAAATTAAATGTAAATTGAAAAGAAAAAATTTAAAATAAAAGAATACAATTAAAACAAAAGTTAAAAAAAAATAAATAATATAAAATAAAATAAGAATTTAATTATTTAAATAATTGGAAAATAAATTATATTAAATCAATTGAAAAAATGTTAAAGGAAGAAAATAATTTAATAATAAATATGAAAAAAATTGAAAAAAAAATATATTTTGCAACTTTTTTGTAGTAAACTTGGGTACAGCTGGGACCAGAGGCGAGCAAGCAGTGCTAAAAAATGAGTTTTAGAGTTTTTTGATATAAGAAATAATCCGAAATTCGAGCATAACATATTTCTATAAAAAATTAAAAAAAAACAATTTTTTTTTGACCTATCCTAATGTGAAACGAAAGTTTTATCGCATAAGAAGCACACTACCACCAGCATTTTGTGTGCATATATGTATATGTGTGTGTGTGAGTATCTGCTTACTTTTATATGTTTCATTGCACATTCGATAACTATACTTCCGCCGGCAGAGATGATTATATCTGCATGTGTGTGACAGACGGTAGCTGCAGCAGCAATATCCAATACATAAACGAATACACACACTTATATTGATATTCATATGCAAAAATATACAATATAAATGCAATAGAAGAAGACTACCCTCAGCACTACTACATACACATATTTACTTATACATGCATGTAGTTCGCAAACTTTCCAAAAATACTTAGATGGAAAATATTGATTTGGCTTCAAGGTAAAAATTATTTACAAGCGAGTGCACTTGAAGCCACAAAGACTGAGTGAACTTGTTAACTGCAAACAACACACACACAAACGCGCATAAGCAATATAAGTTTATAATATTTATGTAGCTGCAAGGCTATCAGTGTACACTTAGCTATTTTTATTCTTATCCACATTCGTACACACATACATATGTACGAGCATATTAGTCTATATTTGTGCAAGCTATTGAGCATCGATAAGCGACTTGTAAGTGTAGCGACTCCTTATTTGCGGCGCTGCCAGCGCACATTTGCATAGAAATTTACGTTAATGCATGCAGTGTGCAAATTAAGGCGCATTGTGGGCGGGGCGCACTACTTATTTGTGTTGTCAATGCACTACATGGCGTACTTGTATACTTATGTGTCTATATTTATTGCTTTGCTAAAGGCCAATGACGCTGGAAATTATGCACTCAAGTGAAGCCAGTGATTAACAAAGAAAATTTATGAAATTATGCGCTGTGCAATATGGGCGGGTATGGGTTAAATGTTAACGGTAAATGTAGTAAATAAAGTTGATTAGTTGGTAGTACAGAAAATTTACAGCTTGTAGCTTTGATGAGTATCTTTCAGTCTACACACATTTTTAGTATAATTTTAGAGCTTCTCGAACCTTCGGAACCATTATGTAGTTCTTTTTGAATCCAATCTCTTTCTTTGCTAATACTTTGGTTACTGGTTTCGAGAACTACTAGCTGCTATTTCCTAAATTTTTACTTATTTTTTCTAATTTTCATGCATATTTTTTGTGTGACGTCGTTTTAGTGTTAGCTTGAGAGAGATTTTCCAAGAATTTTTTTCTTTTGAAACTGAATGGTCGTGTAATGTTGTTTTCTAAATGCTAAAGTGGGTTAGATATATGGCACATACATTTTCAGTTTATTTTAAAAGTTTTCGAATTTTTGTGGTTATTCTGATCTTATTCTTAGAACTGAGCTAATATCTTTGATCTTTGATTGTACACACATACTTTCGAAAGCGAAATTATTCAGAAAGTCTGAAACTGGAGTAGATAGAGTGCTCCAGACACTATACCCCACCAGCAACCTTCCCCCCAGGCTTTGACTCATTCGCGAAGAAGCTCACTGGCCCTCTCTACCAGGGCTTCTTCCTGTCCACAACTCCCTCACCGATATGTGGGTAGAGAAGGAGCCGCCATAGTTCGGTTTGGCGACTCCATGATGTGATCCGGCAGAAAGTCAAAATAAGTGAGGATTTTCGAGTGTTCAAAACCGTGTTCTTTTAGGAACCCAGACTCTAAGAGTCTAATGGCAGCTTTCGCAGCCATATACCTTCCGGTGATGTCCACGGGTAATATGTGCAATGTTTGGAGGATCCCGCCCGCTGAACGCTCTCGATTTTCTTTCCAACGTTCGACGCGCCATTTTGTTTCAATCACTCTGTCGCACAGGAGATTGAGAGTGAGGTGCTTGAGGTTCGATTCAATCCCAAGACCGTCCAGAAAAGTAACGACCCATATAATTAAATCAATAGCCCTGTTCGTCATTAAAAGGGGGGCCTTTCATCCGAGGTTGTCGATTATTTTTCATTCAAGGTGTTTTTACGTGGTGGGTCCCAAACCCAGCGCACAACCCTGTTGAGGGGATGTTTCGCCTTCGCACTTTAGCTCGCCTTCAAACGGATGTATTCTGGCTACCCAGAGGATACTTGGTCGTAAGCTGCTTGAGCTGTATGTAAAAGAATCGTTTCCACTCCCAAGTGAATGGAAATCAGAGAGCTTTCCTCACTTGCATGAACTTCTACACATGACTCCATCCTCCTGACTAGGTTACAAAATTATTCATATTAAAATTGCCGTCAATCCTATATAACCCAATTCATTTGAAATATAGTTATAGCCAATAGAGAGCCTTGAAAAAGTAAAATCTCTTCCACTTAATTGCTTTTTAATTGATGAGCAGCTTAGGAGACTATGAGAGCTTAAGCAATGTATGCCAGTATGCTGACGTGAACAAAATTTTTTGCCTAGCCCACATCTTTTCTTAGCCGAGTCCATATATCCTTTTTATATGCATTTCGTTGAACAGATTCGAAGCGAAACTCTACTGTCTGCTAATCCACTGTAAGCTCACGCCTCGCAAACCAGGCTTGCGGTAGTCATTTTGCTAAAACTTGCACGTTCCACACGCAGAATGTAAATCTAATCAACATTTACTACGGTGTCTTGCTTGTTTTGCGCAGTTTTCTCGTTGCTGTTTGCTTTATTTGTCAGCGAGAGAGCAACGCTAAATTGACGCTAACGCAAAATTTTTCTAACAACATTACCGTTAGAGAATGTACAATATGCAGAGTTTTTGCTCGCCACTCATACCGAGCATATTTGTTGTCGCCCATTTTTTTGTTGCCTACTTTTTCTGACTGCAACTCCACTGACACGCCTCACTGACACTAAACAAAAATTAAATTTCATCTTAGAAAAAGAAAGTCGAGAAAAAACCTGAGCGTATTGGCATGAAAGAGAAAAGTCGAAGGTAGCTAGAAGCTAGTTGCGAATTAAACATGTTACATAGGCACGAAGTGTTCGGGGCGTTCCCAGCATCAGCACCAACTACAAATTTGCTTATGTGACACCGCAACGGTTGCTCACTGCCACACCGTCGCACGCTGCCCGCACGCTTGCTCTCCGGTGGCTTGGCTGCGTGCTGTGGCGTGTGGCAGTGCACGTGACTGGAATTTTTTGCACACAATGCGAAGTGAAAATAACAAAAATGGCATTGCCGGGTACTTTGAGGTTAGCTGGTGACATTGGCGCGCGCGTTTTTTTCTTCCTGTGCGAAATTGTCTGCCTGCAGTGATGACTGGAAATCAGATTAGAAAAGTAGAAGGATAACGTGCAAGGAATGAGCGCAGCGCTGTTTGTGTGTGTATTTGTGGCAACTTTGGCTACTATTTAACTATGCCATATTGCGTATGCTGCTGCCTCCACCCTCCGGTTTTTGCTGCTGTTGCTGCGACTGTCAGTATTTTGCGAGTGAATTGAAGTGCTTGCAAATAAAGCAGCCTTATCTAAATTGGGCGTGAGTGTGGCAGACAGCTCTTAGCTTGTGGGCGTTTGCAAGCTCGTGAGCGGTTTGCTGTTGCACAATAAATAAGTTGGAAATTTGACACTCTAATTTGATTAGATTTTCTATTACGGCGAGTGGAGTGGTGGTGTGAGTCGGGTTGTGCGGCAACTAAGTTTTCTAGGCGTACGAGGTTTTGAGCTTCGTTTGTTGTGTGCTGTTATTGTCTCAAGTTGCTTTTGTGATGCTATTTTTTAATTTCAGAATGAATGAGGATTCGTATTTGCATTAATGAGATGGATTGAAATGCCTGCTCACACTTTTTGAGAGTAAATTAGAAATTAGTATAACTTTCAAAGCACTACAGGAGAGGTTTTTACTCATATTATATTAACTGGAATTTAAATAAATAAGTTGGTCTTGTATTTGAAGAAGGAAAATTATTCTGTATTTTGTTAAAATATATCGAAAGGTTTTGGAAACTAGCTTCTTCCAGTAAGCTTTCAAAATTTTGTCTTGGAAATTAAACCACCAATAAAAGAAGAAAATGCCTTTTTTGGGGGTTATAGAAACCCCAGGTTGATTGGTGGCAGAAACATGGATTACCCCTAGGCTGGGCCTCTAGAGAACTTTTCAAAAAACCACAAAAATGTGTAAATTCCTGGGGTATTAAATTGTTAAACGGAAATAGGATTTTACCGGATTTATTCGCTTTTTTTAAATATAAAATTTAAACAAATATACTTTCCCATTGAAATGTGAATTTTAAAATTTCCAATTTTCCCTTATTACTTTTTTATTGTGAGTGCTAATACTCCTAAAATATTTTTCGTACTCAGACGCTTAATTGAATATTGACACGACTTTTTCTGTTCGGGAAAATTTCTCAAAACTCCATATATTTGGGGTTTTATCTTCCCGCGAATTAATTCCCCCAGACGTTTGAGCCGTTGGCAAAAATTGCACCAAGGTTTTCTTATTTAAATTTTGGAATGATTCCACTTGTTTCATCGTTGGGGAATTACATATAAGTTAAATGCATTTAAAAAATTCAGCTTTTTGTTTGTTAAAAGGGAGAGGCCCCCTTTAAAGTTGAAACCATCTTTTTTGACTTGAAATTAAGGCTCGCGGATAATCAGCTGGGTTTAGTTTTTGTGCCATTTGAATTTTATATGGAAACATCTTCAAATCTTTATGAATTATGCGTCGGAGAGTGGTGCGAGAGATGTCTAATTCCTGAGAGCGGCGATAACTCGATGTCGATGGAGTCTCCTCAATACTGGCTCGTACAGCTTCGATATTTTCATCAGAACGTCTTGTGCGTTGTCTAGGTGCATGACTGGCATTACTGAGATTACCGGTGTTCACAGATTTTGCGTATAAAGACTTAATTGTGTTCTTAACTGGAGCACTTTTCACTTTATTTTTTTTTGCGAAACGCACGTTGAGTTAACACAATTGAAAAGTTATTTTGAATATAAAGCGGAACAATTTCAGCACGTTCTTTTGGAGTGTACTGTTCCATGGTATAAATTGTCTTCGAATGACGCTTCTAACGCGGTATGACATTAGCCGATTTGTCAGCGCTGTTAAAAGTTACAGCGTTGCCAGATGGGTCAACTTTAAATGTATATAAAAATATTTTTATTCTTAAAAATGATTTCTATAGAATCTGTTACCGAAGCAGTTGACTTTTTTCTACTTTTTAAGAATTATATAATTTTTTTACCGTTTTGATACATCGTTGGGAAATTTCAAGACCGCATACAAGTTTAAGACTTAAAAGCCTTTCTCAAACTCGTTGGTCGGTTCGACATGATGCATGCTACACTAAACTTTATTGGTGAAAGCAAAGATGAAAAACCCACTACAAGAGGAACTGTGTAAGCTCTACTAGATTAGATAGGTAAATGAGGATTGCGCCGAGACCTAAGGTCTATTGCGCTCTTTCCTGAGTTACAACGGCTCACCTAGCCCCAGCAAATTGATAAATTCCAATATACTGCTAGGTCCTATTAAGACAATATGATCCCTATTTGGAAACATTGATCCAAGCGCCTTTATCCTGCGCCTTGTTGCACTTGGTTTCTATCTGATAGACTGTTCTATATTCTCCTGCACCAATAGTGATTTGATCTCGTACTCAGAGTCGCTTTGAATGCCGCTTAACTATCATGTACACAAGTACTTATAGAAAAGATCTCTGTTCGGAATATGCTCAGAAAACTACCCATATGTTTAGAGAGTTGTGTGCGTGGTCCCGCGATCTCTGCGCCAATTCCCTCAGACGTTTACGAGCCGTAGCTCAAGGGTAAAATCGTTCCATTCAGCTTTACTGCTGAAGGTAACCTCAAACTTCTTAGTGAAGTTAAAACTTTTTTCCATTTTCCCCATGCGTTGGGAAGGGGTATACATGGATATAGTTAAGTGCATAAAAATCTGACGAGCTTCTTAGAGTCGACTACTATGGGTGTTAACGGAAGCAAGGCGTCCACACATCCAATTGAAAGATCAAGTGCTTAGCGATCTGTCTGTGACTTGAGATTTACAACTGGCGAGACCTCGCAAAGCATAGTTGTGAATTTTTTTTTGTTCTCGACCCAGACCGCCCTCACGGTTGTAGTGCCAAAGAAGAAAAAAAGAAGAAGGGAAAAGTGGCTAGAAGAAAGAATTTTTTATATTTCCGTTCCTTGACTCTAAGTTGATAAGTCTAAAATGATTAAAGATAGACCGCGGTAAAGTGCTTTTCATCCAATTCACTTTGAAAGAAGATTTAAAGCAAAATTACTGGGAATCTGTGGGTTACGGCTTAAAAATGACGCGATAAGTGAGAAAGCGAAGATCTTGTGTAAGAAAATTAAACAAATTCGCCTAAAATATATCAAAAGATATACAGAGGTGCTCTTAAAGAGGTCAAAAAACAAAGTTTGTAAGCACTTTTTGGGGTGGCCATCAACTCCTTCAACGAATTTAGTTTTATTTCTTCGAACGACTGTAAACGGGTTCCACGGAGCGTTAGTTTCAGTTTCGGGAACACGAAAAAATCACATGGAACCAAATCTGGTAAACACGGTGGTTGATCGATGGTATTCATAGCGTGTTTAGCTTTGAATTCGCGCACAATCGTATTATTTTTGAAAAAAATGTATCTGTACAAGTCGATGTTTCATACCCGAAATGTCTACTAAAATCATTTGAATGGACTCGCGACAGATGTCGAGCTCTTCTGCCATCTCTCTAATACTTGCTTGCCGATTTTGAAGCACCATATTCTTCACTTTTTTATATTTTCGATGCGGTCGAAGGTCATCTAGAACGAGACATGTCTTCCACGATCTTTCGACAGCCTTTGAAGACCTTGTACTATCCGCAGACTTATGTTTTTGATAAAACTGTATCACTGTAAGCCTTTTTTAACACTTACAGCAATTCCGCACACGAAATTTTGACAGAAATAAAAAATTTGAGACAATACTCTTTTTCATCATTTATCCGGGGAACTTAATTACAATTTCCGGGTGCCTTTTTGTCCCAATGGATATGTAAATTGTTGCTCCCGTAGAGACTGTGAAAAAGTAAGGACGTTCGTTAATAGAACGTACTGCTTAGTTTGGTCGGACCTAGGTGCAGAACTCAGGTTCCGCGTAGTAGTAGTACAAGTAGTACACATCTCTGGCTGCCATATCCAATTATTACTAATCAGTTAGTAATTTAGTCAAGGTCATTGAGGTGTATTACTATATAAGAAGATATTTTTGAATGTATAATTGGTCTAGTGGGGAAGAAATTGCGACGCCACATTAAAAACGGATTCTTTCATCTAAGTTTGCATATTAAATATTCCAGAAAATACCATTTTTAATGGAAAAATAGATGACAGTTTGGATAAAACTTTTGGTTTATTTTTAATTAGAACAGAAGTTGTTGTTTTTGGCCATAGAAAGTTTCCTATTTCAACAATATTTGAACATGAATGAATACATATGAACTTATAATTGTTAGATTTATGGATATGCTTTACTGGCTTCACCGAATTGGATATGGAATATGAGATTGCATGTACTTCCTCCTTTGACGCCACTTCCTATAAACTTTTATGTATTTCAGATACCAACAGAATATATTGTTTTTGGTTTTATTTATTGCATGCGAGAAGTTGACGAAATCCGAAACAGCTAACGGCAAATTGTGGCATACATACACTAGTACTAATGGCGAAGGTGTTGAAAGCAAAGCAGACACTGCAACGCCTTCCACTACTAAAGTAGCGAGACGGTGCGGTTGGTGTGAGCAACAAAAATACATTTCATGACAGGTTTTTTGTAACACTGCAACGCAGTTTGAAACAACAACAAATGGAGTGGCAAGCAGCAATCACGTGTTCCCCGGCTGTATGAAATGAAAATGAAGATGAATTTGTCTATGTGGAATGAGCGATCACGTGTTACATTACAATTTCCGCGCAGGAAACGGAAGCAAAAAAAGAAGAACAACGGCACAATCATACGAGACAATTACAAGCAGGAGTTTCTGTGTATTTAACATTCACTTGTATGTATATACCTGTGTATAAAAGGCGGTGCGAGTAATGAAACGTTGCTGGTCTTGGCATAGACACCCGAAAAAATGTGGCAACAAATGGCATTGCAACTCCAATCAAGCCACCGAAGCTGCTGCTGCTGCTGCCGTAGGTGTCAAGCCGGCGAGCGCGGTTGTAGACAAGAGCATGTAGCGCTCACTACAAGGATATGCGCACATATACCTCAGCGATGTTTAAATTAATGTCGACGTGATTCCCAAAGGCATGCCAAGTAATAAAATAAGGAATTTTTCGCTTCCTCCGAGAGTCGCGTGCGTAATTTGCGTAAAAATGCCGTGTTGTCTGACGCCAGCGCCTTGCATGGTATTGCTGGTGACTTTTTTCACTTCACCGTTGTTGTTATTGTACTTCATTTGTGTAGTGAGAGTGAGAGTTATGCATGGTGTTTGATATTCGGCAGCGGCAGTTTGTAAGCTGAAAATATATGCAACTTTGGCGTAAAGTAAACGCGTATAACTTTAATAGAAAATGGCGGTATGCAACAACAACAATAAGCAACATTTTGTGGTTGCTGACGCGAATTTACTGCAAATTTTGCTTCCCTTTTTTATACGACACATTTTCGCTTTCGTACATTTTTTTGGTTCAGTGATTTTGTTGATTCTTGTTTTTAATTTTTCGTAAAAAAAAATAAAAAAAATTTAATTCGAAATCAAAGCAAAAATCTGTCCACTACAAGTTAAAAAAAGCACTGTAACCATATAAATTTGATTACTCATCTTTTTTTCTACACTTTCCTACACACAAAAATCGCTCTCTTTTACACCTGTCTGACCCCTCAGCCGCTATTACATTTGTTTGTATGTCTTGTTGCCATTATTGTCTATTGTTATCACACCACTATTGCCATTTATCTGCACATAAATTAACAGTTTTCGTTGCCATCGGTGTTGATGCCGCCACCGGGTTATAGTCGCTTTCCGCCAGACTGCAACTTCTCGTCTTTCTTTATTTCAAGCATTAATAGCGATACCATTTTTTCCACTTCTTCTGTACAATCTTTGGTTTTGTTTTTGTATTTTCATTACAAGCACGGAATCTTACATACAGCTAGACTTCGTTGTTTGCCAGCTGCCATCTTTCCAATGCAGTCTTCTGCTTAGTGGAGGCCATCGATATGCTCGGCAATTTTTGCTCATTTCCACCTTCTCTGTGTTTTATACGTTTAAAAAATGTCTCACTTTTCCCAAACGTTTAATATATTTGCACATTTTTTTGTTGCTGTCTTGTTGGTGGCGCCTCCTGACGCGCCTCTTATTGCCACTATCGAAGCAATTTTAACACTTGTTGTTTTCTTATTATTGTGCTTGCCTTCTCGTTATTGTGTTATTGTAGGGTGATGTTATTACTTTTTTGCTGTAGCGCTATTATTGCTTTTTGCCCATGCAACATTTGGTGTTGCCAACAGAACAGCGAACAGAACATGTTGTCTGCATTTTAAGTGCAATTATTGTTACACTTTTTATAGTTGTATAGTCTGAAGTGAATATATAGGAATGAGTTGAGCCGATTTAGTCATGGTCGTCGGACATATACATATACTCGTATACTATTTTGAGTCGCTCAGTTTCTGATGTATCGACTGGAAACTTTGCATAAGCTCTTTTCTGTACAAGAAGCTGAGAATTTG
Source organism: Bactrocera correcta (assembly GCA_027475135.1). Taxonomy (NCBI): domain Eukaryota; kingdom Metazoa; phylum Arthropoda; class Insecta; order Diptera; family Tephritidae; genus Bactrocera; species Bactrocera correcta. The sequence goes on from CM050325.1 coordinate 155,584,253, forward strand.
TCGAAACCGCTGATATCGGACGACTACTGCATATAGCTGCCTTACAAACTGAACGATCAAAATCAAGATCTTGTAGGGAAAACTTGTTCATTTGACAAGACATCTTTACGCAATTCTGCATGGAGTATTATCCATATTTCACCATATTATGATAATCTGCTTTGCTTTAATTACTCAGAGGCCTTAATTAAAGATATTGTTATATGTGACCTGGTCTACGGAAAGGGGGCTTAGGTGTCAAAAAATAAATTTTTTTTAATTTTTCTTTTCAATTTTTTTTTTATTTTTTATTTATTTATTTATTTTTTTTTTGACACCTAAGCCCCCTTTTCGTAGACCAGGTCACATATAGAAATTGCAATAAAGGAGCTTTGCTTTTTATTAACAGTACTTTGAATTGTGCACATCTTCTTCTCTCTGCTTCTGAAGGCCCGCGTTTTGATCTTCAACGACAGAAATCATTTATAGAAATAGTCCATTGTGGCAATACTCTCTTGAAATTTTTATCGATTTTATCAATCTTGGTCGATGGTTGTCCTGTGTCGCTCCAAAAAGAGTTCTAAACCTTCTAAAAACGATTATTAGGGATCACTAGATATTTTCCTTGATAATGACTAATTGTCGTTTAGTTGCCTTGTGTCAGTCCAGCAAGAGTCCTAAAACTCTAAAAAGCTTTTTTGCAATGAATTGCTTCCAAGGTTTGCAATTTTTCTCTTTTTTTCTCTCTGTTATTATCTCCCTCTCTTCATATCCAAAATAAGTGATTTCTTTTCAGTTTCTATTTTATGATCATCTTTTTCTCAATACTCTTTTAATATAAATATTAATCGAGCATACAATTTCAAGTGGTTAATCAAAAGCTAGAAAAAAACTACTTCCTTCTTAAAAAATTATGGAGATATATGAATTTGCATAGCAATTTTAAAAAATTTATAAACCTTCATATGTGATAAGTAACTGTGCATAGAATATTGTAGTATATAGATGTATACCGGGTTTTCCAAAAAGGATGATGTGATTTCTAAGTGAAATTGTCTGATTACAAAGCCGTATAAATTTTGCAGGAGTATCCAAATCAGAGATAGCGTGATAGTTGAAGTCATTCTCTAGACGGCAGCTTTAAAATCGATAAAAATTCTCTCTCGTCTTTACCAAAATTTAGTGCATTGTGAATAACTAGTCAATGGTGCGTTTACCAGTTATAAAAGGTGGAATCATTGTCTTGTCAATGGAGAGCGTTATAGAGTGATGATAACCAATTCTTTATGAGCGCACTTGGAAGAAAATGATCTTGACAACATTTACCTCCAAGAGGACGGAGCTACATGCCACACATTACGTGCAACAACCAAATTATTGCGAGAAAAGTTAGGAGATTCGATTATTTCTAGAAATTGTGACGTTGAATGGTCTCCAAGAAGTTGTGATTTAACACCGTTATACGGCCTTCTTGAGGGATTATTTGAAGTCATTGGTCTTTAGCAATAAACCAGACTTTCTCCAGGCTTTGAAGTCAATAATGAAGTGCTAT